>VXBQ01010102.1:190515-776643 GCA_013400175.1 Phainopepla nitens
GGGGCGCCGAGGAGGTGAAGCGGCACAGCTCGGCCTCCTTCGAGAACGTGTGGCTGCGGCCCGCCGCGGGGGGGCCGGCCGCCCGCCGGGATGCGGGGGCCCCGCCCGCCCTGGAGAACGGGCTCAACTACATCGACCTGGACTTGGTGAGGGACTGCGGCCACCGCCGCCACCACCACCCGCACGCCGCCGCCGAGGCGAAGCAGCCGCTGCCGCCGAAGCCCTCGGGCCAGCAGCGCGGGAGTGGCCACTGTGGCGAGGATCTGAGCGCGTACGCCAGCATCAGCTTCCAGAAGCGGGAGGAGATGTAGGAGCCGGGCGCCCGCCGGGGAAGGTGAGCCGGGGCGGGGCGCGGCTCCGCTCGGGGAGTGGAACGAGCGCGGGGAGGGCGCTGGAGCGGGGGTCGCGGCTGCTCGTGGCCGTGCCTTCCCGCGGGCTGGGTGCCGGCGGCATCGTCCCCCGGGGCAGCCGTGGATGGGGTTGGTTTCGTTGAGCCTCTCGGTCTCACTGCAGCATGTTTTAGTGGCAGAAGCGTCCAGGAGCGCAGCATCCCTGTGGGTGTCCCGCCGCTGGCCCGCACCTGCACGGGCTGGAGAGTGCTTCCAAAGCAGCTTCGGACGCTCCTGTTCAGCCAGGGATACAGTACTGTGCTTACCGTGTTGCCACGTTTTTTTACTTTTCAGAATTAGTAGTGCTTCAAAAGTGTGTGGGAGAGGGGTGTGAAAAGGAGTCACTTCTAGTATTGGGGTGGAAATAGTAAACTCCCGGTGTAACCCTGGTTTGATCAGTGATCATCACGCTTGTGGCCAAGAGTAGAGCAGTGAACGTGCTAAGGCCATCTACCTGATGGGGCTGTGGCCATCTACCTGACGGGGCTGCGACCAGTGTTAATTCAGTTTTGTTGGAGGGAGCTTTGAGTTTGAAAACAGACTTCAAAGCCTTTAGAGCGTTGTATCTGTCATTTGTTTCAGTTGATACTGTGTGGCTGTCCGTCACCTGCCACTGTGTTACAAACAGCACAAGAAATGAGCCTTTATGCACTGCGTTTTTGGCATTGACCAATGTGTTCTTCCTGAAGCTTTTAATTTTTAATTCGAGAACTTCTGCCAGGCTGTTGCACGTTGATTACAGACATGTAATATGAGTAGGAGCCTTGTTGGAAGCAGTGTGATGTTTCTGTTGAGTGGGAACTTGAGGCAGCACAGAACAATGTATCTTGTTAAGAGCTCGCAAAGTACAGCGCACATGTGTAAGTCCTTTCATAAAAGGTGAAGAGTGTTTTGTTTTGGTGCAGGCAAGTACTGGCAGATAGTTATCTAGTAAATTTTGTCACTCGATTTTAACAGTTCTCTACATACATGAGCAGCAGCAATCACAGTAGTTTAGGCAGTTACTATGAATATATGCAAAGACATTAGGAAGTGAATCTCATACCACTGTTTACATCATCCCAGTATCTGTGTCGCCTCTTGGCTGTGCTGAAGGGAACATTGAGGGCTGGTGTTGGTGTGATGCCTGGGATCATATGTTTTTCATTTTTAGATGTTTTGCATCCTTATAACCTGAACAAAAGCAAAACAGTCTCTTCACATTTGCTGCTTGGCACTTGCTGCTGTTGCCCATTAGGGCAAAGCAATATTAACTCGTAGTCTTATGTGACCTGTGAATACCAGAATAATTTGAAAGTTCAAGGTAGGACTTCAAATCAATGCAAATATTGCCAGTCTGGTTGAAGTGGTAACTGGTAGGAAATGGTAATATTTGTCGCTGACAGGACTGTGCTGAGTGTCACCATACATTATTTGTGACTAAACGTACACAGATTTACACAGCCACACCTTTTCTCAGTTCTGGCATGTGCTTGCAAGACCCTTGTTTTTGCAGATGGCTCTTGTTGCCCTGGGAATCCATATCTGCTTAGGACAGCACTGGCGTTGTGGATTCTTCAGGAGGGGATTTTTGCTAGAGGATGCAACATGTTCTGCAGTTAAGTCACTTTGCTGAGAGCATCACTGTTCCCTCCCACCTGTGCAGTGCTGAGACTGGGGAGTAAGTGTCAGAGAAGGTCCTTGGTCAGTGTGTGGGTAAATAAAGAATATATGAAGGGTATGAGAGGTCTGGTGGGGAGCAGTGTAGTAACTGTTTGCTTACACAGTTTTTTTTTGCAAATGCACTGCTCTCCTTTTGCTGTGGACAGCTTGTTTAGTTGAACTGTGTGTCATCTTTAACATAAAAGCTGTGGCAATGTTCTCTTTGGTGGTGTCAGGTAGATACCTGCTGTGATGATACTCTTCAGTGAAAGATTAGGATGTGGAAGACCTGATATAAGAACTGGCTGAAAAATACTATGCAGATGTTTTTAAGGGCAGTATTGTGTAAGATAAAGTGTAATAGAGTAATTGTTATTTGAAGTTGGTTCTTATTTCCCAAAATTAGGATTGGATTGAGGAGGCACAGCTTCTTCTGGAAGGCAAGGGAAGAAGCAGGTTGCAATTATATGGGGAGTTTGAGCTATGGCTGTTTCTTCTCCCTTCCCACTACAAAGCTTTGTTGGTTGCTTGTAGCCTTCTCAGACATTAACCCTCGGGACTCATTTCCCAGGCTGGATTTCTTGCCATCAACTGAAACTTCCCTTGCAAACTTCAGCCCAGCTAGCTTATCTCTGGATGAAAGGAAAGAAAGGAAAGAAACCCAACAACATTTAGTTCATACTAAAATATTTTTACAGCTATTTTTTGACATGTGCTTGTACCTTTTTTGCTTTGGAGGTAAAACTGAGGTTTGGCAGGAGACATGTTCCATGTAGGTTGTGCCTTATGCCATTCCTAAGAAAACCTGCCTGGAGCTGAGTGATTTATGGGACTGCTTGCACATGCCTGAAAAAGTTGTTGAGCACCTTCAGCTGAACCATTCACCTGCAAACCCCACATTCAGTAAGGGTGCTCTGGTTCCCCAAAGCTTTGCCTGCCTTTCCCAGCGAGCAGTGGAGCAGGCTGTGCTTCCTTGGCCAGCTTCCCCTGTGCTCCTGCTGGCAGCTGAGGCTGTTCAGGCTGCAGCTGAGAGCGGGGAGGTTGCAATTGTGGTTTCTCCTGTTGGTGTCTGAGCAAGTGAAAGACAAAGGAGAAGCTGCTTGGTGTGTTTGCAGGTAGAGCGGAGAGGAGAAAGCATCTGGAGCTGGGAAGGGAAAGGTGAAGCTGCAGGTATCACAACAAGGGCTGGGGAAGGCTGCAATAAGTACTCTTTCTTTACTTTCTCTCTCTTTCATGGGTTATTATTTACACTTTTAGTCTCAGAAGTGGCAAAGGGACTGCACATGTTTTGGTTTTTTTTTCTCCATAGAACAATCTTCCACCCCATCCCAAAGGTCAAAACTATCTGGATAATGCTTGTTTTATCCATTCTGGAATTTTGTATTGTTGCTATCTACAAGAAAATGACCCCAAATGTTGGCTATTCATCTCCTAAGGGGTAAAATGATTGTTGCTGCTTTGATGCAAACTAGCTAATTCCTGTCCTCTTCCCTGCTCCCCTGTCCTTCTCTGTCAGCTGCCTCCAAGTTGTTCAGGCATTAGATTCTGAAATATTTTTAATCTCTTTCAAGTGTAATTATTCTCTGAACATTAAGGATACTGGCTGAAATAATCATGCTGTTTCTCAAATTTAATTGAAAAAGTTTTCTCTCTCACCCACGGCATTCCTCTGCACTCTCCAGTTCTGTTGTCTTCCCTGTCATATCTTCTTGTCTGTTTCCAAACAGCTGGCCCTGCTCTAGCTCTTCTTTTTTTGTGTTAGAAGTGTTGTAGTTTCAGTGTAGTTCTGTATGTTCTCCTACCCAAACTTTTACCTCTGCTTTAGAGAATTGGGTGCTGTTGTGTGTGTCTAGTCTAGCTGGTGACTCTTTGGTGCTTGGATCCTCTGATGAGTGGCCTTTTATGCTGTAGCTGGAAGGCCTCGTTGCTGCAGTTGCCAAGCTGTGCTGGGAAACACCAGCCCATGACATGGAAAAGCTGAGGGGAGAGAGCAGTGTAGCCCTAAGGCATTTTCCTGCTGCTCAGAGACTTGCACACACAGATGTGGTGGGCTAGTCCTGGCTAGACACCAAGTGCCCACCAGAGCCACTCTATCACTCTCCTCCTCAGCTAGACAGGGGAGGAAAAAGTATAACAAAAGGCTCATGAGTCGAGATAAGGGCAGGGAGAGATCACTCATCAGTTACTGTCATGGGCAAAACAAACTCTACTTGGGCAAATTAGTTTCATTTATTACCAATCAAATCAGAGTACGATAATAAGAAATAAAAACTAGATCTTAAAACACTTTCCCCCCACCCCTCCCTTCTCCCTGGGCTTAGCTTTACTCCCCATTTCTCTATCTCTTCCCCACAGCACAGGGGTATGAGAATGGGGCTTTTGGCCAGTTCACTGCACGTTGTCTCTGCTGCTACTTCCTCTGCAGAGTAGTTTCCTATATCCACAGTGGTCTCAGATATCCTCACTCCTCTCTCTGGCTGCACTAGTGCAGGTTTTTTTCCTGTTCCTAAATGCATAATGCCAGAGGTGCTGCCCCTGTCAGTGGCACTGCTTGGCCTTGGCCAGCAGCAGGTCCACCTTGGAGCTGACTGGCAGTGGCTCTGTCACACGTGGGGGAAACTTCCCCGAGCTGCTTCTCGGAGGAACCACTCCTGTAGCCCCCTGCTACCAAAACCCTGCACACAAACCCAGGACAACAGGTGAGCAGATGTTGTGGGCATGCTGTGGATCCTGCTTTTGGGGTTGCTGCGAGAAGGCTCCTCAAAAGAGCAGAGATTTTGAAGATGAACTGCAGATGGCTTGTGTTCTGAGTCTAGAGTCAAAAAATATTCCAAAAAGGAAACCATTAGATGCTGGCTCTGGAGAAACAGGAAATGCTGTAGCAGGATTGTAAAATGAATCCAGGTATCCTGCTTTGATCTCCAGAGCTTCAAAGCTTCATTTCCATTTTGTTGATGACTCTGAGAACTCCTGAATCTAAGTGCTAATAACACAGAATAGAATATGTGTAGTGTAAGCAAGTGGTAACTTGGCTCACTCTAGCTTTGATGCTGACTGTTTCACCCACTGCATGGGTGGTTTGGGGTTTTTTGGTGATGTAAGAATATGGGAAACAGTCCAATGGGAATTCAGCACAAGGACATCTATAGGGTTGTTAGACCTTTTCCCTGTATCCAGTTAAAGCAAAACACTTCTGAGGGTAGAGCTAAACTTTTGTGTGGTTCTCATGAAAATACACATGATGGTAAACAGAAAATTACTCATGTCATTCTTGTACTATATACGTGGGTTTTATTCTTGTTGGGACACTGCTTGCTTTTCAAATTTATTTCCTTCATAGTTTTCAATAGTTGTGTTCTTTTTCTCAAGTTCAAAACTTAAGATGGAACGACAGAAACACAGCAATTCATAAGTTCAGAGGATATCCTGAGTTGGAAGAGACCCACAAGGGTGCCAAAACAAGATTTGTACAGTTAAATTAAGTTTCTAGGGGCGTGTTGTTTCCCAAACTGAAGAACAGAAGTTTTCTGTAGTTTTGGGTCAGCACCAAGATAAATACCAGCATGTTATGAAAGATTTTTGTGCTTTGTGGCTATTACTGTAGACAAAACAGTGCATTTCTTACTGTATGCACACACCAGTTTTTCCCCATACCTAATTATTTGCCAAAATTGAGCCTGTTTCTCCACATACTTGCATATTTGCAGTTCTCCTGTTTAACAAGACCACAAGCTTATAATTAATGGGTTTAGGTGTTTCTCTTTTGTTTTCCTGGCTTAAAAACTGAAACAGAATGATTTATAAACAAATTCATATGATTATGAGGTACTACCTAGACATCTTTAGCACATGGTTTTCACATTTAGTTAATGGTTAAACCGGTTTTTGGATGTGGTTTAAATTTGAAAATTAAGCAGGACATTGCAGGGCTAGGATGGTGCTGATTTTTAATAGCAACTGTAGGGAGATCATAAGTTTCCTTAGATAACACTTGTAAATAGAGAATTAGCTCTTAAATAAAATGCAGCAAGCAGCTGTGGAATGGGAATGTTATTTGACCAATATCTTCAGTATGGTGCATTGTTTCAGGACTGCTTTATGATAGCTAAAATTTTATATTCATTAGGGCTGTACAATTTTCATGTCTTCCTAAATACATGAATGTAAGTACTGAAAGTAAATGTACTTGAATATTCTTTTGAACAAGTAACTGTATAATATCTTGGTTGTAAAGAAAGTGGGGTATTTTTTCCAGTTTTTTGAAGCTCTGAAAATGAATATGTTCAGTACTGATTATTACATAAATAGTCACATAAGCTTTAAAAATAATTTTGGTGCCCAGTGATATGGAAGAGAAATAGATATTATTTTCCAAAACAAATTTGATTTTAGGTTTAACCTCTGTGCCAAGTTTCAGTGAAAACTAATTACTGTGTTTGATTGACAGAGTCATGAAATACTCTTAAGAGACGAGAGGAAAAAGGAGGGGAAAGCTGTTCATGGGACCTGTGCTGTGACTGGCAGAGAGAGACTGGGGGTGCTGACATCAGATAATGGGGAGCCTGAGGGAAAGGCCAGGGAGCACTTGTAGAAACTGGTATGGGGAGGAGATGGAAATGAGAGAGAAGTTACTTGGGAGACACAGCAACTATGGCAGGATGATGTAGATAGAGAGAATTGCAAGGTGCTTGTGAGCTGAGGGGATCTGGGATGGTGATATTTGAAAATTTGAGGATGAGGATGAGTATAGAGGAAATATGGAGAGCCTGGATATACACAGAGTTTGTTCTGGAGGTGCTTAGTTTGCATGGTACTGCAGTTTTCTGAAGGTGTTTTTCCTTCTCTATTTTTTATTTTGATGTTTATTACAGGGATGGGCACTCAGCTTAGGAAGCACATGTATTCCTTATTTATTATTGGATTTTTGTTTTTTTTAGTATTTGGATATTCTGATGACCTTTACAGGATGATTTGCTTAATAAGGCAAGCAGAATTTACCTCCAGCCCTTCTTTCCTGAATTCTCTGTCTTGTAGTATCCCTGTCACAACCACAGCAGTAAACCACAGATACAAATCTGAATTAAGTACAAGACAAGTAAGAATGAGTGAATTTTAATTTTAAAACCCACTGGTTTTATAAAATACGTACAATAAAAGGAGGATTACATTCACACAGGTTTTTTTTAACTGCAGCATTTTCTTCTTTACACTCTGCTACTTGGACAGTTATAAATTTGATTCGGGTTCATTAGTTTAATAATTTGTCTTATGGATTAGTAAGTATAGATTCTCTTACTTTTTTCTAATTTAAAGAATATATTGTAAAAGAAAACTTCAAATGACAAAGCTATTGAAGCTTGTTACAGCAGATGTGGTTTTCATTTTGTGGTAAGAGCTGCAACACAAATATATTAATACTGACAAATATGTCTGAATTCCCAACTTGTCAAAATTGTAAAAGCTGGCTTTTGGTCATCTATACATGATCTGATGTGTTAGAGTACCTGTTTGTAAAAGTGAATAGCATTATTCTATTTTTACATAATTTTGGCGCTTTGATAAATGGTGATCATTAGTTTGACTATGTGAAATAAAGATAGTAAAGGAGAGACATTGGTAACTTAAAAAAAGATTCACAAGTTTACCAGCTTTACTCTCTGCTTACAGAAATGATGTGAAATTTAACAAAAGCGAAGGTGTGAACAGATAAAGGAGATTTAAATAAGCCTGGCACTCTTAACTAACTAAAGGATGTCTTGATATACGTCTCTCTGATCATGTTTGACATATCTAGGTCATGTTCTCTGAAGACTATTATTAGAGATTTAACCTTGGGTAATTGTGAAGTGTATTTTCTTCAGAGTAATTTTTGATCAGGTAGATGAGACAGTGGAAGTTTGTGTGTGCTCAAGTGCTTGTAATAATTTGGGAGCCTAGTTAGAAGATCTGGTGTCAGCCCCCTGAGCTGGAAGGTGAAATGTGCTGTTCCGTAGTGTATCACAGGAAATTTACCGGTGTACATTTTGTCAACTCTTGTAAAAGTCGGGTTTTTTGGAAGCTGGGAATATGGAAGAAATGCCCTGTTAGATTTTCAAATAAGATATGCTTCAGGAGGATCTTGTGCATTTTGCAGCTAGTAGAGCAGTTGAATGGTACCTGCACATTTGAACTCTCTGATGAAATGTATAACATAATGGAGGAATGTAGAGTCTGGGAACATCTACAGCTTTAATTGACTCTGTTTCTTCTCCTTCTGCCTCAGCCCATCCCCTCCAGCCTGTGTAGGTTGGGACATTTTTAACCACTAGGGCACCTAAGGATTGCACATGCTTTCTTTGAAATACAGAATCTATGTGAATAGAAAAAATGGGAATTAAATAGCAGCTTTGATTCATGTCTAGTTTCAGCGGTCTGGCTTTCAGTGTGGTGCACAAATATTTGTTAAGACATAACTGTAAGGCAGGAACTCCATAAGCTGGATTTGCCAGTCAATAAAATACTTACCTGGTTTGTGCACGGGAGCTTTCCTTCAGTGGCACAGTTCCCTGAAGGAATAAAGAGCTTGAAACTGGAGTGGAAGAGACTAAGCCAGTCTGATTGTATGGGTTCCTTCTGCCCTTACTTCACTGAACTGTGAAATTAAAACCAAAACAAACCCTCACAAGATATTTCATGGCTGTACATCACCAGTAACATTCATGTAAATGCTGTGCCCAGAGTTGTGTCTTCATTGAGGGAGTAAAAGAACCTCAGGAAGTGTACATGGGAGGTAGAAGACTGAGTTTGTTTCTCCTCTCACAGCACATCTCAGCTGGGATCTTCTGTTTATCAGTTTGTAAGTGACTGCAAAGGAATGGAAGGGAGGTGGAGAGCTTGAAACACCCTGGCTGGAGCTGTGACTTGTTTCAGGCCTGACCTGAGCTTCCCGTGCCCTGTGCTGTGTCAGAGATGCAAAGACACCTCAAGTGACAGCTGATGTGCGTCAGTGAGGGAATCTTTTAGAATAAAACACTGGATGGATGGTAATTAATCTTCAGCCAGCTGGCCTTCATTTTGAAGAGAAGATTGCTGTGTTAGAAAAGAGGATTTTAACCACTAAAGAGCAGGAAATGAGTGACAGGGGAGATGTTTTGGCTTCAGAGACAAACTTGGAGCTCAGAAGCCTCCTCTGTGTGCTGCAGGGGAGGGCTGGTGTCCAAGTAAGTGATGCATAGGCACTTTGCTGAAATACTTGAAAACTGGAGACAGTGGTCTTCCAGTAATTCCCAGTTGGTTTGATGGTTCCTGTGCAAGTGGTTGACAAGGTGTTTGGGAGTCACTGTCAGCTGTGATGCTAGAGCCTTCACATAGATATTAAAATAAGAGAAATACAGAAGTTCTTCTTCCTGGAGAAGGCACAGGTGTAACAGAATGTCCTTTGCTGTGCCTGCCGTGTCACAGGGCTGGTAAAGTCTGCAGCCTTCCCTGCATGGTACAATGTGCCTTCTCATGGTGCTTGGTCTCTGTGGTGATACCCAGAGAAATAAAGCTTGGGTACTTTGCTGAAACCATGGTGGCTGTTCCCCTTCTGACTCAGGCGCTGTAGGGAAGGGATGGTGGCCTTGGCTGAGTGGTCTCTGAAACATGGGATTAATTTTCATTTCCTCAGCAAAGTTGGTCCTGTCATAATTAGTGATTCCTCTCCTGCAATTCCTGGTCACAATTTCTGAATTACTTGTTACTTCAAAATAGCAAATGGGGCATTTACGGAGCAGAATGTTATATAATAATGAGGACATAAACTAACAAGTCATTTACTTAGTTGAGGCTAAGTAATCTTACAATGTAATCTTACTTTTTTACCTATTTTGGAATTTGTCTGCAACGATTTTCTTTTCATAGTACAGTTGTATTTTCTGGAAATGACCAACAGCAGGTAGCTCAGCTGTGCAGTCCTTTGAAAGAGGTAGGGCAGCTAAGCTTGCCACAGGACTCAAAATGATTCTCAGGTGTCAGTAAGGTAAGGCATTCCTTGTTTTGATGGGAATGAAGATCTGTACCATGGCTACATGAAAGGAAAAATGAGCAATGCTCAGCTTTTTGCAGTGATGGTAAATTCAAACTGAACCATTTTCATTTGGGCAAAGTGAAATCAACTAATTGAAATCTTTAGAAGGACAAAAATATATTTTAGGTAGAAACAGCATTGTTAAAATTGAAAAAAATTGCCTCTCTTTAACCTGTTACATTTACCCTATTTCTCTTTTTGACTTCTTGGCTTGCAAAGCATGGGTACAGTGTACCATCCCTTCATGTTTTGCTATGTTACAGTATTTTTAGCATTTGGTCCGCATTTCTGTGTTGCAGGTCACAGTTAATTATTTTCTTAATAGTGTCAACTAAACTACAAAATAAAAAAATTGTTTCTCTTTTAAAAAAAAGGGAAATTCAGGAGTACTAAATAGTTAACAGCTTGATTGCAGATACAAAATGAAATACAGGTAAGGAAACCTTGCTTTAGGTGTACTGAAAACTACTGCAAACAAAGGAAACTTTTTCTCTCCTGTGTGTGGTTCGGGAATCCCAAGAAGCAGGCTGGCTGGCACATCTGGGGCGGGCTCCTGAGGAGCTCTGGGCAGATGTGACCAGCTTGCCTTCCTGCAAAGGTTCAGTCTCACCTCAGCTGCCTTCACTCCCATCTGCCTGCCCCTCTGCTGCTGTGTGCTGCTTCCATACCATCAAATGGTAACTGGAGTTAGGCTAGCCTATTTAGTAATTGCTGATATTTCCTCATTTTATGCATAATGGCATTCAGATTTCTGAGAAACAGCAAAACAAAATGTATAAAGAGGAATTTAGTTTGTTTATGAAGCTGTATGTTGAAAACTGTAAATATTTTTCCTATTAAAAGTTAATATTTGTTCTAGTGTCAGATTATTTTGGAAATAATCTTGTATTTTGTTGACTTTATCATCATCTTGTGAACATGATGCATAATGTTCTTGAATGCCTTGGATATCTTGATATGGGTGGATAGCCATGTGTAATTTACATCTATCTTACCAGTTTGAGATCAAAACAGAGGCAGATGAAACTAAAGAGAAGAGCAGTGATGGAAGCCAAAGAGCTGCAGATCATCCTTGTCCTTTTCCAGCTGCTGCGCACTCCCTCCTCCCACAGCTGCTTCTTGGGAGCAGAAGTTAAAGAACGGGTGCACTGTGCATGAACATTGTACTTTAAACATGGAATTGGTGAACTTTACTCTTCAGTGGATTAACATAGCTGATCAGTTCATATGCAAGGCAGTCTTGAATCCCTTAAACAATTTAAAAGTTCTTAGAAGGAAACAAAACTCTCAAATGTATTTAATTCTTTTCTGTATGAAACTTCTTTCTCTAGAAAGCTCTGATAGAAGGGAAAAGCCCTGCTGAAGGTGTGCAGGCATGTAGCTAGGGCATGTTTTTTCAGGCCTTTGAACTAGGTTAGGAATGTGTCTCAAGATGGAAGAATGAATAGTTACTTGGTGCTTTTAGCCTCCGGGCTTGAAACTCGCAAGAGGAATGTTATTGTGTCTTCAAAGCCTGTTTCACACAAGCCTTTGTTGAGCAGGAACTTGGAGAGTCTTTGTATTATCATGCACACAACAAAAAGAGCCAGCCACCCAATTTGATCTAATTGGGAGGCAGTGTTGAGATGTTTCTTCAGTAGGAAGGCTCTGGAAAATGGGGTGCATATTTTTAATTAGGAAATACCCTTTAGAGTGAAAGGATTGCCTACACAGACGTTTACCAGCTTGCTAAAACTCTCTGATTATACTGAATGCAATTCCCCATATGTGCATCCCCTCTTTTTCTCCTCTTCCCTATGTAGTGCTTTCCCAGGAAGAAAGCAAATATTTACATTACTTTTAAATTCTCCTTTGACCTTGAGGTGGTGGTAGCACATCCCTGGAGAAGGCAAGCTGAGGTTGAGAAAGTGAGTGGTTCAGGTTGAAGTAATTTTTGTCTTGCTTTCTCAAAAATAAACCTGTATGCAGGACTAAATATGCTGGAATATATTAATACTACCTAAATTAAGACAGAACTTTCACTCAATGTAACCACCAAATGTTTAGAGGAAATAAACCTATTGCTCTAGTGAACATGAGTGGGGTTTGAAGTGCTAAAACCTCATTTCTGAGAACAACAGCTGCTTCAGTAGATATTCAAAGAAATTTATTTTCATTTTAGTGTGAGTAGCCTAATGTTTATTCAAAACTGAACGAGATCAACAGAAGAGATGGGGAAACAGCTTTCTTTTCTTAAGTTTTTTAGTAAAAAACGCCAAAGAACTTTACAAAATCAGAAATTTTGGATTCCACAGTAGCCAGGTTCACTCAATTTCACCTACTAAAGAGAGATGAGGCTTAGGGAAAAAAGTGTCTTTAAATGCAACATTTATTTTATTAAGTAACTTCATTAGGTGTTCAGGGCTTTTGTTAGTTTTCATCCTGTTTTTCATTCAAACAGAGCTTGAAAAGTCATAATGTAAAATTTAACCAGCTACTAAATAGTGACCTGTGTTGGTCATTAATTTCATGTCAAGAATCTGCATAAATATACACTAATAGTATTGTCTAACTAGGGACTACATTAAATGCTAAATTAAAAGGTTATATTGCAGATCATCATGATCTAGTGGTTATTGGTGTTTGAGAATGACCATTAAGGACATAAAAAAAAATAGTTTCCTCATTTGCTAATCTAAATTTGATTATTTTAATCACCTTAATTTGAATTAATCCACCGTGAAGCTAACTGTCAGTGTGTACATGATAATTCAACGCATTTGAACTGATATAATCATGCAGAAATGAAGGGTAGGCACAGAAAGGTCCTGGGTACAGGATGTCTCCTGATCCAGAGGAGCGGGAGCAGACAATCCATGAAATGATGGGAAGCTAGGTAGGGAAGGGGAGAGGGCAAAACCACAAGTACAGAAAAGTCACATATACGGAAGGGTGACAGGCATGCTGTGTAAACTGGCCAGCCCCTGGCTCTTCTGTAAGAGAAGTTTCACAAGGTTAGAGGAGGGAAAGTTGTGTAGGAAGGGGTACAGGGGTTGAGTGAGCAGAAAGAGAAATTGGAATAATGCCAGGAAGCTCAGATTTCAGTTGATGTAATTGGACTTTAATGGTTTGAATGATTCATAATCTCTTAGCTTGATAGGCTGTTATAAAATTTTAAACATAGGTATGAATGAAGCCTTGTGCTGATAACATTGTGGGATTGCAGCAGTGGAAAGCATTGATGTGCCAAGAATTGTTAGAGGAAAAAAAATTCCTCTAACATAGACTGTGTTAGTAAGTTTTGTGTAGGCATATTTTGGAGGAAGGTTTGAATGATCCTTCTGATGAATGGGCTGTGAATTATTTTTCACCTAGGTGTGGAAGGGGAGGAATCTCCAGTTGATGTAAATCGCTGTATCTACTTGAGATTGGTGGGACTAGGGCAGCATGCCTCAATTTAGAATGTGTCCCTTTAACAGTTTTTCTTTCTTTTTCTGGAAGCTGTTACTACACTGTTCTGTTTGAATTAACAGTGAGTCCCTGTTAATTTTTAATTAGCTATAGTAATGAGTTAGCTCTAAAGGGCTACAAAGTGATCTGTACTTCAATGTCTAGTTTATCTCCTACCTTAGTTATTTCATCTTTTCCAAAACTACTTCTCCTGAAGATTGGCGAGATGCTTGATCTGTCTTGATTCCAGCTTGTTTACTTTTGTGTTTCTTAGAGTAGCTCATCAGCTTTTATTCCTTTATCAAATAACTCCTGTGATGTTAATCATAGCTTTGGGTCACATTTCAGCATTTGCATTTGAGTTGAAGGAACAGGTAAAAGCAAAATCTATTAGCAGGATTGCTTTATACACAGAAAAAAGGAGGACTATAGAACATGTAATGGTACCTTTGCATTACAGGACTCCTGTTATTTGTAGGACTTTCCAATCTGTTTGTGTTTTTAACTGATGCACCCTTGTAGTAGCTTCTTACTATGCTTCACTGTAACTTTTTGAAAGGTTTTGCTTTGGTTTTATGAAGAGTGATATAAGTCATTGTCTCAAATCTGCATCCCTGGCTTTATCTGCATATCCTTGGCTGATACTTGCAGCTTTCATCATTGTGACTTTCTCTGTTCTGATTCCTTAGGCTCAGTTCATGCAGGTACATCTGACACAATTAAGGCCAGGGAGAGCTGCACTAAGGACAGGCAATCACTGCACTTCAGAGGCAGAGTGCAGAACACAGGTTTACCATCAGCTTAAAGGAATGGAAGGCCATGCTGTTGTTTCTGTCTCCTTGAACATGTGTTCCTCTGGAGAGTTGTTTTTGGCATCACCTGGGGAGCCCTTGGGAATGTACTTTGGAGGAAATTGGGAACCATTTCTCTAGACAGCAGCTAGCTCCTGGTTTGGTTAAAACCAACTGTGAAACCTCATCTGCTATATTCTTCAATTAGAACACCTTAGGTGATTAGTGCCTTACACTGCCCTTGAAACCACACTTGTCTTGGCCTGCACTACTGCTGCTTCTGCCTGCTGCAGAAGCTGTGTCTGAGACTGTCTGCAGGGTTGTGAAACTGTGCCTTCAGTGAGTTGTGCTCCTGAGCAGCTGCAGCACCAGTCACTCAGCCCAGGGAGTCTTTGCAGGTGTGCTGGGTGAGAATCTGAGAGGGTTTATCAAAGTGGGCTTGCTTCTTAACTCCCCTTGGAGGTGTTACTTTGAAGTAGGAGTGCAGCATAAGTGTATTTATGCTGTTAGAAAACATTTCTCAATTATCTGAGAAAAGACATCTTTTACTGCCAAACCTGTGCTTGCTGCTTTAGTGTTCATGCTAGTTTAGCTGTCTGTGTTAGTCATCTTCTCAAACAAACATTTTCTGCCAAAACCCAAATCCACACTGACAAATTAGCCTTTCTAGTTTAGATAAGGTCATATATATGTGGAAAATATTTTCAGGTGAAAATGAAAAATACTTGTAATGGCTTCAGACAGCTGTCTTCCAGACCTTCTCAAGATGTACTATGAGAAACAGACAGGGTTCCCACCCTTCTGCCCCCAATTCTCGGTCAGATTTAGTGATTATAGGAGGATTCAATAAGAAACTGACTCCAGTATTCAAGAAGTAACTGGCTGTGATAGAAGGAAACATCAGTTTCCCTAAAACATTTCCTACTGGTCTCGCAGCAATTCCTATGAGTCTGTGGAAGAAAACTTTTGTTCTTTTATTAAAAAATCTCTCGGATGTTTGTCCCTAGTGGTGTATTACAAAACTGGATGTCTGTTGTCTGGCAGATGTGTGCTTGTACAAACAAAACTTCCTTTTAACTATTTGTTGAACTTCTGACATGATCTACATTAAGAAGTAACTTCTTAAAGACAACTCTGCCTTTCTGCTGCTCTATGCAATGTTTCCAGATGTATTTGGGTACAGTTGGAACATTAAAATACTCCCAAGAGCTACTACAGTTTTCTGTAGCTTGGCTTTGTTTTTTTCCTTTGCTTCAGTTTTCTAGTGCTTTCTGGTTTAAGCCTTATTTATTAAGAAGTGTTACTGCATTCTGCTTATTTTTTTAAACTACTGTGTCATTTATTTGGCAGGAGAGGAGGAAGGTTAAAGTTCTCCTTACCTCCTCCCCTTCTCTCTAGTGAAATTTTTGATTGTTCTGTTTAATGAGTCATTTTCTCTACAGCTGAAGTTAATTTAGTGGCTAATCCAAGCAGTGAGTATTTTCTGAGTGAGGAAGTTAGGGAACTTTAATTCTTTCCCCTCTTTTCAAATTCAGAGGTGTGTCTTGGGTGTTTAAAAAGAAAACCATGGAAGAGAACAGTGCCTGTTGGAGGTATTTTATCATTTAACAAAAGGTAACAAAACATCCACTGACTTCACTGTAGTGAAGTTTCCTCAGAGTTCAGGGAGTGTAGGTAGGGTTTGCAGTGCTGTAGAGCTGCTGTATGTGCAGAAATGCTCTTTTCCAAGGGTTCTTTATCAGTATGTAAAAGCTGATAGTGAATGCTGTTGAACTCTTAGTTACTGTAATTCTTTCTTTCCTGCGGAAGTGTATGTGTGCATTAGAGTGAGTTGTGTGCTCTGGGCTGTTGAAGCCAATCTGTCAAAAGCATTGTTTTCCAGAGAAAAAGGATAATCAAAAATTTGAAATTAAAATCACTTGTAAAATATTTCTGATGTGTATGTCATAGATTTGTAAAATCTGTTTCATGTACTTCTGTTTGCTGCACAAAGGTGTTCTGATTTGACCGAATAGTACCAAGTTATTGTGTGGCAGTGTCCTCACACACAAGGCTCTGATTAAGCATGAAAAAAATATTAAAGGCTGGCCTACGTACAAATGTACACAGAGAAACAAAAAGTGTGAATTAAGGAAGATAGCATTTTAATACAAGTGTTTCAATACCATGCATAGCAGTGGCTCGTCTGGGCAAATGAAAGCAACGGCACAGAGTGAAAGATTCATTTAGACCTTTGGGGAAGACACAGAGACATTTCATACCAGATCAGGGTTATTTGAGGTTTGGTTTTTTTTTTTTTTACAACTGGGTATAATTTTAACCAGGGTAAGTTCAGTGGCTCTGTTTGCTCATGTGGACCACAGGTATGCACGGCTATTCAAGGTTCAGTCATCAGCTCAACTTCCAACTGACTAAAGCAGATTTCCCCCCTTGGTGTGAGCCCCTGTGCCTTTGGTTGCATGTATGACAGTGTATTGCTGTGTTCAGTCAGGTTGCTGAGCTGAAGTTGCTGTCTGATTTGGGCCTCCTCTTCCCAGGAAGGAGAAGGAGGGGTTACTGGGGCAGGTGTGGTTACAGGCGTGTCTCTGAACAGCCTCTGGACAAAGGAGAGTTTGTGCTCTGTCAGTTCAGAGCATGAATGGGACTCGTACATGAGTAGCTGCACGAGGGAAGCTTTGTGCATGCTTCCACTGCTACTCTTTAGACTCATTTTGGAGAAGGATTCTTACCCCAGCTCCCATGCTGATACCTCCTTTGCCCGAGTATATGCATTCCTGTAGCTGAGCCAGGCAGCTACCTCAGGGACCTAATCCAGGCTAAAAGTAACCTGGCTTGGGGAGGGCAGAAATCAGAATTCAGATTCATTTCGTCGCATTGCTGCTGACTCTGGTGCCAGGGCAAAGGGGAGGGGATGCCGTGTGTGCTGGGAACATTTATGGCAACAAGAAGACAGGCTTGTGCAGGTTCAAGCAGACATGAAACAGTGATCATCATCTCCTTACAATATTTTCATTCATTTACCAAAGTGCTTATTTCATGGGGCCAGGGCAGGAATAATGGTGTGAAGCAGAACGGGCTTGGTTTTTTCCTGCATTAGGATCATAAAAACTTTCTAAGTCTAATGGCTGGAAGTGAGCCTTACGCACAAAGGTTCTTTTGTTTTGTTTTTGTATAAACCCGTTTGATGTCAGGCAGCCAAATCTCATCCTTTATGGTTAGTCTGATGCGTTTTTTAGAAGCTACTGCGCTTCTTGTTTAGCTTTCAGCCCTTGCTCCAGGAGGCTGCATCTCCTTACATGGCCTTGTCTCTTACCTGCGAGGTCAGGGATACCAAACCAGCACTGAACACCCCTGATCAGAAACTTGAATTTCTTCTTAGGAGTGTTCATTACTGCAATAATTTTTCTGTCCTTCAGCTATGGAGAGTTTTCTGGGTTTTTTAAAAGAAGATTTCCAGTTCTTAATAGAAATGGGAGTGATTGTGCTGAATTATGTAGTGAGGTGAGGCGTTTGTTGTTGTTTTGGTTTGTTTGCTCTTGAATAGCTTTCCTGAAAGGCTTTCTGTCTGCTCTCTCTCTGCTTATGGAACCATACAAGCTCTTGCTTCTTGGGAAATGTGTCACTGTGAACTCTCTGTAGCAGCTAGGCAAGAGAAAAAACACAGTGACTGAGGCTTATACTGTAAGCCTGTCAGAGTACCAGCAGCAGGTGAACTGATAGTTTACATTGCCCACTATTTGACTTAGATGTGCAGGGCATAGATCAGTAGTTTACTGAGATGTTAGGTGCTAGAAGGGAATGCACATTGTGCCACAAGGTAGATTCTAGGTTTTGTTCCTCAGATATGCAAGAAAGTATTTTGATTTGAAATCTTTGCCATCTTACTGTTTATTTGAAAATTAGGAACAGATGTGGGCTTAATTTTTTTTGCAACAATGATTAAAGCTTAAGACATTCTTCCAAAGAAGCAGAAATAAAGATATTTTCCCCTCATATTTTAGGACTAGAAAGATAAAGGAGAGGGAAAAATAATGAACTTCAAAAAAAAACTTTCTGGATCTTTTCGTGAAATGCCAAATTAAAAGCAGAACCCAAAGACTGAAATTAGTTAATGAAATTTTTACTTAAAAAGAAGAAACCTAAAAATTTATGCATGGAATACCTGATGGGTGACCTTTGCTATGGGCTCAGTGGGCTGACTTTGGAAGCAATGAACTTGTAATCTGAGGCCTCTGGCCATGAAAGAATTGATGGAAGCCACCTCACTGTAAGCTGCTTCTCATCTTCTCACCATCCAAATGATAATCCAGTGCATCATAATAGTGAGGGTGTATTCCTAAAGCTTGAGATGAACAGCAGGAATGAAAACACCCAAGCACTCTCTCTTTTAATGTTGAGTGTCCTGCACTGGGCTGCTTAAGCTAAGAAGTCTCACTCTTTGGATGGAAGTTCTCAGATGTGGGTGTAGGAAGGATGTTGAATAGTTGTGCAAGTGCAGCCATATGTTCACTGGTTAATGAGAAATGGCCTGTCTGTGGCCTTTGGTGATGTCTCTTGCCTGTGCCCTGATGTATCCACTGGTCTTTTTTTCTTTCTTTGGGGACTGTCATTTTCCTGTGTTTGTGCAGCAGCCAGGAAAGCGAGGCCCTGAGCTGTGACTAGAGCTCCTGCACGCTGTAGCAGTGCAGACAACGCCAGTAATCATTATCACTGCTTATCACTCCTTATCCCTGCAGTTCTGTGTAGCACTGGCTGGGCCCTGGCTGGATGTGTAGCGTGCAAGATTCCAAGTCTTCATAAACCCAAAATCAATAATCCTCACCTTGTTCGCAAAACTTGAGTTGTTAAGCTTTCTCCCCCTCCTCCATCCTGGTAGCTGTTTCTGCCAAAACTTGTCCAGAAGTGCAGTGGGATGCTTTTCAAGCCTGCCTCATTAAGGTACCCAGGAATTTGATGTGTACACCAGCTTCCTTTCCTCTGTTTTTAACATTGAGTCATGTGTGTGATTGCTTTCACTGCTCTGTAACCTGTCTTGCCGTTTCTACTCACTGATTGGTGTTCAGGAATAATGACAATCTTAAAAGGCACATCTTGTATAATTTAATGAGAATTTTTAACATAAGTGATACTTTGTTACAAAACAAATGACAGGTGATCTGTCCTCTTCCCTGCATACAGTTGTTAGGCCCTTGTGTGGAAGGGGCTGTGTACGTGGAGTGAGCGGCACGTGCAGCGAGGTGAGACCGACACGGTCACTCCCTGTAACACAGCTCGGAACTGGAGTGCTTTGGAGAGGAGAGAAACAGCTTCTGATTCTTTAATTTTATGACCACAGTCACCTAAATTTAAATCTTCTGTGATTTCAGGATGATGAGACCAGATAGCTTGGGAGGTTCCTCCTTTGGGGTACATGAGAGAGCACCAGCCAGACAACTGGTGCAGACAAGCAAGAGGCATCGAAACACAGAGCGTGATCACTCGAGCTGTGCAGGAGGGAGAGCTATATTTACCAGATACAAGTGCTAATAATGAGACTTCAAAGAGAACACACCCTTTTATTCCACAGCTATGCTCTGCCATGCAGAAGAGACAGGGTAGTTTTCCAGTGGAAGTTTGCCACGTGTCTTTGCCTTGGGGAAGAAGTTCAGAGAGTAGAATTAGCATAGAATTTCAGAAAGTAATTGATCCACCAGTAAAACCATTATCAATTACGTAGGAGATTCTCCTAAAGGACTGACAGAATGGTAGAGTTTGGTCTTGCTAAAAATTCTGGAATGAAATGGTTTTAAGTTTGCTCCTCTGTACTGTGTCCATTAGCTTGTAGTGAAGCACGACCAATTCAAAGAGGATGCAAGATACCAGATAATCATTGTAAGATGCACTAACCTGTCATCATCATGTGCTTCATCTTCCTTAACTTGATATCTTATTAGATGGAAGTCCCAATCCAGGGAACCTCAATAATAATTGGTCAAAGGGAATAGAGCACATATGAAAGTGAAAACACATAAACATGACTAGTCAGCTGAGGGTAAATAAACCTTCCATTCTGATGCTTGGTCTGTGATTTGAAACTAGTCTGACTGTTGAGAAGTGACCTCTGAAGATGGGCAGGAGGATGGTGTTAGCTCAAATGCTGCTGGGGCAACCTTTTAAAAGCCTTTAAATTGACTGTGAATGTTTCTTTCCCACTGAAGTTAGAGGTATAAAACAAGAATTATCAAACTTATAAGTGCAGCTTTAAGACAGTATCTTAATTTCATTTGTCAGCACCTGAGTTTTCTCCTGTTAAGTTTTCTGTGGTTTAGAGGGAGTTTAAAAAAAATTATTTTTTAAAGGTGAATGCAGATTAGAGAAACCAAAATATTGGATCTAATGAATAGAGATGACCTGTACTGTTTACACATAACCTTGCCCTGTCTTAAACAGATTATAAATTACATTTATTGCCTCTGACTTATGTGGGACAGATTGCTGTTTAGGGGAGGACTGGATATAGATGCCAAGGTAAATGTGATACTAGTAGCCTCTTCTTTACTAAGTTAAACTCGGGATATGCAGGATAAAGAACCAAATACGTGAGTTAGCCTCTGCTAGTATAGCCAATGTGTGTATTCTGGCAACACACAAGCTGTATATACAGATTTCACAGTGTTTTGAAAATAGATTTGCTATAGATTTAATAGATTAATGCAATAGATTTCAAAAGCTGAAAACAAAACTTGAAGAATTTAAATCAAAGCTATGTTAAAGTTTCAAAGTAAGAGATTTGTCCCTTCAGACATATTATTTTCACAGGGAAAGGCAGCAGACATAACATGAGGTTATCAGTGAAATTTTAGTGTTTTCTTCTGTTTAAGAAATTGCATCTAAGGTTTTCTGGTGGCTGGTGTGATTGAAGTGCACCAAACATCTAGAGTTGGACAAGGTGGAAAAGAATTTGTAAGACGAAAGGAAAAGCGTTGGAGAACAGCTTCATCTTAGTGAACTACTTGCATCTTGTGTTTAAAAATGGAAAAGACTTACTCTGAGTGCAAAGCTTACTTAAATTGTTTGGAAAGGGAAAGATATAAATTTATATAGGTAGGAATGTTTGGGGATTTTCTCGAGAGAACTGGATCCTTTAATAATGCTGAATTTTCTTTTAATTTAAAAGCTGAGGCAAGTGCCTGTTTAGAATTGGAAAGTAAAACCCCATTATGTGAAGAAACAGTGATGCAGATGAATTGCTCTTTCCTGATACCTGAGGAATGTTGAGCTGCTGCTTCTCTGGTCAAAATGGAGAGGCTGCAACACGGCACCATGCAGCTTAATGCTTCCAGCTATGTTCCCTCAAGTATTCACATCAAAATTTACTTTGTGAACTTCTTTAGCACATAAATTTTTCCTGATTTTTTTTTTCTTCCCCAAATTTACTGATGCTTTCCATGTTTGATAGCCTTTAATTTGCTCTTGTTCTGAGTCTCAAATTCTGCAGGCTGGTTTGCCTTTTTCATCTGCTTAGGAATCTGAAAGGCAGCCCTGGTCCCTACAGAAAAACAATCTGGTCACTAATGATGGTGGAGAAAGGGAAGAGAAGCTGCAATATAACTCTTACTTTAGCCCTCACACCAGAAATCACTGGAAAGGTGTTTCTGATAGCAAAGTCATTCAACACTTTTCCTTGCATTTAAGAACATTTTTTGATTTTTGTTTCTTTCTCCAGAAATGTTTTTTATCATCCATCTATTTGGTGACAGGTGGGTGGAGAACATGCCAGTGGTTTATTCAGCACAGAAACACGTGCCTGCTTGGGAAGAGCTGAGAAGAGTTGCCATCACTTTGCACAGCTGTCTGTGTGCTCACAACTCTGCACTGGGTAGTCTTTGAGTCCAGAGAGGGCTTCTGTGGCCATTGTGAATCAGGGGCAAAAACTCCTCTGTATTTAGGGGGATTCTGCTGTGCCTGTTACTGGGCATGTTTTGTTATTACTGACAAGGCAGACTTGGAAGAAAACAAAACAAAACAAAAACTTCTTCTTTTGAGACAGTGCAAGGTTTTTTTTATTTGAGAACCAAAAGTAGGTCTTCTTCTTCTACAAGTTTTCTGGTTTTAATATTTTCATGCTGGGAAAAATAGAGTTAAGGTGCTGGAAGCTGCTGTAGAGGATAAAAGGGAGACTGAAAGCTTCAGTGCTTTCAGTGGCAGAAAATAACACTTCATTGGTACCAGAATGTACCTGCTCTGGGCTGCTACCAAGTAATCAGAATGTCAGGAAAAGAAAGTCAGTACCTGTCCATCAGCAGATCCCAAATAGACTTGATTCTTAGAGAGCAGGGGTTTCTGGGAACACGTACTCTGAGCGAACATTCAGAAAATCCCAACACACACCTCAGGGGGAAGGCAGTGCAAGCAGATTGCAAATACGTTGAATTAATTTGCACTCTGGAATCTGGAAGTTAGTGGGGTTCTTTTTTGAGGGGCAGTGAGTTATGGCATGTTTTCAGTAAGTATGATATGCTAATTGTTACTTGCAATGTATAAACATATTTGCAGATGAAAAATACAAAACGAATGTGACATTTTTATTTGTTACGATGCAGTCTATGCCCACAGACCTGCAACAGAGTCCTAGATCTAGTAAAAAAAAAATAGCTTTCTGTTGTAAAGTTACTGTCTAGACAACAAAATCTGATAAAACTAATACTTAAAATTAGGGATTTTTTTAATCTGAAATTATGTGATGCTCAAGAGAACAGAATTCTCTAATTCCTTTGACTGACAAAAAGGGGAATGGAACTTTGATAGTTAATTTAAATTAACTTTTGAGTTTGAATAAAGGTATTGTGCATTTGTTGTTTTTTTTTTTTTTCTTTCACAGAGCAAACTGCAATCATATCCAAAAATGGAAATTACCAGTATTATTTTTTTAACTTTAGATCTGCTGCTTTTACTACATGAAGTTTCTGTAGTGCATTTTAGGGGACAGCCCTTGGCAATTCTACATATGATAAATGATGATTTCTGTGGTGGTTTACACAGAGCACAGGATGCAGCTGAGAGCCTAAATACCTATATTCTTAAGATCTTGAATTAATCAAGAAAAGTTCTGAAGGCATTTGTTGACAATTGTTGGGTAATTTTCTTGTGTGATAAGCTGCTGTTGTCCTCTAATTTAGGTAAGTTTTTTGTATAATTTCTATTGGTGCTGTGGTGATTCAGCTTGCCCAAAACCAGAATTTTTTAGCAGAAGAATCTTGCTTCAGTCTTCAGTATGTTTTTTAATTAGATTTTTTCTTTCCTCCAACGTTACTTGGATTTTACATTAACTCTTCAAAAAGTAGTTTTGAAGATTCTTCTTGACAGTCATTTTTCACTGTAAGGTAAAAGCGAGGACTGATAGCTGACAGATAAAAAATGACATTAGGAAGCCTGATGTCTGTCTGTCATGCCTGTGTATCACCAGAGTTGGTGTGATCTAATTTCCTCCACAGTAGTGTTCAAGTAGCTCCATCCATGGATAGTCTACAATTCCAGGGACAATCCATTGCAGGTTTTGTTTGCCATCACCAGCCATGGAGGTGTGATTAGTGGGTTTGGGGTTTTTTTAGTTTATTTGTTTTGCACCCAATTTCTGTCCTGTTTAATAAATCTCCTGTATCTGGTAATTTTCCCACAATGATAAAACTAGCTCTGGTGGTCTTGATTGATCTCACCTGCCTTCCCTGTGGCTTCTAGACATCACTCAAACCAACAGCTCGATTTGTTACCTTGCACCAGAAGTGGAGAAAACTGTTTATTGATGAAAAATGGTAGTACTGTTACTTTTGGGTAGCTAGATGCTGTCTAAGTGCAGAGGAATTCCAGAAGGCCATCACATAACTTCAGTGGGCAAGAATGTGGTAGACTAATGTCAGCATAGGTAAACATAGGTTTTTAAGCAAAATTTTTTTCCAGTTAGGAAAAAATTATTCTAAACCATGTTTGTGCGAAGCTGAACTCAGAACTGACGGTTGCAACTTGGAAAAGAGGCTTTGTGGTTGTCATTGACAGTTTTCCAGGACTATTGTCAGCAATGTGGAGTAGCAGCAGCCAAAAAAATCCAGAAAAACCTGGGGAGTGTTTGCCTCTTGCATCATCAGGAAAAGGTACTGAGGACAAGAAAATACCTTCTGTTGGTATTTAAAACACTGGTGTGCTTGCCACATTTTGAGCACGGGGTCCGGTTTTTGTGCCCATATGTAAAGAAGGCAGAGTTAGTGCCTTTAGCTTAGGGAAGGTGCAGAGGAGGGCGGGCAGCCCTCAGTGCAGGGGGTGGTATTGCTGCCTTGTGGGGAGTTGCATCATTTAAGAGGTTTGATTTGGAAGGTGGGTGGCTGAGAGGGGCAGCGGGTTCAAGGTTTACAAACTCAGGAGCTGGTGGAAGGGTGATCGCCACGCTCTTGTTGACAGAAACCCTGCAGTACCAGGACACTTGGTGAAACTGGTTGGGAATCAGTTTAAGACAGATGAAAGAAGAAGGTGTTTGTTTACATAGCAGGTAGTGAATTTATGCAACTTGCAGCCAGAGGATGTTTTGAAAACAGGCTGCGTAGGCAGGCTCAAAACAGGGTTAGGAGAGTTCATGGTCAGCGGGGAGAGTGTGAGGGGAGTGGACCACAGGGCATGGGCTATTGGTTCTCTCTAAATAGCACCTTTTCTGCCTCATTGGAGATGAATTCTGGACTACATGAACCATCAGTCTGATCTAGCTGGGTGTTTCTTACATTCCTGAGCTCCCAGCCTTAGTGGGATCTTTTTGTCATTCACTTAAAATTATATTTTTGCTCATGGCAGGGTTAGATGGAAGGCATGAAGCCTCTCTTTTCTTTTTTTGTATGTTCAGTAAGTTGCACCTCCAAGGGAGACACTTGGATCTAATTGTTAAATCCATCAGTGCTGCAAGCTGATATGGCTGTTACTTCTTAATAAGCTGGAAAAAGTTTCCTCCTTTCTAGCCAGGAAAAAGTACTGGGAAGTCCATCTGGGAATGTGATTCATCCGGGTCACAGTCATCATTTTCCTCTCAGATTCTGAGGAGAGGTTTGGGCAGATACTAGTGATAAGATTTTATTTAGATGTAGCTTTCAGTTGTAGTGGTGAGCAGCTACACTAGTGTTTATGCAACAAGACTCTAAACACATTTTTTATTACTTCATCAGTGCAACACACTCCCTGGTATTTGGTTATGTCCCAGCTTGCTCTGAGAACTGGGAGTTACTGAGCCCCTGCCTCGTCTCTCAGTTACCAGTGCTCAGGAGCGAGAGTAAAACCCACAGCTAGAAGTCACTGAATCTGAAGGATGTGAGTAATTCTTTTGCTAGAGAGTAGGATAGAGAATTACAATATTTTCAAGTAATTTTTTAAAAATCCTCCTTAACAAAGTTAACTTCAGTATAGGAGTGCCTTGTAGGGTGGTAACCATAGGTAACTGGAAGACAGTGAGCCTAGGCTTACTTATCCCTATGTTTAGATTTAATTTTGGTAGACTTTACATAAAAGAGGTTAATAAAGAGAATTTGGAGGTTTTTGCATAATGTTTAGACTGGAGAGACTGCAAAGCTGAAAAATAGTGAGGGCATTCCTTTCAAAGGTGGTGACATTTTGTTTTACTTTTACCGTCAGTCTTACAACAGGGAAATGAATGCCCCATCTTTAATGTAATGTTCTACAATGATTGTTATCCTGGAGGAAAACTTAATTAATGGAAAGAGGTAGGTTATGTCTAAATCTGGACACTGTCGAGCTTCATTATAGCCTAATGTCAAGCTGCTGTAGAATCCGTCACTATGAAGGCTGTGCTAGCAGGCGTTATTATTCATGTGGATATATATATTTGATTTGTCCTTGCTGGGGCACAGTTGTCTTGGAAGAAGACTGAGTATGAGCCCTTTGCGAGCTTGTCCTGCTTTCTTCTTCCTTCCTTCCTTCCTCATCCTCAGTTTCTCTTTCCACAATTGCTGTAAAATTTGATAGCTCAAAGTGTAATTTAATCCTAAGTTAAAGAAGTCCTTCCTTGAAAGAGACTCAGCAATACACTTCTTAGAATACAGAAAAAGAGGCTCTATTTATGGAAGGAAGGGGACTTATTTTTATTTTTTTATAAGTACTAAATAGAAGTGTATAAACTAAAGCTTCCTCAATAAGTTCAGAACCAACCAACCAAAAACCTCCACAGCTTTTCTTCTTTGACCAAGAGAATGCTTTCTTACTGTTATGAAATACATCAAAAGTGTCAATATTTACTATTGCGTGAATGGTCTTAAATATTTACTATTTGAAGCAGGTCTGTACTATTTTTGTTCAGTTTTGAGAGTACCTTGTGTTTCTACTCAATACATTGAAAATATTAACTGTTAACACTGTATTTAGTCATCAAAATAATCTTCTAATTTGCATTAAATGTGTTTAGTGAGGTGATGTAAAAGGTATTCTTGGTGGGTGGAAAAAAAGCACTATAAGAATACAGAAAGAATGACTGTTTACATGGTGAGCACTGTCAGTGCAGACGTGAGCTTAGAAGCATTAGGATTTTGGTTGGTTTGGTTCCAGTCACATTCTGCAACAGGGAAAAAGAAATGTATGGAGAAAACCTGCTTTGGTTTTTGTCCCTTTCTAGGATGTACCTGTCTGAGTGACTGTATGTCCTGGTTTAGGGCAGATTTGGGAGGAGACCTCGAAGGGGCCCCTCTACAAAGCAGACTCAAGCGGCTCCTCCCCACTGGGATTGGAAGACATAAATCTCCTTCGAGAAAAGTGGAGAAAACTGTTTATTTAACAAGCAAAGTACTCACAAACATGGAAAATGAGTAATATTAAACAATGGAACCTCTTGTTGTTCTGAAGAGATGGCAAATTCAGAAGGTCCTTTCTATGGGGTGTAGCTCAGTCTCTCATCATTCCCTCCTGTGTTGGAAATTCCATGTTCTGGCCCTGGTGGCTTCCCAGTGTTTTCTGGGTTTTCAGTCCAGAGCAGGGCTGATCATTTCCAAGAAGAAGAAGAAAAGCCACAGTCCAGGGAACTTCTCTACCTCAGCTAGCTAAAAACTAACTAAAAGCAAAGAAGAGCTCTCTCCCAGTGTCCATGCTGCAGCCAGCACAGTCCGGGAGCAGGAATGCGGGGAGCGAGTGCAGGTTCTGGTAACAAACTCCAGCTTCTTCTCCCCTTGGCTCTGGGAACCAGTCTGAAAGGGGCAGAACTCAATATCCAGCATAAACACAACAGACCATTGGGGGATATAAGCATCATAAAGTCCCCCCAGGACACTGTAGAAATTGATCTTCCCACCTTCTAACCATCTTAGTGCTCTAATGGTGGGGGAGGAGGAGGATGGTGACTTCTTTTTGCTTCCTGCAAATCGTCAGCTGTAAAGAGTGAAGGAAGTGATAGATAATGAAGTCTGCCTCCAACCTGTTTGGTTGTTTTATGCAAAGCCACAGTGTAAAGCTCCTTAGATTGCTTTGCTGATCTGTTGGTAGTCCTCCACTCTTTGAAATATTAAATTGCTGCAACTTGCTCTATGTAGGGATGGGGTACTGGTGCCAGCCAGCCAAACTCTGAGGGACACATGGAGCCACCTCCAGCACAGGGAAGTGTGCAGGGGCCACCTGATGCACACCCCCAGCACAGGGAAGTGTGCAGGGGCCACCTGATGCACACCCCCAGCACAGGGAAGTGTGCAGGGGCCGCCTGATGCACACCCCCAGCACAGGGAAGTGTGCAGGGGCCGCCTGATGCACTGTTTTGCGTACAAGTACTCAGGGATGAACGACAACATGTTTTTTGTTAAGTGAGCCTGCTGAGAGTGTATTTAACAAATGCAGCATAAGAAGAGCTTCAAGATGCTGAGGTTCTCTCCATGGCTGAGTAAAGCTGTGAACTGCATACCAGCAGTGGCCAGTTTGGTGCTCTCAATGTCCATTCAAGTGGCCTTGCTCCTTAAAGCATCCATAGTGCTGTTCTGCAGATGGATGAGTAGGGATAACAGCCTGACAGCTACTGAAGGAGGAGAGCTGCAGCACAGCCTAGAAAACTGTCACAGCTTTGTTCAGTTTCTCTGTTTCTATGGAAGTTGGGTTTTTTACAACAATATTTGCAGAGCAGAAACTGAAATTCAATCCAATTTACTAATATATATGTATTACTATTGGCAGGTGTATTTGAAGCTTTCCTTGGCTATTTAGCTTTGAGGGATTGACAAGGGCTGCTTGAAATACTCTTCTCTGATGATGAGGTAACTGACCGTATTGCAGCATGTGGGGAAGGCTTCCTGGGCAGCTAGAGATGGGGGAGAGGCAGTGGAAAACATTCAGGTCCAAATCAGCTGGAAAGAAGACAGCTGCACTATGTTACTGTGAACAAAAAAGATGCAGTTTGGTTGTATCAAATGGAAGAGCAGCTTCCCTAAGAAGGGAGAAGGCATAAGGTGTCAAATAAGCCAGGTTCTGAGTTTTTGCTAATCCAGAGATGGCAGCTTACCTGTGAGAATGGAGGAATTATTTTAATAAAAAGATGAAGTTCTGAAGGCTACAGGTCCATGTGCAGGCTGGATCCCTGTTGCAGAATGTCAAATATCATTGTATTCCCATGACAGCCTCACTAATCCAGCTGCTGCAGTTAGGAGTGACTGTGGCCTGATCACATGTGGAGATTACTGAAGCTACAAACTAAAGTCTGGCCATTGATATTTTGCACAGTCAGGTTCTCATCTCTGAAGTTCTGTGAGTAGAAAACTTCCATCTGTTACTCTTGGAGAAATATGTGAAGTATCCACATAATCTCTTCAGCCTCTCTGTTCCCACAAATCACGGGATGCTTTGACGGACGTGGTTGCCATGTTCAGTATGAGAAGGCTGAAGTCTTGTTGCATAGTTTCAAAGTTAACTTTAACACCTTCTTGGATGTTATCTCAAACTGTGAGATTTGTGGATTTTTATATTTAGCTCAAATTGTCTGCTATAATTGGCTTCGAGGCTGCTTATAGAAGGGTAGCTGCTGCTCAGGAAACACGCCGGCATTTCGTGTTACTTAAAAACATGCATCTGTCTTTTTGTCATCTCAGAATCTCCTTTGCAGAGTAAGATTTGTTGGCATAAGGCTTCAATTTACTTCCTTTATTTCCTTACTTCTGTGAGAATGCTATGAAGCTCCCTCTGCATCTTCTCACTTGGGCACACACTTGTCTTGACACCCCAGCCCACCCCCGATGGTGCTCAGCTTGGCTCTAACTTCAGTTTCACACAGCCAGGCTTGCAGTGAAACCTGGAGGTGGTGGCTCTCCTGGAGCTCTGCTGACAGGGACCCACACAGCTGTGGGGAAGAGCACACCCATCCCTGTGCTCTTAGGGTCATCTATTCCCCAATATATAGTACCTTCTAATTGTAGAAGAAAGCGTAATGACATGGTTGCTTGCCTTGGACTGTTTGAGTAAAATGAAAATATATCTGTATGGCTGTGATGTTTTATACTGATAGTTGTTCTCAGTGCCTTGCTAGAACCCTTGGGTGATAAAGGAAGAAAAGTGAAGTTGAATTCCTTCAAAACATTCTGTGAATGGTGTGGAATCAAAATATAATGCAAGTCAGAAGTTTCTGTCTTTTTACCCCCTCAAACAAATGTTTTTTTATTAATTTGCAGTTCAGTTACATTCTCTCAAGGTTACTTGTAGTTGTTCCAAAATTACAAAAATAAATCCATCTAGAATGGTGGTTCCCAACTGATGTGCAGGGGCATGCAGAAGAGCCAGCAGGCTGTTAGATATGCTTTGAAATCTGAAGTAATTATAGCCTTCTCCCTGAAGCGTTGCATTCAAGTTATAAGCACACTTAATGCAAGGATTTTGGCACATGCAGGTATATCATGGAACAGTTAATGGATGCAGAAGGATGCTGGGAAAAAGGGCTCCTCAGGAGAGTTAAGATACTTGGGTGTCAGGTACTTACCTGGTGTGGATCTTACTTGATGCTTTGTTTCATAGTGATGTGAACATTTTTTCTTCCTAGTGGAACTCAGAGCTCTTACTGCACTCCATGAAAATGTTTGCATATTTGTGGTAACCAGAAAAATTACAGCATAATGATAATGCTAGTGACATGTATGATACTCTTGCTTGTTCTCTATTACATGTGGGTACTGTAAATATCTCATGGTACATGAAACAGAATGAACACCATCTTTTTACTTTTAAAAGAACCCTCCCACATTTCATCATGACACACTGTATTAGAAACCCCAGTGCTATGGGTTTCTAGTGTTGATGTAATTCTTCCTTTGGAAGAGCTGTCTGGCTTAGCTGCACTCCCTTACATGATGCTTGTTCAGCTGGAGTGTAGAAATACTTACTAGTGCATAGCAAACCATGCAGGAGGTGCAGCAAAGCTTTGAGCTGGGTGTGCTGCAGCTGCTCTGCAGGGGTTGGGGTGTCCAGCTGTTTCCCAGCTGCTGAAATCTGTGCCAGGCACATGCACACACCCACCCCCTTTAACTTGGTATTGTAGCCTGGGGCTTGAACCTGAGTATCTGCTTTTGCCAAAAGAAAGATAAGCATGAAATGATAGAAAAAAGCTATGATACACAGGGGCTGTTAGAGATGCTCTGCACTGTGAACAGAAAGTGCTTAGTAATGGCCTTTTAAAGGGATAGTCAGTATTTTTCATACATGATAATGTAATTCAAAATTAAACAATCCATTCCTATATTTTTGCCTTCGTACTACCCAGCTGATAGATTTAAAAATGAAGTATGAGCTGCAGAAGGAGCTGCATGTTGTGGGGCAGGGAGTGCAGTTAGTTTCCTGAGCCTACAAGGGGCCAAATCCACAGGTGAAGAGGCGTCTCTGCTGTAACTTAATCTGAAGAAAAGATAAATTATTTTCTAAGTCAAAGCAAGTAATGAGTTCCCTCTTGGCAAACCAGTGGTATACTGATTTATAAATGACTGCTGTTTTCATGTTGTTTTTACAGCTTGTAAGATGGAGGGGCTTAAAGCTTTGGGGGTTATTTAAGTGTGTAGAGATGAGATTAATTTGTGTTTTATTTTATGTGAGCATAAATGGATGCTAATACTTTATTTGATCTTTACAGAAACAACCACCACCAAGTGCAGAGAGTGGTTTAAAACCATAGGAAGGCTAAATATTGCTTATTAACATAGTTTGGTTTCTATATTGTGTATAGCAGAGCCTCTTGTAAGCTTTTTTCTGATAAATGTTCAAATCACTGAAAATAAGAGTCAAGGTATTTTCTCACAAGACACCTGAGCCTCTCTGGAAGCTTTTCCCCTCTTAGCTCCTTGCCTAGCCTAGCTTCTTTTGGCTATGGCTGTAATGCAGGTTGCAACAGTACTTGAACTGCTTTGTTGCAGGTGAAGGCAAAAGGTAGTACTTTGAGCTGGGAGTATTTTAAAGTCCTGAAACACTGTTGCTCACCCAAAGGCTGTCCCTTAAGTGTTAAGTGACTCCAGTGTTCCTGTTTGACCTCTCAAAAGCTGAACCTGCAGACAGCTTCAGGATGTGACCTTTGCAAGCTTCTGGGTCATGTTTTGAGCTCATAGTTTTCTAACAATTGATAAATCTGCACATAATTTTTACCTGGTGCTGGACCATAGCACATACTCTAGACATTTGAGGGAAATGCTGAAATAAATTTTGCTCTATGCTTGCCTATATCAACAAACTAAGAGTGTTTGAATGTGTTGTGTGCATATATGTATATACTTACGTATATGAGTCTGTGTGTACCTGTGTGTGTAGAGTGAGAGGGAGATAAAACCAGTTCGTGGCAAATGGAGGCAAAAAGTGGAATAGGTCACATAAAACCACACATCTAAATGATTGTAATATCAAGGCTGGTGGAAGGGGTGATCTGCAGTAAAGTAAAATGTCCCTTTTTTGTCCCTGCCACCTGACAGCAGAAGCTCTGTTGTTGCTGTACCCTTTGGAGTACCCTGTCTACTTGGGCTGCAGTTGAGTTTGCAAAATATTACAGGGAATGCATTGTTTTAAAGCTACTATTGTTGTGTCCTTTCATTAAGGCACAACATGTTTTGATTGTATGGAGAGTATCTTAAAGACTGGATGCTTTGGCAATATAAACAGTTGGAAAAGGAAAATGCATCTGTTTTCTATTACAATCTAATATTATGCTCATCTGTGGCTTCTAAGTAATGGGCACTTGTTTACATATTACAGAATATAGATTATAGTTTTATAAACACAGTTTATAGTTGCATACTGGTTTCCTAAATAAAAGAAAGAAAAGGAATAGCAGCTTGCACTGAGACAGTCCTGGAAGTCCAAAGTAGCAGCTGGTATCCAAGGGTGGGAGTGGAAAGCCTCTGCTTTCTGCACTGCCTTTCCCATAGCTCAAATACTGCCTCTCTTTATGCTCAAATCTGTTTCTTACTACTAATGACTTCTGCTTACTAAATTTAGGACTTGTTGTAAATGAAGATTACAGCATTGTTTTCCTGTAAGTGAATCTGATTTGTAAACCCTTAAGCAGAAGAGAAGGTCTTCTTCTCTTAAGTGTTTTAAAGCAAAATGTCAGTAGATATCTGTGTACTTCCCTGGTTTAATCACTACATCTAAATTGCAGCTGTGGGATATTTCCAAACCCCTGTTTTCTTTTCTTACATTTCCATTAATTTTCAATGAAGCATGGCTTTGTTGAATGAATTGGGTTATTATTTTCTGAATCTCAAATACATCATGTAACTGTAGTGGCCCGTTCAATGTTTAAAATCCACAGCTTTGAAATCTTGCACATCTGAATATATTATTACTGTTTGTTGATATAAGATTGCTCTGACTGAAAGAACAATGCAGAAAAAAATTGGTTATGTAGCCCTCTCTTGCATGTCTAAGCTGACAGTACACTTCAAGCAGCAGTAAAGGAGTCATCTGAGCACAGATGAGAAAATAAGAGTATGGAAGAGTATGTAGATACCTTCCTAAGCCCATGTGGAAGAAACCTGACAAATAAAAAAGTAGAAAAAGATGGGAGGTTCGTAGGTATTTTTATTAAAAATCTGTGTTTACAATTATGCAAAAACCCGATGGTCTAAGATGAGTTAACTTTAAAATAATTGGTTTTGTTTGCCATATAAGGAAGTTCAGGGTATTTTAGCTAAGTTGCTTATTCTTTTGAAAATGTATAGTACAAGAAGATTTTTCACTTAAAAAGTGATATGAATGTCTCTATTGTCTATATTTTGCATGGTAAAATAGCAGAACATCTAATTTGCTCCTATTTTTGACAATTTCCAGTGCTTAAGGCAGAAATTTCCCATGCTTGTTACTAGTCTCCCTCCAGTTGAAATTCAATGGAAGGCTTCAGCTGATAGAATTTAACCATCTTCAGTGAGATGAGAACACCATTCCTTTCTCATTCCTTCCAAGCACTGCTCCAGACAGTGCTGATGTTTTGCAGATTTTGAAGCGACCTTGAAGTCTGGAAGGAAGCAATTGCTCCATTCCAAGGGCTGTATTTGCCTGAAAGCCACGCTTTTTTATGTCAATACTCCAAGTAACTGAGAAATGCCAACTTGCATTTACAGTAGAACTTGCTACACCTTCAGGTATTATTTGGAAAAGCTGTGTGAGCTTCCATAGACCCTGATGGTGCTTTTCTCTTAGCAACCAGGACTGCAAGCTGGGAGAGAATCACAGACAAAAAGGAAAGTTAGAGGCAGTTTTTTCTTGCTGAAATATCAGAACTTTGAAAGAAAAGGTTCCTGTGCTTGTATTTCATCATATTGTCTCTGTAGAACCAAATGCCTACAGATGCTACACAAGCTCCTGAGTTCTAGTTGTCATGATTCTTAATTCAAATTAAACATTGCATTAAACTTTATGCAAAGTTGGTAACTAGAGAGAGATGAATACACAATTATTGAGATTGGAGAACATGTAATAGAAAAACAATCATTACCAAGATAAGATGTTCTTATCTGTAGAAAAGAGCTGTAGTTAGTTTTCCCCTTCTCCTTCTATGATAATTCTTATTTCTAACAGTCCTCAGAATTTGAACTGGGAATCATACATTTTGTCTGACAAGATGGAGGTTTAGGGGGAGGATGTTTGTTTTTGAGGCAGGGAACTGTCCTGGTTTTGGAGAGCTACTTTGTCCAGTAATCCAACTGAACTACTTTCTTCATGCTACCATAGCCTATTTTAGCTCCTTTTTGTATATACACACACTTACAGGCAGTGGTGTTGCTCTCTTACCTTTTACACGTGTAATAAGTAAAAAGTGCGTGTCACAGAATAATGTGATGGGCAAGATACCTTCTGATAGAATTCTAAATTGCAAAATGTAAATTTTCATACGATAACATATTTGCAGAGTTTTCTTTTGTTCCTTAAGTGATTTTAAATGATGAAACATATCTTCAGAAAAGCTTTAATAATATGAAAAATCTGCTGTTGCTGGAAAACAGATGTACAAAATAACATTGACTGAGATCTCTTTAGTTGCTGTGCTGTGAACTTTTTTTACCCCAAAAGACTATGAAAATTGAAGTTTTATAACAAAAATACCAACTTTATCTGAATTAAAACCTTCACTTAAGAGAACCGGACCTCAAATTAGAATATTTTTGGCTCTGGCATGAAGATACAGATGGAAAGTAGAAATTGGGATACTCTGCCATTCTTCATATGTCCTCTTTCCTATAGCTTAGCCATTCAGAGTCCCTACCACTGGAGGTACAGGGAATTTCCAAATGTACACAAAACTTAAAAACCAGTGCAATATTCTGTCGCATAAGCGGGGAACACAGGAGGAATTTGTAGGTAGCTTCTGAAAGCAGAAATTGTTTTAAAAGGGACTGAGCTGTAAAAGTTCTTGAAAACTGCACTGCTGCTTGTGTCACAACCACTGATTATTTTTTAAATTATATTTAAAAATTTATTTTATTATTTCCCTCTATGTTTCAGGCTGCCTTCATCCATCTCAGGCCCATCTTTGATCTGCACTTGCTCCTTGAAGTACAGTGCAAGCTTCTGTTTTTTAAGTTACATCCATAAGGCTGAACGGAACATTACCCTCCTTGTTTGACCTCCCACATGCGATACACAATCCATTAAATCTCATGTAATATTTAAGAATTTAATACATTCTTTGCATAACATAACAGTAATAATACTGACAAAACACTGCTCCAAGCAAAACTGCTTATACAAACAGCTGATCTGTGAGCAGTGGAACTAATGAAGCCGTGTTTCCTATAGATTTTTATCATATATTAACTGGCCATTTCCCCGCTGCAGCTTTTCTGGAGTATCTGACCAGCAGCTGGGCTGATGAGGGGCTGGGTGCAGGGGTTGAGCATGGGTGCTGACCACCCTACTCTCCTCTTCACTTTGGGGAGAGTTTCAAAGGTATCATCAGGTACTTCTGTAATCACTGAGACTATCAGCAGGCCAAGTTAGGTACTCATTCTTCTCATGGTTAAGAGGACCGGGTGGCCAGTGGTACAAGTTGTGTGGTAGGTTATGAGAACAGAGAACTTTCTGTTTTATGAGGTTATGAAGGGCAGTGATACAGCATGATAAGGCTGGTTTTTCATATATTTTCTCAAAGTTAATGTCTAGAAGCTGTTTTCAGTCACTGATTAACTAAGACATCTTAGTAATATATGAGACTGTGTACAGATCCTTTAGTGTGTATGCTAAGCCTTTAATCTGTGCTGCTATATGCTTTTAATTTTCAACTGGCTTATACTAATAGCTTCTAAAGGGTTATCCTTAATGCTGGATTTGTCAATTCATGGAAGATTTGTGTGTGACAATAATACAGTGTCTATCATCTAGTGAGATTCTTACTGATACTCTTGTGAACAACTTACATTATATGGAAAGAATTCCATGTAGAATTTTTTTTTTTAAGTTTAAAGATCTGACTGAAAATTCTGAGATGAGAAAAACTTTCACCTAGTTTGACTTTTGTGTAATTATACAGTTTCATAATGCTAGATTTGTGTTGCAATTAAATAGCTAATGTGACTGTTGATTAGTTTCCCATTTGAAATCAGGGCAACTGAACAAGTGAAGGTTAGTCCATTTAGGCTGTTATTAACTTTAAAATATAATATTGGCAGCCATTCAGGCTTTTAAGATTTTGCTGAATGAAACTCAAAAGAAACAGCAGTAAAATACTTGATTTGTCTAATTGGTCTTTATAATTTGGATTTAATTCACAGCTGTATCCAAGTAGGACTCCCCCCTCCCCAAGTGCCTGCCAGGTGCTGCCTCCTCTGCTCATGTATTTCAAATTTGAGATAGCTTCATTGTTTTGAATGAGATTGTATTTCCTTTGTGCCCTATATTTACTTGTTACTATGGTTTCTGGAAATAAATTAGATGATAGTTGTTTTGAAAACCTAATCTATATACAAACAAGTTTTTCAGTGTTTAAATGATGCAATGAAGAGTTTAGCATGGACTATCTCAGAGCTCTTTAAAGTGCTCAGCATTGTTATGGAGGTTAATCTCATTGCAGTCCAGGGTACATTGATTGCTAAATCAGTGGGAGAAGAAGGGTAGAGCTCTTGCCTTACCAGTGAAGGTTTATTTTCTGATGCTGGAATTTTGTTGTCTTTTTCTTTTCTCCAGTTAAGAATTCTATTGCATGTAGAGTTTACTTAATTTTATAAATCTGTTTTAATGTGAGATAGTGCTTGGCTGTATGTAGTCACACTCAAATTGTATTTATTTTTGTAAGCATTGATACTTTTGCCTCCCACCCTCGTGCATATGGGTTGTTGTAGTTTCAGACCACGTAGCACAAAATGTACATTTCCCACACAGAATGTATTCTTCAGTTTGTAGGAGTGATCCAGGAATGAGGCATTTTTTCAGTTCTTTTTATTCTCAGCAGTGTGTGGCTGCCCAATGTTTTATTTATAGCACCTTGTCCAGATGCTGCCCTACGTTTGTCTTCATGTGGGCACTGTCAAGACATTCCCACCCTGCTGCCTGCCCCTGGCACAGTCTGGACTCTGCTGGCAGGTAGCAGTCCCCAGCTCACAGACAAGGCCCTGAGACACAGGAAGATTAGGGCAGAGAAATTATTCCCTAGATATTATAGTGACTGTGCATGTTTGAGACTTCATGACTTCCTCCTCTTCACAGTAAAATTTCATGTAGAAAATGGATTGGGGTTTATCTTTTCCTTGAGACTAAGACAAAGGAACGTGAGTAAAACTACAGAACAGATCAGAGGGCAGAATTAGATTTCAGGTCTCTCTGCATGTGGTTGTGTGTTTGTCCAACTGGCTGTAGCTCGTGTACCCCAAGCACAGCACTTTACTGTTGGCAGCTTTTGAGAATGGCTGATGCTTTGAATTTCAGTTATCAGCTTAAGTATCAAAGGATACTTTGATACCTGGGTTGAAGTGCTGGGAAGAGGAAGATGCCATGGGACTCTTAGAGAAGTTTTGCAATTTACAGCAGAGAGGAAAGGTAGTAAAAAGGTCAGGTCAAATGAGTGCAAATTACTAGAAATAAATTGTGAATGTATATGGATGTACATGAAAATGCATTCATACTGAAACAAATGATGTTGTATGTCATTGTTTTCTAGGATTTATCTTCGTCTACAAAGCAGAAAACAATGTGTCAAAGCAGTTAATGTCATTCATTTAATGTCAGACTGATGGTGGTATCTTGGTGAAAAACTAAATCTGTGTTTAAACTATTGTTTTCTAGTCCAACTTCAAGATGTAACAAATTTGGCTGTTGCTTTTGCTTTTTACCAAAGGCCTTCTCCTTTCCCTTTATTAGAGCACAATCTCTAATTTGTTTTCAGCTGTTTCTGCTGTATGGTAATTTTTGTATTATGGAGTAGCAGACAGTTTCAAAATTGATTCTTTCCTTTTACTTTGGCTTTCCAAACTTCTTGGTACAATTTTGTCAACTTCTTGATATTTTATTTGTTCTTATCCCTTCCCTGCTTTGTTTTATGGGCATGCTTTTCACAATGTCTTTTCCAGTACCTCCTTCTTAATCTTTTGATATTTAATGCACTGTTGTTTTGAATTGAGGAAGTGTTTCATCCAAAATCACTGCACAACTTCCTTCCCACGCTGCTGCCCAGACGTGCTGCAGACTAGCTATTTAATTTGCACTGGCAAAATTTCAAAGTGAAGGTCAGCTGGCCAGGTTATCCCCCCACAGGGCTGCTGTATCCCTTCCTAAATGCCATTTTTCTTCTGTCTGTTTTGCGTTTTCCCCTTATTAGTCCATTGGGAGGAAAATGGCTCCAGCAAAGTTGAAAGGTGGGACTCCTTCCTTGCTTTAAGCTGTAACTCTCAGAATTTAGCATGTATCACAAAACCAGTTTCAAGGCAGTTTAGACTGTTCATTTAGGGTTTTTAATATGTTGTCAGAGAAAAGTAAATCTGTCATAAAATGAGCATTATAAAGTTGAGTCAGAAAAGCACAGGAGAAACTGGTAAGGTTTGGCTTCTGGAATGGGGAACCAGCGCAGAGTGCTAGAAAGGCATGTGAAATACAGATTCACAGAAAGATCAGGATATTCAGGAGCTGAGATATATTCTGATTATGTGGTATCGGCACTGAGTGTTTATGTGTTGCTGAGCTCCACTGCTGATGTAATTTAGTTGATATAATATGAGCGCAGCTTCAGTGCACTCAATTTTGATCAAAATTAATTGTGTATGTTTAAATTGCTGACAAGCTGAAGGCGTGTGAGTGCATCTAAAGGCACCTAGGTCATTTGCTTTCCTATAGTCAGAGCAGTTGTAATGATTCCCAGCACTGGTGAGTTTGTTGAATTCAAAACTGCCATTAAAGTAATTTAATTTGTAAAATAAAAGTTCTAAGAAAGCTCCTTTGAAGAACAAATTGGATAATGAAGTTGTTTCTGGGTTCCCCTTGTTAATATTGTCGATATTTGGTTGTATGTTTGATAAAGATAGACACTGAGCAGTGTTTTCTTTTGAAGGATACAGCCGTACAAAGTGTACTTCACCAGTGCTTTCTTGAACTGGGTGTGGATTATTGGGTCATCGTGAGAGGTGTGAATGCCACAAATTCTTCAGAGTTAGACTCTGCAGACTTTGTGAGCTGAACAGTGCAAATTCTAAAATAATGAATGATCCCAGTTGTTGAATTTTCAAGTTTATTTGAATCTTAAAGACACAAGCAGTGTTGCCCTGTGAGGACTGAAGCTATTAACTAGGTGGTGTACATTTAGGGTTTGATATTGCTCTCATTATTGCAGTCTATGGAGAAGAGAAAACCCTAGGCCTGGGTTTATCTGAAGGATATCAAACACAAACAGTGCTGCCAAGTATATTAGAGGAGCATTAAGGAGCATTATGAGAAGATTTGGGATCAACTTGGTGTATTGATCTCATGAGATCCCTAGCTTCCCAGTAACATCATTATTTTCAGTCCCGAAAACAAAGGGATTTTCACTCCATCGTAAGCTGGACTCAACCTTTAGCTGATTACTCAGATGGACTCTTAGTAAAGGAAGGGAAAGATCTAGACCTTCAGTCCTTACCAAATTGGAAGCCACAAACATGAGAATCCCATTTATAGCATCACACCTTTTAATGAGAAAGACTCTGCCCATATTTTTCATCTCATAAAACCCAACCAACCAACCACAAACCTACAGCCTGCATCTTGGATTTTTGTAACTTGCAACTGCTGGATGCTTGTTTTTGTTTTAATGGCTTGCTTAGCTGTGCCGCCACAAGAAAAGTTGTAGAATTTCTTTACAAAACACGCTGTTGAACTTAAGCTCTTTCTTTCTAAACTTAATTGTATTTTGTTTCTTTTAGTCTTCAAAAAACCCAAAAACTCAGTATTTTTTTTCCAAAATGGAAAAGATGAAATATTTATTCAGAAATTCAGTATTGGGTCATCAGTCTTGTTCAAACCCCTAACTGCTGCTATTTTGTGTAATAGAGCAGGAGATCCCTTCAATACTTTTTCTACATAGAAACTTCGTGATTTCCTTTTCCCAGTATGTTTTGTGCCAGTGCAGAGAGCTGCCGGTGTCCTCTTCACTGATGGAACCAGGCAAATCTGACCTCCTGCAGCCTCACTCTGTCCCGTGCCAGGTGCTCGGGGCAGGCAGTCCTTGGCTTCGTGTCTGTGGCAGCAGCCTTTCTTGCTGACCTCAGTGATGGGTTGAGTTTTCTCTTGAATGAGTTTAAATCAGGTTGACATGCTGGGCAGAAGCTCATCCAAAGAATGTGTGTGGTTTAGTTTGTGCTTTCCCACTGTACTTACATACCAGGAAATGGGTTCTTAAATGTAAAAACATGGTTCTGCTCATCATCTTATTTTTAAAGGCTCGTAGTTGTTTTTTCCCACCTTCTCTTTCTGGGGAAAAGAGGAAAATTTTCTGCTGGATGGATTCCCACCCCCCACACCCCAGTGCTGTACATGAGCCAACAGCAGAAAGACGGTATCATCTCTAAGTGGCCTTTAGGTTCCTTCCTCCAGCAGTGAATGACCTCTATAAAGACAAAACCGGGTGGAAACACTAAATTCAGTTATTCTGCTTTATAGGAAAGGACTCGGTGAAACCGAATCTTCAGTAATTCCCCATTTAAGACGTTCACGGCAAAGCTGAAATAGGCATTTTGGGGTACAAGGAAGAAAAGCTTATCTGTTAAATGTAGATTACAGCCTGTCAAGTTAAATAGCAATGTTGTAATTACTTTGTTTGGTCGTGTTTTGAATTGCTTTTGTTAGAGCCGGGCTGCAATTAACACACTGGAGCAGCCATTGTTCCTGCCTGCATTCCTTGGCTCCTGCGGCGTCGCTGGGAGTGGGGAAGCGCTGCAGCTTATTTGCATCTCTTAGAAAAGGAGTTACTTGAGCTAGCTTCAGTACTGGTCGATGTTTTTAATTTATCCGAAGGAGATGCTTGCCGTGCCTGTGTGCACCTTAGTGAGGCCGGGAAATGTAAACAGGCCCGGCTTGTGCTGATCGTGCGGGGAGCCGCAGACGGGCCGGGTGCGGTCTGAGGCTGGGTGCGCACGTTCGGTACAACCGGCTGAGGAACCATGCACAACGGCCCCAAAACCAGCTGTGAGTGAGTCTTTCAGGACTTGTCAGTGTGTTTACTTTGTATCGGATCTCTAAAGACACCCCGTTACACCTGTCCCGGCAAAGGGTGCGAAGGCTGCACGGAGACCTCGGCTGGTGGAATCCTGCATGGGTCCTCCCGAGGATGTTCTCCTTTTGTTTCAAGCTTTTGTTCATGAGCTTTTCATTTTTTATGACCTAGATTTGTTCATTAGGTGAGAAGCCGCTGTATAATCTATACAGAATAAGGTGGTCTATATGATCCTACAGTAAGCAACAAATGCGCTTATAAAATATTTCTATTTATAATTAGTAACTGTAACGGGGAGTCTTCAACTAGTCCTTGCTCATGGTTTCAAATGAGGTGTGGATGGGATAGCTACAGTTGTGGAGAATGTGTTTGTATTAACAAGGTTAATGGCATAGCTGCAAAATATCCTCACTTCGTAGATTCAGAAAAAGTCTGCATTTTCTTCAGTCAAGAACCATCTTATCATTGACCTGGCTCTGTCATCTGTGGAGTTGTTTCCTAAAGAGATGCCAGCTGACACTGGAAAGGTGTCACAGTGTGCTGAGCAGGTCTGATGTTTGGGAGCTGTGTTTTGCCCTGCTGTGTTAATCAGTGACAAAGTAGTTGCATTTATTTGCGGACATGATGGTGGAACTTGAACAGCAACTTCATGTTATTGGACTGTTTCGAAATTAAATGGCTCTTTAGAAGGGTATTTCTGTTGGTATTTTGGGGACAAGACACAAGGCTCTTAATAGCAAATGGAAGTTTAAATTGGTACTGGAAAGTCTTTTGCTGGAACATTGCTCGAGTTTTCACTTTTGTTTGCTTTGTTTTATTTTCTCCTCCTTGGTTACTTTCAAAGAGAATGGAGTGTAAGCAAGGAGTAAGGATTACACTTTAAGTGTAGTTTAGCAACGCATCTCTGTTATGTATGAAAATTCTGTTTAACTTCAGAAAAGATATATTAAGCTGTCTAGACACTCTGCTCTTAGTTCAAATTTTAAGTACTCTTCTTCTCCAGCTCCCCAATAATGGAAATAAAATGAAATATCACCTTATTTTTAGTTACTGGATTTAAGAATGGGATTTCAGCTGTAATAGGAACTGCAGCTAGCTGTGCTGTATCCATCCTGGACTAAGAGATTTGAGAAGGAAGCTTTGCCAGCTGGAACGTGCTTCAGTGTTATCTGCATGTGTGTTGTAACAGATGTTGGGCAGAGACTACTTGTCAGAGGTACCTTGTAGGAACTTTTAGAGATGCCTGTTTGTTTCAGTAGATTTTTCTTGCATCACTAAATTTTTCCATAAAGTCAACCACAAACTGCATTATTGGGGACTCCAGCTGAAACTTGTGGTGAATAGGAAATAGATTAAACACAGGTTTTCCCTTTTCTCTTGTTGCCAACAGTGATGTCAGTAGTTTTAATGATCCTTACCTCAGCTCTGTCTTTGCACTCTATTAGAACACTTGTCTTCTGTGCTGTTTTGTGTGTTGTTAAGGAAATGCTGATGGCTGGAGGTATCCAGCCAATTACTTCATTTCCAAATAAGGTTCTTTCACCTTAAAGCACACTGCAATAGCTCACTGAGGAGAGAGGAGATTCAGAAGGTTTTTGTCAAAAATTTGGGTAATACTCTTTTGAAGTCCAGCAAAGAACATTTGTGTGCAAAAACTGAGGACAGGGCTTTTGGCTGTGCATGAGGCACAAATAATGGATCCAAGGTTTATAGGTTGAGTGTAATTCCAGTGACCTCAGAGGAGCAGCTTTGCTCTCAGATTGTCTGTTTCCTGCACACCTTGGTGCATTCAGACAGAACAGGCTCCACTGTACTGTAGTAACAGTGTGGGTTGTCCTCCTCAGTTACTCAAATTGTGTTTTATTGAAAAGGATTGGTCAGAGGAGTTTGGTATGAAAGCCAGTAATTGCAAGCAATAGTTTTAGCTTAGCAAAGCTCCTAGTTGATTTTTTTTTTCTTCCCAAAATTAAAAGAAAACAAAAGCTACCAATACATTTTTAGGAAAAGGTGGCTGACAGATTTCCATGGTGTACTGCTGAAGATCTAGAGGTGTAAGTACAAGCTTGAAACTGCTCCATGCCCCTGTGTCCTGTCATACCTTCAGCTGATGTTTGTATGAAATTCTGCCTGTACCAGGTCGTGTCCTGCATGATTCTGGCTCTTTATCCTGTCTCCAACTCCTGGATATTTCAGGCTTTTATGATTTTTCACTCTTTTTACACATGTGCAGGACTATAATGTACAAGCATTTGGGTTTCTGTAACTGTGAGTTTCTTCAGTTTTCTTTTCTTAGTGAATTCTTCTAGGAAGTGTTTTGTTTTTCCAATAGACTTGTTACTCTCCATTTTTTCCTCTGCTCTTCTGACTTTGGAATCCTGGAAGAAGTGTCCTCCAGTAGTGGCTGAGATGACTTCTTGGCCATATTGATGGAATTAGTGAGGAATTGGATGGGACAGGCCATTTTGTTCAATACATGATATATTTGAGTTTAGGTGACCTGAATACTGGTGAAGAGGCGTAGAACTTGGCCCTGATACTGCAAATGATGTATTATTTATGATCTTAAAATCTCTTAGCAGAATCAAGTCTGGCCATGTGGAAAAGCTGTTTCTTGCTGTCCTTCCCCTGCCCTGTCGGTGCAGGGCGGGTTGGACCTTCGGGCCCTGCTGGGGGCACGCTGCTGTTCCTCTGGTCCTGCTGGAGGGGAGCTGGCTCTGGAGCACCCCCTCGGCGTGCAGCACACACAGCACACAGCACGCTTTGCTCCTCCATTTCTCCTTCGTTGCTTGTCTTTATTAAGTATACTTAGTATGGCATTACTGGCTAATTTTAGGTCAAATGTAGTTGAAAGCTGCCCAGCTATGTGAAGCTGTGTGTAGGTAGTTGGGTAGGAACATTTCAGTAGATTGCAATGTGAGTGCAGAAGAAAGTTGCAAGTAAATAAGAGATCTGTGAGATAATTCTCCAGGGAGTTTTCATAGCATACCACACATCATTTGCATGGATCGGCTTTCCTTTCACTTGAAGGACCACACAAAGTAAATTTTGTTTCTTGTGCAATTAAAGAATATAGGACAGGAGGTCTTTTCAGTTTTTTCACTTGAACGTGTCTATGGGACGCCTTTATTTGTACTGAGGAAAATGCACTGTTTACCTGTCTTTTCAGGAGCACAGTTAATACTGAACATAGAAATAGACACGCTTTTATGTAAAATAAGAGTCTTCCTTCAGCAGATTTTAGCAAAACTTCTGAAATGTTAGTGCTGGTAGTCCTCTAACCCCAGTTAAAAGACAAATTGTGTTCATTTCAGTGCTGCGTGGTTCGGTCCCCAGTGGGTCTGGCTGTGTGTCCGCGGTGTGCAGCGAGGAGCTGGGGCTGTGGGGTGGGAGGCCCAGGGGTAGTGGGCAGTGGGGGACACCAGGGCTGTGTGTGTGGCCAGCCAGTGCTACAGGAGGTCAGGAGCAGTGAGAGGCAGCCCTGGTGCCCCAGCGTGTGACCCAGCTGTGTGTCTCCCAGCAGGGACCGTGCTCCCCACGGCGGCTGCAGCAGCTGCCAGCAGGACACGAGGCCATCCAGCCCCAAGTGCATCCTGCTGGGCACTGCCTCGCTCCTGATCAGGGCTGGCACTGACAACCTGCCTGGGGAGAAGCAGCAGAAAGGCACAGTCCAGAGGACTTGCTGACCCACACTGGGGCACTGTGTGCTGGGTCAGAGAGGCTGCAGCAGATGAGGAGAGCTGGGGGGGACAGGGTCAAAGGCAATTCTGGCATTCATGCCCCTCTAAACCTGTGCCGTGCATTATTGGGGTTAAAGGACCTTGTTATTCACCCAGCTCTCTCTCAGAGGGAAGCAGAATGTAGATAAATTTATGGACTTTACCAGGATTTTCTACGTACAATTATTTTTAGAACTTGTATCAAATTGTTGTCAGCTAGGGAATGGTAATGCTGCAGCCTGAATGCTCCATTCCTTGGTCATCCTTCCCAGGCCAGCTGTGGTGTTTGCAGGTGGCCAGGAAGGCCTCTTGTAGGGCCTGACAGGCAGTGGGTCTTTCTTGTAGCTGGTAAAAACGCCAACAGCAGGCTGGTGTTTGGAGCTTTCCTTTCTCTTGTTACAGGAGCTTGTCAGAGTTAATCAGTATGGACATTTAAATTGTTTCTGCTTAGGTGAATCTCTTGCAAGTTTTAAATGTGTTTCTGACTGCTTTGAATTTTATTGCCAACATCTGTTTTAAATGCTTTTGGGATTCACATGCTTGAGTACAGTTCAACTGTGTATGCCATAATTTTTCAAGGTGCTAACACTTTCAGTTTGAATGATAACTCTTTTAAAGAGTAGAAAAAAAAAGAGGGGAGGGAAATAATTGCAGAAGAGTTTTAAAGTGCTCATTATGCTAATTTTCCTTCTCTTTCAATTTCAGAATGATGACCTACACAACCTCAACAAATCCTTCTTTTAAACTCATGGGTATCAAGACTATGTATGTTTCATGCTATCACAACTAGGACCTCACCTCCTCCTCCTCTTCCTCTGTAAATGGGTACGATGCATCCAGTTCAGTTTGTTTACTTTACACAAACCTCAGGAGTTGTTGACTGAGCTGCACATCCTGTGTTGTGCCAAGCAGAAGCACTGTGACACCTGGACAACAAGTCTCTCTTACTTCATCCTCTACCATAAGGACTTAGCTGGCCACATGAACTGATGTGCCCACCACTACATCTTGGTGAGAATGGGTATTTTACTAGCACATTTACACAACTTCATTTGCTGCTGAAAACCTGTATGACAAATCATCATTGTAAATTATTACATACAAAACTTAATGTTGGTTGAAGAGTATTAAATATTTAACATAGGTTTTGATTTATACGTGTACTTTTTTAATTAAAATGTAACTTTTCCTACAGCACATCTTTTTTGATGTGGAACTGAGGTATACTATATTCTGTTGTAAACAGAGTGGGGAACCTGCTTAAAACAAGGCTTTTAAGAATAGAGTAGGGTACTATTCTTGTTTTAAGATTGTAATTCAGAAAATAATATAATACGAGTCATTGGTCCCTGGGCCTTGATTGTACAGTCTTATTTACTGATACTATCAGTTGTAAGATAACCCTGATGTTGAGCTGAATTCTTTCCAAAAGAAAAATAATTTTGTACTCCTTGTAAAATAAGTCTGTATTAACTGCAATGAAGACAAACATTACTGTACATGGGTATTTTCAAGTGTCAGCTTGAATTCATCAATTGCACAGTAACTGACAAAAAATCAGAAAAAAGAAATCAAAGTCTTCCACTGTATATATTGTAAAGAAGAAAAACAAAACAAAAAAAAAACAACCAACAGGAAACCACAAAGCAAAATGGAAACAAAAAAGGGTGAACTTTTTAAATTTACTCTTTCCCTGGAATGAAAAATGTGGGTGTTTGTAAATTCTGGAAATCTCTTTCTATATGTAATAAACTAGATACTGTTTTATCTGCTGTAGTGGGTTTTGGGTCTTTTTTATTTTCTTGGGAAGCTGTCTCAAATATCTGAAATTGTCCCACCAGGTTTCTGTGATGTTTCCATGGTTTGTCATTGAGAATGGCTGTGAACCACCATAGCTTAAGAATGAAGTGAAGTGTAATTAGGTGGAATAGGGAGTTTGCTTCCTTGCATTATTTCACTAAAGCCTTTGTTTCAGTTTTTTGGAGACTTCAGGATACAGCTCTCCTTCCACTGAATTTGGGGGAAGGGTTCATGGCATGTAAAATCACTTGGAAGCCATAGCAAACTTCAGCATAACATTTTAAAAGCACAGCTCAGATGATTGTCTGGAAACCAGTGCAAGAGGCACAAGGAAGAAGTCTTCTGTGACTCTCCACTGCTTTGCACTGATTCTGTGCAGATGAAAATTCTTTTGTGCATAGCATTTGCAGGGTTTAAAGTCTTTTGGGGACTGGAAAAATACTGAGATCATGGATTTTCAAGTAAAATATTGGTGAAGTGATAATTGAATTTGAAGTCATGTCAGGTCCCCGTTGGTTCCTCCTGCTTCCACGAAGCAACTCCATGGACTACTGCACATTCAAAAGAATTCTTGTTATCAGGAAAAGGCAGGCAGGCACAGCAGCAGCTCTCCCTGCAGGAATGCTGTCAGCCCTCAAAGAAGGGGTTTCTTCCCTGGAGATGTTTATGATGTGTGGGATTAGGCTGTGGTTAGTGCATTGTCCACTTCTGACTGCAGTGTCGATGAAGGGGCCATTGCACAGCTGCTCTTCACCTTCCCTTGTGCTGGAGGCTTACCAGTCCCTTAGCTCTGCTGGAATTGGTGCACATATAAAACCACTTTGACCCTGTGAAGTCAGAATATGCACTTAAGAAAGGACTTGTAGCTTAAGAATGCCTAAATCATTCCAGATTCACTGTGAACAACTGCAGCAGTGGTGATGCTGGCAGAGCAAGGGTGCTGGTGCATGGGGAGGCTGCAGCCTGGGAGGAACCTGTGCCTGCCCAAGTGCTGCCTTGGAGAATCATGGCCTTTGCTGACAGAGACAGAGCAGTCTCCTCCCAGAGGTTCTGATACCAAGCAGTAGCAGACAAGAGGCTTTGCTGCTTTTTATGTAGGAAGGGGCAGGTGGGTCTGGAGTAGCTCACCTGTTACCCTTGATGAGCAGTGATATGGATTTTCCAAAGAACCATTAATACCTAAGAAGGCAGCACTTGCTTTAAAAAGAAAGCCACATGCATCAGACCAGTATTTAAATTTCCAAGTTATCCATTTTAATTTTATCTTAAGTCTTCTTTTTTTTTTTAATGAGGTTTATTTGCCATGAAGGCTTGCATATATTCTGAAATAAAAACATAAGAACAACTCACCCTCAACTCCTTTGTCCAGTCTTCTCCATCTTAGTGAATTAAATTAAATGTTCACTGAGTTGATTTGTTTGCTAAATATTAGCTTGTGTTGATGTTTAAGTGCCTTGCATAGAAAAGCATTTAATGTGCATTGTGCTTTGCATTGTTCCAGGTAATTTTCAGAATCTGGCAGTTACAAAAATCACAAGTTTGGAGGTGCTGGAAGCTGCTGTTAAGGTTTGAAAGGCACCAGTAAGTTCATTTAATGTCAGTAGGAGTATTTCACAGTTATACCTCGGTGAGCAAATTTTGTTCATAAAACAGAATGAATTCTACAAAAGTGTAGGAATTGACAGTGGTCATTAGGGATGGCAGGGGTGACAGTGCTGATCCATTCATCTCACTGATAGCATATGGGCAGAGAAGGAGCTTGTTAAAGATGTTAATGTGCATAGAGCTTATGTTAATCATTATTTGTTCCTAGTAAAATTAAAGATGCCTGTTCAACAAATGTTTTGAAAATACTTTTGCAACAAAGTACATTCATAACCAAACCTAAAACTCTTGATTATTGCATAGATTTTTATTCTTATGAATTACAAACTTTATTAAATAGATGATTATGAACTAAACCCTTTTAAATTAAAGCATAAATGCCTCAAAAATACACTGCCATACTATCATATCCTTTTATGAATTCTTTTGCACTGTCTGCCACAGAACAGATTGATTTTTCTAAGTTTGAAAATGAGCACATGGGATCAGTCCTAGATCAGCTGGTAAAACTCAGATGCTTGGGAGTTTATTTTACTTTTTATTTTTTTCAAGTGGAAGTTTCTGGTTATTATTTGAGTTCCTTTCTGGCTCTGTTACTGGCACAACTTCAGTGTTCAAAAACTCTGTATTGAATGCATTTTATTAGTCCTATTGGTTGAAAATGAGATGAATTGGAAAAACCATTTGAAGCAGTCTCCAGGAGCACAGGGAGCATTTACACATTTGGGTTTTTGCAAAGATTGCTGTGTTCAAGCTCAGTTTGATTTGAGTTGATGTGTATGTTGTGGAACTTTAAATAAATTTTTGTCTTTCTAGTATTTGATACTAACCTCTTTACTTAGTATTTAAAGTATCGTGTGTTCCATAGTGGTGTTTTGGGTTTTTTTCAGTAAAAGAAAGCACAAATTCAAAAAGCAAAAAGAGAACTCAGGCCATGTTTATGAGCATGTTCTGGTGCTGTAGCCCTGCATTGTGCATATTTAAGAAGCAAGCACTGTGTCCATCTTGCTAGCAGCTGCCTTTCAGCTGAAGCTGTTTTCGTGCCCTGCGTTTCCCTGCAAGGCTGGGTCATGAGCAGAGTGTGCCTGAGTGGGTGCCCTGAGCTGTGCTGGCTCTGAGCTGTGTAACTGCAGCAGAGCTGAGCTGCAGTCATTAGCTGTCTCCAGTGCTTGGCAGCAGCTTGAGTCCAGCATTCGGCTGCTGGTGGACTCAGTCTGGGAGGTGCTGGAGTGTTTGTTCTGCATCTTCACTCACCTAGGCTAGTGCACTTCAAAGAAACAATACTGAAAATAAAGAAGCTATGGCAAATTTTTGCCTGTCTCCTGTGTGGCCTCCAAGCCATCTTTGGGTGCAGATGATTTTCGGGGGTTTTTTTGGGTTGTTTTTTTTGTTTGTCTGATTTTTTCAGCCTGCAAACTTTGAGGCTAGTTCAGTGATGACAGGGAAGTGTAAATAAAGTGACAGTATTCACCCTTGTCCAGTTCACCTTTTATTTATCTGCCTATCAGTATTTTCACTGAGATGTGACTTTGAAGATACTGCAAGTAAGTTGTGTGTGAACTTAGCAGATGCCCATTAAAAAAAAAAAATGAAAATGGAAAAAAAAGTTCAAGACTTTCAGTTTGGAGAAAAACTTTTTATTTTGTCTTTGCATCTTTAAGGTGATACTATTCTCAAAAAAGATGAAATGAGGAATCTGATTTCCAGATGTGTTGAAAGAACATTTATACATAAGAGGAGAAGGTGGAGGCCTGTCAATGACTACTTGAGGAAGCAGGTGTTATGCTGACTTCTGTATTTAAATATTTTCAGATTGAAAGCTTTTGTTCTACATTTGGAATAGCAGCAACCAGGATAATTGAGTGTTAATGTGTGCCTGAAGTGGCCAGGCTTGGATGTCACAGGAAACAGCCCAAGAACTCGGCATGTCTCCTGTAAGACAGAGTAAGGCTGGGTGCGAGGCCTCAAGAGGGAAGGATGGAGGGAGAACTCAACACTCTGTGCCTTGTGAAGCTTGCTGGGGACAGGTTTTTTCCGTAGAAGGTTTTGTGCCATTCTGGATTCCTGATGTGAATTGGTGGATGGTTTGAAAATTGGAACTTTACGTTACTGAAGGGGCACGGAAAAGAAACTGCTGGGAAGTTCCCTAACACTCCACAACCTATGGAAAAGCTCTGCTTGGTGGGATCCCCAAAAGTCCTGTACCTGCTGTATTGGGATACTTGACAATTGTATTTGGAGGGGGACACCAATAAAACAAAACCAATCTGCCTTCTGTAGATGTTGAATACCTCTCAGAGAAGTACCTCTCAGTGTCTGCAGGCAGATAAACTGTATTGAATCAGAACAGCAGGAAGTGGAGCTAAGCTGTGTCATGGTTTGATAAAATGGTTCTGCTTTTTCAACCGTCTTGGACCCTACTTCTGTCTATAGAAATTGAAGGGCTGGTTAATTTCAGGAAAATGAGCTGGTTACTTTCAGGAAAATGACTGAAGAACTTGCCTACAGTGTTTGTAGAGGATAGAGCATTGCAAGGAAAAACCATTAGAGCAGCAATGCTGCTACAGAACTGATAAAAAATTCAAACAACCAGATAATGTCTTTGATATTTTTACCAGTAATTTTTGAAGATGAAAAGTTGTGAGTTACAGCTCATGTTTTTCCATCCAAAGGCTTGTGGCATTGTATATGGCTGTCACAATCTGTGCCTTTCTTTTTTACTTTTATTAAGTTCACAATCAGTCTGGCACCATTTGGCTGTTGGATGTCATGGCTGAACCCTCCTGGAATGTCCGCAGGGAGAAAGTTCCCTCCTGCTGCTCATGGCTCTGCTCATGGGGCTTTTCCCAGGGTCCACCTCTCAGACTGGGAAGTGAGAGCTCTTTCTCCTCTTGCTTGCTTGTGTTTGTTTGTTTGTTTGGGTTTTTTTTTATTGTAATAACCAATTGTTTGTTAGATTGAATAAAATGTCAGTTTTGTTGTGAATTATTTGCTGTCAATAAAGTACAATAATGCTGAAATATCAGGGGTTTTCTCCTCAGGTTTTTGTGGACATGGCTACTGTTCTGCTCAGGTTCATCATTGCAGTGGTAGTGCTTTATTTTTCCACCTTTTTGAAGATGGACTGAAAGAAGAAATGATAATTTTAACTATCTGTCAATTTACTGTTTACCTTCAGCTTGTGAATTTAAAACAGCAGTTCATTTTTCTTTAACCTGTTTAGAAATTTGATTAAGGTAGGAGTTTGAGGGCAAAACAACCCCCAAATTTCTGGCACATCCTGATTCTGCAGTCAGCTGAGGTGGGTGCAAGACAAACTTGTCACTATTTCTTCCTCAGGCTCTATCTTTTGAAGTCAAGGCCAGGTTGGCTTTTATTTTTAAAAGGTTGATGGAAATAAGGTGAGTTCCAGTTCCTGTGGTTGTGGTCTCGGTGGTTTAGACCCATGCAGAGCCAAAAAGTCATTCTTTGTCCTTTAACTGAGTAACTTCAGAGCAGAAGTGCTGTCCTGTATGGCTGTAGTGGTGTCCTCAGAGCCGCCTGTGGTCCCAGGGCAGGGGCTTTGGTTGTGGCTCCTCCGGAGCAGCCCCAAGGCCTCTGCCCCTGCCCTGGGTGCTCGGCCCTGCTCCTCCTCAGCAGCCACTGCCCTCCTGCCCAGCTGCCCTTTGCCCACAGGGCCTGGCTTTCCTCAGCCACCTGGCAGGGATGTGGCTCCTCCTGACAGCCTGCCCTTATCAGGAGCGTGTTTTGCATTAATTTCAGCCTCTTCACAGCGTGCCTGTGGCTGTGGGAACGCGGCCTGCTGGTGGACAGCGTCCATCTTGTTCAGCCGCACCTCGGTGCCCCTCAGCGGTGCCCCTCAGCGGGATCAAGGAAAGGTAAGCTGAAATTCTCTTTGCTAAATCTGCCAGGAGGCAATTTGCCTGGATTTCTTCCCTGTTAGGCGGTGTGAAGTGGCCTGGTAATCTGTTGGCTCATCACCAGTCTCCCAGTCATGTGGGTAATCCTGAGGGTTGTCATCTGAGGTGAAAGATAAGGAGAAGGGCCTGAACGTGACACATGGATGTGAAAGATCAAGAGACTTCTGCCTGCTGTGTTATTTTTAAAATCAGAGCTGACAATGAGACATCAGTGAGCTGTTTAGTTTTGCTTCTTCCAAAGCAGCATATAAATGTGAATAAATAATTTGGTATTATTGCATTAGTTTTGTGTATGCAAAGCAAAACTGATTTTTACCTTCATCGAGGTGTTAGGAGGATTAAGTAATGAATAAGAAGTACTTAACTCCTGTAATGTTACGTAACAAAGAAATGCTGGTAAGGAAGCTACATAAACGGTGTCCATGCAGACCAGTAGTACTGTCCAGCCCTTTTTGTCCCTCCAGATTTCAGTGTCCACTTCAGTGCTTCCTCTGTTCTGTTTAATGCTATCTCGCTCGCTCAGAAAACTCAGTTGCTGGAAAGTTTCCTTCTGTGTGTTTAGTCCCTTTCCTCCTGAGTTTCATTCTAACTGTTGCACAGCCCAGGTGTTCTCACCAGAAGATAAGCAGTTCAAGCCTGGTCTGCAGTTCTCAACCCCCTTCTTTGTAATCTACTAGTGGAACTCACAGTTGTCCCTGACTCAGGAGGCTGCTGCTATTCAGGAACACCAGTTCAATGCCCACTAAAGGTTCATCAAAATGATCTCTACTAAACAAAGCCTATAAACTAAACGCAGAAGCTTAAAACAAGTGTATCCCTAAATTAAGAATGGCTCAACAGACACAAGTGCTTTGGGGAGCCTGTGTTTGTTATTCCAACAGTCTCATTGTGAGAGCTGGAGCTCTGTGAAATGCAGATCTTCAAAGCTTTCTTGAAGATATGATGCCTATGATTCTCCCTGTCAAAACAGAAGTCTCTTTTAAGGTCACAGTCAGCAAGTTTTATTCCTCCTAATACCTCTTCCCTTGTCTGCTTCAAGGAGGGAACTTCTTATTGTTGAGCTCCTCACCTCTTCACCTTACCAGCGAGCTCCTGGTGCCTTTCTGAACTTTTCCTTTGCTTTCCTCTTTTCTGTGAAGCACTTTTAGCACCTGAATGTTCTCTGACTGCCATATGCTAGCTCTGGGAACAGTGCTGCCTTAGTGAAACAACCAGCAGAACTTTCTGGAGACATCCTGTGGGCAGCACTGGCTTGGACTTAAATGACCCAAGAATAGGGGAAAGTGTGAAATCCTTGACTTGAAATTGCCATAGTAGGCAATGGGTCCTGAAACCTCAGGCTCTTCAGTTTTACTGTCAGTAAATGGGCTTATAGCATAAATATGGAGAGGGGGAGGGGTAAATAAGATTATTTTTCCTCATAATAGAATTATTTTGATTTTTAAAGATTTGGTCTTCTCTGGTATCTTCAGCTGGAAATGAAAGCCTGATAAAATACTGGGAGGCATTATTCTATCAGGCCTTCATTGGGAGGGTTTTACCTGCTTGAGTGATTTTGTTCCTGAGTAGATATGTGGAATGATTTCACTTGAAATAAAAAGTGAACTCACTGCTTGTTTGGGTTTTTTTTTAAACATCAATAAATAAATATTATTTAGAACATGGTTACACAGGCAATAACATCACTCAAAAGGCAGAACCTTCCAATGTGAGATAGCATCCTATTAAACTTACCCTGGCTTTAGAATAAGAAAAACAAGAAACCAGAAGACCAATGGCTCAGAGAACATGTGACTTCCTTTTTAATGAGATCCCAAATGGTCGGAGTCTCTTTCCCACAGTATGTGTCACACACCTTGCTGTCTGGCAGTGCAGTGGAAGTGTTTCCTAATGAAACTTCCATCACTGTAAAATAATCACATATCCTTGCTAAGCAAAGAATGTCATAACTGTGATGTGGGTTTGTCAGTCCATTTGCTTAACAGCCTTGTTATTTAAGCAGGATGTTTGGCATATATAACAGTAATATAAATTGATGCTGAATAGGTGAGATTTTCTGAGAAGAGCTGTGCTCAGACCTGTAAGAATTTAATGGCTTTTTGAGATGCTTTTTCTTTGTTTTCTTGAGGTTCTTTTGCTGCTTATTAGGTTTGTGTGTGTGCAGAGTAGAAGTGACTTTCAGTAGCTTGTCAGTGAAGAATCAGTGACTGATGGCATTGTAGCAGACATTCTGATAGGTGCTCTCTGATAAATTTCTGTTTGATCTTTGTGTAGACATTGCAAGTGTCACTTTCCAGCAACAGCAGCTCTTCTAGCTCCAGTGATCGCCAAATGTTATTTTGGGAAGTTACAGGAAGTACGTGCTTAGTCTGAAAATAGTTAAGGCCGATTCTTAAAAAGAGGAGTTAAGCCATCTATGACTTACAATTGACATAGATAACTGTCATTATATTATAATTATTCCCTAAAAATATTTCAGGAGCTATAATTAGAAGGAAACAAGAAGTGAAACTCAAAGGAAGGAAATTACAAGTCCAATGTGCCTAAATTCTCTCTTTGTCATCTTAGCGTATTTTGTTGTTTTCAGTATTTCCACATATTTATTCAAAGCAAACTTTACCCAGCAAACAAGTCAGAATTCTCATCCCTAACATTTGCATTCCATGGTTTCTTCTCTGTTGTTCCTGAAGGTTGACAAAGAAATTTAGATTGATTTTGCTTGGTTGAATAGCCTTGGTGTTTTAACCATAATTCCACCTGTAGTGTAGCTGTTTGGTGTCACTGCAGTACCCTGGTCTCTGTAGGTATAATTTTGAATGCATTTTCATTTGTTATAAGGGAAAATAATTCAAAAACAAACTTGTGAGCACTCTTAAGGCAGTGCCTTCAGAAACAGGTTTTACCTCCTGTGCTACTTCACAGGAAATGAAAGGTCGGGAGAGTTAAACAGGAGAGCTGATTTTGCTGCAGGAAAATGCAATACCTCTGTATGATCGTGATTTTAAATTACTCCTCCAGCTTTGTCACTGCCAGAATTAATCAGGGGAATGTATGACAGAGTGAACTGAAATACACAAACACAATAAGGTGCCCTGACTTCCTAAGACAAGAAAAAAGCATTAATTTCTGAGAGATGGCTGAATTAACAAAATAATTCTTTACCATATGAAGCAGTCTAAAAGATACTAGTGTGTTTTGTCTGTATTTTGTTTTAATGGTGAGACTTAAAATGAGGCTGCTTAAAGGAAGTTCACTATCATAAAGACTAGTGAGGGAAAAAAATCACAGAAATTTGTGACTCCCTGCCAGGTTTTTTGTCTGAAAATGGGATTGGTGTGAGAATATGTTGTGCACAGGCTTCCATAAACCAATGTCCTGAGGCACACAGCAAATAAACACACCGGTGGTTGTAATTATTGTTTAGTTGATGCCTTGTTTTAGATCCAGTTTAGGGAGCAGAGAATAGACGTCACCCTTCCTCCACCAGCAGAATTTGGAGGAGGTGAAAGCTGGGTGCTAGGCTCAAGCTTGGACACGTGATTATGGAGGGATGCAGTGGGCTAAAAACAGACATCAAGGATTGGGAAAAGCCCAGCAAAGTCCACAGCTGCAGTCTTTGCCCAGGGAACTGGTGTGACCCAAGTGGAGCTTGGATGCTGAATTTAACTTCACGTACATGGTTCTGGCCCTGCCTGGTGTCTGCTAAGCAGAAGTGACCTCAGAGGAGGGCTCAGCCAGGGGTCAGTGCTGTCCTGCCCACGGCCCTGCCCCTGCAGCAGGAGTGTTTGCAAGGGCAGTGCCACCGCGCTGCCGGGCCCAGGCGGTGGCTGCAGCAGCCCAGCTTGGTGGGAAATCTCAGTGCTGATGGTCACTCAGCCCTGGCACTGGGCTCAGTGCCACTGCCCAGGTGCACCGTGCTTAGGGACCTGGACAAAGCAAGTGGGAATTAGGCTGGTCACAGAGCAGTCAGAACACGTCATGATGAAGTCATTTCCTGCAGTCCACACAAAGTGGTCCTCCTTCAGTTTTATAATTTATGAATATGTTCCTAGGAATAAACACAGGACTTGTGTGCTCGAGGCAATTGTTTAAAGCTCTGTCTTGCTCTTGTTTTACTGCATAACAAAATCCCCATCACAACAGACAGTAGTCAGGCCAGAGACAAAGCTTATAATGAACTGATGCTAATTTGGTTTTTTTCTAACACGTACTTTTAGATTTTTGTAAAGATTTCTTTGCTTGTACCTTGTGTACAGAGTATCTCCACCTGCATGGAAAGTCTGCCACTGCTACGAGAATGACTTGACCTAGATTTTAAAACAAAAACTGAACCCAGGAGGTTTTCGGCTGCAGGCTTACATTTTCACTGGAACGGAACTTTCCCAAAAGTACATTGGCCCCGATCGAGGTCTGGAACGGGTGAGCCGAGAAGGGAATTCTTGCAACTCAACCCTGACTTTCTGATCCAGCAAGCATAATTATAGTTTAGCTACCGGCCAGTAGCACTGCTCTGGATAGCATCAAAGCATTCTTGTGAAGCGTTTTGAACTAGTCCCAATGACCACTTTTGTGGTCACTGTGCAGCGGCTGCTGAGCACACCCCAGCGCTCCGTGCCCAGGGAGCTCAGCTTCTGCCCGGAGCCCCGCTGGGAGCGGCGTGAATGGCTCATCCACCAACGCCTCCCTCCCTTGTCAAGGGCCCATCATTTGCCTGCTCGGGCATTGTGGCATCCATTGCATAACTGCACTTCAAACGCTGTCTGGAGCCCGTGGCAGCTTCCCAAGCAGGATCTATCGGATCGGATAATGCGTCCGAAATGGGCTCTATCAAAAGCTTTAGCAAATCAATGCCCACAGAAATGTAATTTGTCTTTAATCAATTTTACTGTTTAGAGTAAAGGACGAAATCATAGATAAAAGCTTTAGGAGTACAGAAAGGAAAAATTTAATTTGTAGGAAGCTAATTAATTTGTTATTAAGATGTGTTTTTCCAGTCCTTTGCTGGAGTGCAGCTTGTCGAAGGAAACTGATGTGCTGGAAGGAAAAGACAGTGTCTGTAGCAGTGTGTTTGTCTGTGCAGAGAGTACAGCAAATTATTTGTGTTTGTGTCTTTCTTCTTAAAGGACTTAAAATACACAATCATATAGGTGTGTTCTGATTCAAGAGAAAAAGAAAGAAAAAGGGAAATAGGTGAAACTGTAGAAAATAAGGAAAGAGGAGAGCATCAGAGTGACTGTCTGAGAAAGTCTGTGTGTATGAATGTATGTATGTAAAACCAGTGAATGCTCCAACAGCACCGACTGCAGCTTAACCAGAAGTCACTTGAAAATTGCCCTTGAAAACTCAGTTCTATTTTTATCCCACAACAATATAAACATCTGTATTTCATAGGTATTTATTCATTAGTGCATTACATGACATGATGGGTTTTGGGTGGGCTTCAAAATGATTTGATTTCCATTAAGATGCACATGTCCTATGGGATGTGTTTAAAGCTGGATATTCATCCACTGGAGGAAATGTTGAACTGTTTGTGTTTCAGAGGATGCTGAATATTCACCCAGGACTCCGTAGCCCACCCCTGTGAGGTGGGCAACAGTTCAACAGTTTCTGTTGGACCAGGGTAACTTTGGAGTTGCTTCCCTACAGGCGAAAGCTCACCTGGACCTCTGTCCATGTGAGAGAGGCCTGTGTATGGTTCTTGCTTCTTAGCAGGCTGCTCAGGAAATTAGATAATCCTCTGCTCTTGCTGTTTGATTTGTGGGATGTCTTCTGGGAAAGACAAATACATATAAATCTGCCACCTGTTTAGATGATATCTGAAGAATGTCTGTGAAATTAAGAGGCCATGTATTTACATTTAACTGTAGTCATTGTGCAATACTTCCTGTTCCATGTGCAGTGAAAGAAATTAAATATTGAAATTTCCTGTAGATGTATCTAAGATTAGCTGTCAGTCAGCCTGTCCTGATAATGCTGTGAATCCAAGCATTAATTTTCAAGTGCTCTCCTTTTCCCAGTTTTCCACCAGCTTGCTGCTGCTGTTCTTAACTCCTGAGCAGTCAGCATTTGGGTTGGGGGAAGATGGAAAGTTGGGATTTCATATCTGTGTTTCTTATTGAGGACAGCTTAAAGCTGGAGAGGTGAATCTGAACATTTGTGGGGAAGAACTGCATGAAAAGAAATCAGAGCTAAGCACTATGAATTTTTTCTATTTATTCTTTTAAAAGCAAGTGAGATTTTTATAAAGTCATTGGAAATTAATGGGACAGACATAGGAAGTATCTTTATTTGCAGCTTTTGGACTTGGCCTGATTTCCACAAGTGGAAGGCACTGACAGATGCTGTCTTTTACATTGGCCTCTGAGGTTATGGCACATTTCTGAGAACCAAGCCATTTGCTCCTACTTCTGAAACTAACTTCCTAAATTATTCAGGTCTATAAAAAGTGATTTATATGATTTGCAATATTGTAAATTATTTGAAAAAAAAAGGTTGTATTTGAAGGAAAAGCATTGCAGTTGTTACAGCACCATTAAAGACCAGCAAACCTATCAAGAACACCACAAGGAAAGCATGTTGGCATGAACTAGGCATCACTTCAGGACTTAAATATATTCCTTCTGCTTTATTGCCATTTTCTGTGTTTTTTCTGTTTTGTTCTGTTGAAATGAGATAGTGCTGATAAAGATACAACTCTCTTCTCCTGCTTGATGTGAACTCTCACCTTTAAGTTAATAATCCTCATATTTAAAAGTGTATGTCTGTGCACATACATGTGCATGCACATAAATAATTTACAAAGAGAGAGGAGGGGATGCTGTGACAAGTGCAGTAACTTTATGGACTTAAGTGCTGACTGCTCTTCAGAGTTATGATCCTTCTGTTCTAGGGTGAGCATTGCTGGAGGGTCATATTACTATTCTTTGTGCTGTACATATTTCCTTGACTTCTTGCAATAAAAAGAATCTCTGCTTTTACTGTAAGCATTTCCAATTTGTAACAGATCAGCAACCCAGTGTGGTTTCTTTGGCAGGGTGAGGCCATCAAGACCTGTCCTTTATGGGTCTTTCCAGGTGATTTACTAGCTATGACTTTCCCTTCATATCACACTTGAAGTTTCATCAAAATCATTTGGAATGTACTGGGACCAAATAAATGGCATAGGCTAAAGCATCTGTTTGCCAAGATAACCACACTACAACTTGCCAAAGCAAACATTATTGTTAGAAACATGGCTTGACCATAATGCCTATCTCTGAACTGGAGTGGGAATGGTTTCATGGGAAAAAGTTTACTCAACAATATATGGCCTCATAGAGTCTATGCTGGAAAAGAGACAGCATACTTTAGTTTAAATAAGTTGAAACTGCAGCCAGTACTATGGCTTGTGGCTGATCTTTATTATGTGCTATGTTTTCAAATTCTACTTTTTTGCTTTTCAAATGTTATCTCAATTCCTTTTTTTAATCTTGCTTCCCCCATTGCTGTTTTTGAGGACTCATTAGAGAAAGCAAACTGTATACTCCAAGATTCTTCTTTCATTTTGCCTTTGATTTTTGTGACTGTTCTGCCTCAAGGAACATGCAGCTGATTCTTGACTTTACAGTGTTTGGGTGCTTTAGCTTGAAACATCATTGCAGCATTGGAAGTTAGAAAAACATAAAGGTTTCATGATGAGATTATTGGAAAGGAAGTGGAAGGAGATGCATTGGATGTTGGGCTTACCAGCTTTGCATTCAGTACTGGTGGGAGATTCCTAAATGTAGTAGCATCACCTAAGAATGGCTCATTTCTCTGATGGGGCTTTTTCCTTGATTTTTGTGCCTGGATCACTCAGGTGAGGCGGTGCTGTGAGGACAGTTCAGCAGCAAGGCCATGTGAACCCTTCATCACCCAGGGGCTGGACTGAACCAGTGCAGGGGCAGAGCACCAGATTAACAGGATGAAAGGGGATTAAATAATCAGGGTAAGTTCCTTTTCCTGGAAAACTTGGCAGTTGTTTCCCCTTGCTCTTTAGCGAGGAGACCCATGGCTGAGCAGCAATGCTGAGATTGTTTCTTGCCTGTACAGGGTTTGTTCCAGTAGGTTCTGGTTCTGAAGAGAGAGAGGGGATGATGGAGCACTGGACTGCCGTGCCTTCAGCTGGCCTTCCCCTTTCCCTTTCCTTTTCCCTTTCCCTTTCCCTTCCCCTTTCCCTTTCCCNTTCCCTTTCCCTTTCCCTTTCCCTTTCCCTTTCCCTTTCCCTTAGAAAGCTTTTCTATCGAGGCTCATCCGAATATGTGCCATCTTGCCTTGTGAATGTGTCTAGTGTTTCATTTTGACCTTGGTTCAAATTCTCAAGTGATTTGAGTTTTGGTTTTTTCCAAGCACCAGTGCAGCTCATGTTTTGTTCTTCCCATATTTTCCATGACCCTTGGACAAATTCCGACTAATCATTTCACCAGCTTTATTGTCACTTGTCTCTGTGTTACTGTTTCTCAGCCTGTCATTTAATAACTGAAATACTAGGACGTATAAGAACACGGGAAATGCCATATATCACCCAGTTGTCATGTTTGGAATTGCAGCAGCTCTGTTGCACATGATACAGTTATAAATTAAAATTTTCCATTGACCTGAAACTTAGAAGGATATTTTCAGTGCAGTATTTACTTAGTTTTGCTGATCTTGATATATTTGTATCTATTTATCTTTTATGTGTCTATTTGTATTTCTTCTTATGTTCCTATTTCTTATTTCATGTTGCTATTCCTAGTAAAATCCCATTTCTCTGGCATGCCCTTATCTCTATTGAGGTGATGTTTGCAACCATTTCTGAGATGGAGTGAAAGTTTTTGCTTGTAAATGAATTGGCAAAAATATACAAAATCCTGCATGTTCTATCTATGCAGGGAACTAGAGAAAGTTGACTTTTATTAATATCAAAGGAGAAAGGAAAAAATGATGTCTTTCAAAAATGACTGTCTCTGAAATAATTCAGGATAGGGAAGATTTTTGAGACCTGTCTTTGTAAAATTTGGAATTGATCCATTTGTGTCTTTAAAATTTAATTGCAGTCAAGAGAAAAAGTAAAGATTGTGTCATTTTGATAATGCAGTGCAAAGCTATTTTTGGTAACTAGAAGAGCTTGTTGGAAACACTTGCTTTCCACCAGGACTAGCACACTGAAGCCAACATGGGTCTTGAATGCAACCCGTTTTTGAATCACGACAGGCCAAAGCCATGTTTAAAAATGTTGAGATGGGAAATGCTGTCTGATTTGGTTCAGGCTTTACAGGTAGGTTCTGCCTTGGCTCCAGGTGGAAGTTGCCGGTCTGTTGGTGTTTCTTGGCAGGAGCTGGGCCCGGGTCGCAATGGGCTCGGGGAGGGAAGGGCTGTGCAGGTCCCTGCCGAGAGGCCATTGTCTCCTCAGGATAAAGTGAGAGGTATTTCAGAATGCTTTGAAGCCGTGCCAGCCTGCTCACAGGGCTGTGAAATCTGATACCTCCGCTTTTGAGCTGTTGGGGAAAGTACAAACTGTAGTACTTGTGGAATTCATTCACTGACTTCCAAACTCGAGTCTGGCCCGGGAATGGAAGAAAGAGTTTAAGAAGGCGGCGGAAAAAAAGACTTCAGTAGTATGTGGCAGTTAACTGTCAACTTTGGCATCTTTTCAGATTTGCAGCTTCATGCTTTCTAGAGATAAGCTGTGACTTTTCCCTAAGGACTAGAGGATTTCATTTTCCTTCCCACTGAAGCTGCTAGGATTGTATGACTGTAGGAGCTATGTGAAGTGCAGAACTACCAGCACTATGCCTGCCATGCTCTTAGGTAGTTAATTTAAGGTTACAGAACATTTCTTGCAGCTTGTTCCTATTTACATTAGCTTCTCAGTGTCTTCGATTTGTAAAGCAGATCAATAGGGCCCTTCTGGCTGTATTACTATGCCTTGTCCTGTTTCATCTGGGTTCCTCTGAAACCTTTTGTCTCATTAAGAGGAGGATTGAAGATTTTCTGTGGGCTCAGAGCATTCCTGTGCACCCCGTGTGGCAAAGGAGCTTGTGTAAAAGCAGAGAAGGAGCGACCAAATCTTCAAAGAGTCAAACTTTGTTACCTTTTTTGTTGTCAGTGGAGCTCAAACGCGAGCGGGCAGCGAGGCCTCTGTTCCCGCTGGGTCGCCTGTTGCTCTTGTTTCCCCTTGGCGGAGCTGAAGGGAAGCATGCACTTCGGTCTCTCACCGTGCTCTCCGGGCTCTTGGCCGTGCAGGGCCGTGCCGCGGGGCGCGGGCTCTGCCAGCGAAGCCGGAGCCTTTCAGGAGCGGACGTGCCCGTCGGCCAGGGCCGGCCGGAGGCGCCGCGTTTGCCGGCTGCCAGCGCCCTCGCTCCGCGAGGAGCCCAGTCCGCGGGTGCCAGGCGGGGACGGCGTGCGGCTGCTCCCGACAACGGCCCGAGACGGGGCAGGAAAAGATGGCACAGGTGTGTTTCCCCTCGGGGGACCGGTATGACACAGGGACACAGGAGGGAGAGGTGGAAAGGCTCATGCTAAAACTGAACTGCAACTGCTGAAGGAGGAAGAATAGCAAGAAAATTCTTAGAGTAACCAAAATGGAGGAACCTAGAAATTTATTGCTTAATATGGAAATGAGCAAATAACAGGTCATCTCTTTGATGTCCTTCTCCTTTCAACCACCACAGACAAGATGCTTAAAGCAGTTAATTTTAATAATAACAGGACTTAAAAAGGAACAGGTCAGGTGTACTCGATAGATAAGAAAGATTATGCAAGTTAGCAGGACTTGATACAATATCCTATAATATGAAAAATTTGCAAATGCTTACTTAGCTGCCATTCTCTGTAAGAAATGTGGACTGTCCTGATGACGTCAAGAAGACAAATGCATTACTGTGTTTGAAAATGCAAGGGCAGCTGAGAGGGAGGAAGCCATGGAGACATTAGAGAACCTTAATGCTTATTTAGTATTAAATATGAATAATGGCGTAAAGCATTAGATGATATTTTAAAAATCTTTCCTGTCCTTACAAATGTGATAAATAATTACCATGATGCCACTCTGTACTTGTGCACAGTAGATTTGGTAGGACCTTATTGCAAAGACAAGCTAGGACACCATCCCACGGGACATTCCTGAAGGCAAACTGTGCTGGGTTTATGTGGTAAAGTGGGCACACAATTGACTGAGGCAGTTGTGGTTAAATGGGTATTTGGGGATTTAGGAATGAGTAAATGGGGATTTGGAATTTTTCTTGTGAAGATGGCCCAGGAAGGTCATGATGACTTTGCTGCTGGAGTATTTCAAAAAGACTGTAGTTATATTGTACTTATTTTGCCTCAGAGGTGGGATATGGATGAGATGATTTCCTGTGATTCTTTTTTGCTTCTCTGTTCCTGGGACTCTGATGTGAGGCTGACTGGGGAGGTATTAATCAAGTGCAAATAACTCAAGTTAACTGTGCACTGAAGACACAACCCTCAGCTTAATAGATGTCATTTTAAAACCTGGCTGGGAAAACGTGGTTTCATATGTGGTAATAATGTCCCAAGAGGACATCCCAAGATGATTGGTAGATTTGAGAATGATGTGGGCTGATTGGAGAGGTTCCAAAGTGAGAATGATCAAACAAATAGGAAACAAACCTAGAAGGCAGCCTGAAACAATTTGGATGGTGTAGGGAATAAAAGACCAGAAGAAAAATTACATAAGTCTTCAAATACAGAAAGGGCTGCTGTAAAGAAGAGCAGTATGATGCTTAGAGAGAGTCCAATCCCTGCAGAAGATGGAACAGGCATTAATGAACTAAATTGCGGCACAAAATATCCAAAGGAGGCATTAAAATAAAGGAGGAAAACCCCAAACCAACAACTTTCAGGGATAGCAGTGGTGGAAAAGATTACTTGGGTGATTATGAAATCTGTGACGATGTTAAGGGGCAGGTGAGTGAAATATCTCTCAGAAAGGATGTGGAGATGGTTGTTCTTACTTTGGGACCTTTCAGTGTTCCTATCTATTTCTTCAAAGATCTTTCTTCTCCTGAGAAGGAATGCTTTGCCTTGATAGTTGAGGATTAAATTTATTCATTTACTGCTCAAAATAGAATTGCTACCCTCTATTTCTATCAAAACTGTCTGCCTAGCAGGTAGGGAAAGTAGCCAGCCCTGCATCTGAGGTTTTCACCTTTCTGTTCCCTTTTGCCTGTGACAGGGAATCCATGGGAGCTAACCTTTACCCCACAGCAGCTTGTGGATGGGGAGACAGAGGTGCTATTTCTTTGCAGGAGATGCTAGGGCTGTTCACAGAGAGGCCATACTGAATATCCAGACATGCCAGTGAAACTGCTGTGTGCAGCTCTGAATGCGGCTTCCTGATTTGTGTTTGCAAATTTGCTTCAAATAGCACTTACACCTGTGTTCATTGCACGTATTTGAATTTCGTTTCAAGTAAAATCTTCATATAGCTAGAGTTTATGTCTAAATTGTCTTTGTCTTTCGGGTATTAAGCTGAAAAATGTGCTGTAAATTAAACACAAATCTGGATGCAAAAGGCAGCTCCTATTTAGGCAGTGTCAGGTTTTCTGAGGATAGGTCTGTTAAAAAACTACAAACAGATCTGTCATTTCTGTTTAAAAGTTCAGAAGGAAGCAGACAGTTTGGATCAGGCAACAGTCTGCAGTGATGTGTCCAAAACAAGAGCTTTTGTTCCAAGCGGGGCTGATGCAGGCTACCAAATATGCCAAGAATGCGGGGCCGTTTGTGGTGCTGCACAGATACCATCACCGGCGAGCTAAGCACCCACATTCCTGCTCAAATAACAGGCTCTTGGGATGGAGGCAGCTGAAACACGGGAAGCCCAGAGCAGAAGGTGCCACTGCCTACATCAACACTAAGGTCAAAGATGAAATGAACTCTGTTTTTGTTTGAAATCCACCGTTTTCAGACCCCTACCTCAAAGAGGCAATTAGCTGTTAAACCTCTCAGGGTCAAACGGTCAAGGTTAGTTACAAGAAGGGGGGTAAGAATTTTTGAATCAGCTGCTGTGATTGCAGTGAAAAATCTATGAAGTCTGAGCCCTTTACATCAGGAAATGGTGTTTCTCCAGTTGACATAATTTCCAAACTCAAGCAAATATGTGCAAGCTCTGTGTGTAAACATGTATAAATTGGAGGAGTTGTTGCACTCCCTGGCTTATGAAAAGGCTCTACCAATTGCTCTGAGCAATTTTCATACCCATTTCAGTGGTATTTTTGTAATGCCGTGGTAATTAACTGTTAAGACTGTATTCATACTTTTAAAGTTAATTGGGGTTTATTTCTTGTTATTAGATATGAAAATACCGGTTGAAATAACAAAAATAAACAGGGTTCTTAGGGAAAATATTTATTTTTCTGGAAAATTGTATGGAAATGTACTACATCCTTTGGTAATTCAAAGAAATTAAAATAAGTGGTCTTTGAATTTTACAAGTTCTGTGTAACATTTGAACTATCAGGACATTGTAGTGGTTGAAGTTTTAGGCAGGCATTGATTGCAATCCACTCCAATAGCTTGTCGATCTTGAAAATAATTGAAATTAACCATGACACCTCATTAATAGCGGCTAAAGGAGCTAAAGAATCAAAAAACCCCAAACCCACAGTGCTCCAAATCTGCCGTACGGCACATCTGAACTCTGACATTGCCAGTCTTGGAATTAGCTCCTTTGACCACCTGGGAGAGTTCATCTTTAGTAAAGCAAATATTTTGCAGAAGCAAGTTTGCTTTCAGCCCGGGATGTGGGGTGCAGCAGGGAGCTGTGCTGTGCAGGACCGTCACTCTGCGAGGTTGCTCCGTGTCAGCATCACCATCTCCTGATAGTGGCGTGCTGCAGGGGAGGGATTTTCATCATCCACAGGGGTGAGCTGAAGTAAATCTGCTTGCTGTGGGTAACCCCTAATAAGCCCAGCTAAGCACATCTGGAGAACAGGCGTTCACAGCCATGAAACACCACGGCCTGGGCTGGTTGAAAGCTCTCCTCCTGCTGCAGGGAGGCTGAGGGGCCCTTGGCCTGATCAAAGCTGGCACTTCTGATGCTGGAAATCAGGGTGTTAGGAGTCCGTGTGCCTGGAGGTTACCTGGGTGGGTGTAGCAGAAAAAATGGCTTGGAAAATACTGATCAATAAATAAAACCAGGCTGCCACTGCAGCAGTGTGGGCTGACACCAGTGGTGAAATGGGAAGCAAAGCAGATTAAACTCTCTCTGGAAAGATCACTTGGTGAAGGCAATGATTTGGATCCCAACCTGCCAATTAACCCATCTAGAGAAGTCACTGCAGAGGATTCCCCCAGCCAATGTTTTGATGAAGTAGCTGAGTGGTATAAAATCACAAATCCAACACAACTGGTATTTTACTCCCTTTCATTACAACAATTTTTCAATTATGCATCTTTTCATTAAGCTCATAATGCAGATTAACAGATTTCTCAACCTTTTAAAGGGAAACTGTGTGGTGATACTAAGTAAAAAATTTAGGGGAGAGGACAATTTATTTTCAGTATCTTAGTCATCTGTCAATGACAAGATGGATAGTCAAATCTTCTCTGTCTTTGCAGAATGGAGTTTATGTTTAAATGGGTGGGTCTAGTCAAAGCTAAAAGGAAATTTCACAATATATTTTTTGTAGAGAAGACTCTCAATGCTAATGAGCAACCAAATCTGTCTCGGGAAGCAGTTTGTTGCTAAAAATAAATCACAGCTTAACTGTAACTAAAATCAGATTGCAGAAACCAAGCTACTCCAATTCCTGATTTCTGCTACAGAAGGAGACAAATCTATTACAAACAGCTCTGATTATTATGTATTTTTAAATGTCCAACTGAGCCCTGTTTTGAAATTAATCCACTTGTGAGCTTCTATCAAATATGCTTACATTCTCCAGAGATTTTCTTCAGACTCTGCAAAGTCAGTGAGGAACCAGTTCATAGTTAGGAGGCCAAAAGGAAAAACAGTGCACATGAGCTATTTATAGAATATGAAGCAAAACAGTGTGATAAAGGGCAAATGGAAGCTTTCAACAAGAAGCTTTTCGTTCCCAGTCACATGGTCTTTACATGCAATTTCTTTTTTATGATACAATTTAACAGGGAAATTAAATCACTTGACAGCAGCCTTTTTCTGGTTAGAAAAGAATTGTTCAGTGCTCCTTTACCATTTATAAAATACTACCTTGTGGCTGTTGCTGTTTGAGAAGGTTTTTTTGAAGAAGTTTCTGCAGGGCTGATACTTTCCTGGCAGGTGGAAGCAGAAATGGTGGCCAGAGGTTGCCCTGGGAAGATTTCAGTGTGGAGCATGGAAAACCACCCTGCTGCTGAACACCACACGCAGAGTTCTTAGTCATGAGCCCCAGAGGTCTGGGAAAACAGGACAAGGATCCCCCTCCTGTGAAACTCTGACAGTTATAGGCACTCGTAGAAGCAAGTAAAGGTAAATCCAACCTTTCTAATTGTTTTTGTGTCCTGTCATCCACTTTATATAAATGTCCTTGTTTGTGTTCCTGCCTTTTTGTTCTTAATGCAAAGAGCAAAGGACATTTCTGTCCTGGGAGTTTATCAACCACCTTGTTAATTCTGAATATATTTTTTCCAGAGCTTGTTTGTTCAAGTCAAGTACCCGTGCTTCATCTCTGGGGGCTGCCTTTAAGCAATTCTGACCTTGAAAAAAGCCCCAACTTGACCTGGGTACACCATATTCGACTCTTTCAGGAATACAGGACTTGCCAATTTTTTGACAATTACTAAAATTAGATATTTTACTGCCTAAGTGTGATGACTCCAAGAAGGGGAATGGTGCAAAGCAGAAATTGCATGAACTGTGTCCCAGAGGTCCAGGCTGATAAAAATAAATGGCTTCTCAGATAGATTTCTTTTTGTTATCTTTCCTTTTTCTTTGTGTCTGTGATAAAGTTTGAGGGAGGCTAGAGAAACTGGATAGTTTGTCTCTCAAATATAGAGGCTGATGCTGTCATTTCAGAGTATTTTCACAGACAGGGTGATTTATGGCAGCAGCCTTTTCTCCTTGGACGTTAGCAGCACGTTTGCAGGTTTGCAGTGCATTTGCTGCCTGAGCTTCTCACCACCCCGGCCATCTCCCACTGTCTTGTCTCTTCAGATTCCTCCTTAGTCCTGGGAGCTCCTGTGTTTGTGTAAAAATAGTAATACTCCACAGACTCGTTCTGCATTGTGACAAGTGAAAGAGTGGATAAAATCTCGTTCTGCATTGTGACAAGTGAAAGAGTGGATAAAATGCTGAGGCTTTAGCAGCAGTGGTGCTGTTTGGGAGCTGAGTGCTGCAGCTGGGGAGCTGGGGAGCAAGGACCAATGAACATGGTACATCTACCTGTAGTCCCATGTCAGGCCTTCAGACAATTGTTCAGATTTGCTAATGGGAACAAGGCTTTTTCATGAAGCTTCTTCAGGCCCTTACAAAGATGTGAACATACTCCAGAACCCTGATGAATGATAAGCAGAAACTCTGCAAGACAAATTTCCACTGCTGCTTCTCAGACACACGAACTCCTTCAGAAGTTAGGAGTTACTCTGAATTTAAAGAAATCAATGCTGGCTTCCTCCCAGGATGTAAACTCTTTTTAAGAGCTCTGTTTTATGTGTCTGTGTGTATGTGTGTATATACATATATAATGTTGTTTTCAAATACCCAGTGGAAATTTAATGGAGTTGCAGGAAGAGCAGAATGGAGGAGAACTAAGTCTATATCCAGCACATAACCCAAACAGTGCTGCTGAATTGATCCCCAAGAGGAAGGCAGGGCAGTAATGCAAAACCAGACTTGAGAGGTTTTGAGGCTGCTTAGTCCCACTGAACAGTGAGAAAAATCCCCACCTTCTCTGCTCCTCTAGTGTTCTTGCTGGACACTAAAACCAGCCTAAAAATAAAACCAAGCAAAACTGGAAGAAAAAAAGATATTGGAAAGAGTGGAGGAAAAAAAAAAGTTATTTTCAGCAATGTATTCTGTGCAAGCTTTACTTTGCTGGGCAAGAATTAAAGTGGCAATTTAGAGCCATGATGGCTCACTGCAGTTCAGAGATGTGGTGCTCCCATTCCCCTCGGCACGTGGAGCTTCTCGCATTGGCAGTGTCTCTGGGGGACACTGCCTTCCCATCCAACAGCTGCACAGGGGTGAGCAGAGGAGTGAGGAGGTGCTGTCACCCTGCTGTGTGAGCTGGAGGGTGTCCCCTCTCTGTCACACCCTGTGCAGAAGCAGTAGGGCCCAGGCAGTGCAGCTGCAAGGGGAGGGGACAGGAGTGCAAAGAGCTGGGCTTTGGAGCTGCCTGAGCCTGGCTTTGCTTCCCTCAGGTGTTTCTGGGTGCATTGTGAGGCCTCAGCTCATCTCTTTCTGTCTACTGTGGTATTGCTGATATTTTTTCACTTGTAGTCACTTGTGTGTGAAGTCAGCACAGGTCTCTTCCTAAGCTGGACTGTGACCAGAGCTACAGTCAGTAGATTTTAGATTGGGAACCAAGACAAAGCTCACATGCAAGTTCCCTTACCAGTGACCTGGAGTGAGGGTGAGTCCGAGAGAAGGGCCTGAAAGCCGTGGTGTTGGATCACAACTGGAACAAATCTGCCTCGCTGCACTGCTTGTCCCAGCCAGAGGCTCAGCCCCTGCTAGTGAGAAACAAGCTGATCCCATTCATTACTGTCACCTTCAGATATAAACCTGCTGGAGCAGAGAGCTCTTCTCAAAACCATCCCATACTCTATGTGCTAACAAACAAGACCATGCTTGCAAGAGCACACCATGAAGTTGCAGTGTTCTTTTCTTTTTTTTTTTTTAAAGCTGATCAAGAGGGACAAGAGGCACAGGAGAGTGGCTTAGGGGTATTCAGATCACAAGACTTTTTGATGAAGAGAACATGCAGCTGGCTGCATATGCTATTCCAGAAAAACAAACACCACTTGTAAATATCTAGCCCTCTTGCCATCTCTGAAGAGTTTCTGCCAGCTGATGTAAGTAGCTGAGGAAGAGGTTGGAAAGCTGTCACCCCAAGGCTGCCACCCTTGTGTGTTGGCAGGGTGAAACGAGCAGCCTGCAAAATCTGGGGCAGGCAAAGATAAACAGAAGGGACTGTCCTGCACCTGGTTCTGCTGGATCAGGTGTTGTGAGCCTGGCATTCTGCTGAAGCACACACGAGAAGGGTATGCACTGCAATTTACACTAAAGGCTTAAAGGGTAAACCTTACTAGGCACAGACCTATTTTAAGGAGTTGCTGAAATGATCTCTTAAAGTATGGGACAACATCACATGCTCTTGCGCGCTCTCAGCTGTCTAAAACTGGCTTTTATCCTGCCACTCCAGATGCAGGGAAGTCCTTTGGCACAGATGGCACCCTCTGGCATAGCTGAGGGTGGCTGCGTACCAGGCAGAGCAGGGGCTTGGCTGGAAGGGCACCCAGTCACAGATACTGAGCTGAGCTTTCAGCCCTAGGAACTCTGCACATGCTATGAAATGAAGCAGCCCTTACTCAGAGAGACTTTTCTGGCACAAAGGCAGCACTGAAGCAAGATCTCCCATGTTTTGAAGGAAGCATTGATTTGTAAAGTATCATGTAAAGTGATAGGTGTCCTTCCTGAAGAGTGGCTTCAGAACAAACATTGTGCCTTTTATAGATTTCTCTTTTCTTTGCTGTTACATTTTGCCTCTACACAGTTACAGAGATTACTGCAAGAAGTTTTAGTTTTGATATAAGAATTCATCTCTTTCTGCCCCTCCTTCCTCATATGAAGTCAGTGAAATAAAAGTTCAGGTAGTATCTGGGTGTGCTCACTCAATTTCAAGTGTAAAAGTTTCCAAAATATACCAGGATTGCTGGCTTCCGACTCCAGCCCACAGACCCTTTCCCTGTATTGTTGCCTCCTCTTTCAGCGTTTTACTTACACTGCAGTAAGATTAAATCAACTTTATTATGAGTCATACATGAGCATTTATTATGAGTTATACATGTCTGTATGTACGTGGAAACGGGGAGAAGGGAAATACACTAGGATATTTAGAGTACTTAGTATCTCTATATTTGCGTAACAAAATCCAGCCTATTCTGTTTCCATTTTTACACAGACTTGTCTGATTCCTTAATCCAAAGGCACATCCTCCACTCGATGGCTGCCAAAGCAAGCCACAGGCAAGAGGTGAGCTGAGTTATGTTTGGTCAGTCCCCATGCAAGTTTCTCTTTCCTTTTTTTCTTCTCCTGCTCTGTGGTTTGCTTGCTCTTTTTTTTCTTTCCTCCTCCCTGATGTTTTGGGTTTTTTGTCATCATTTTATATATGATCTTCTTGGTTTGGGATGTTCTTTACCTGTGTGTTTACATTGCACCTAATCACACTGGGCTGTGATCCCAAATTTGGGTCTGTGTGCTACTGGAATATAAAAATTAATGTCTTGTTGCTTTGGTATGCAGTCAGGTTGGACTCTGCAACTCTACTCTGTTTGTGGGCACTACCCATTGCAAGACTGCTTTTTTAATTTTTGCCTGAAAGTGACACTGTGTATAGTACAAACACCCCTAGCAGAGCAAAATAATGAACAGCAGCAGCATAGCAAAAAATTCAGCTGTGCCAATGGTGAAAGCATTTTCTTGCAGGAGTGAAATTGTGCTGTAAGTACTTGTTGGTTTGTTAGAAATCTTAAGATGTGTAAATATAACTGATCCCATCTAGGTTATCATTAAGGGAGTTTATTGGTGAGTCTGAGGTTAAAAAGCCCCTAAAGCTCAAAGGATAAGGGAAACAGGTGCTTTCCCAGAGCCTTGGAAGTTATGCTACAATCAGTTTCTTCCTTCCCTTCGGGCTTAATAAAATACTAAAGTTCATATGTTATAGCTATGGTAGCATTTATAATAAGAAAATATGCAAATAGAGCAGCAACATAATTTTTTCAGACTGCTTAGCAAGTAAATGGTTGTGTACAGAATAGCCTTCAATCCTGTGAGCATCCTTCTGTCAGAGGCAGCTCCTGTTATTTATGATAGCAATAAAACTACTGATTATTATTGGATAAATTTCTCAGACATTAAAAAAAACTTCAGACATTTTACTTCCAAATCTGTAACAAAAGGTTTGAGGTTTCAGAAGTTTAGTCCCTGAGGATAAACAAATAAAGTTGTAAAGAGCACACCTTGCTAATATGATTGTTCCTTATTAGCATAATAGTTTTCAAATAAACAACCGGCTAATGTCTCTAATAAGCAATTACTCTATGATGAAAACTGCAAATGGAGCCCACTGGTGGGTAACAGATAACAGTAAAATCTGTCAATAAAACAAATATTGTTCTGCCTGAACAGCTCTCTTCTTCACTCCAAGAGAGGAACAGAGCTGCCTGGGTATTTTTATAGGCTGATGGTTGACAGCCAGATATGTTACAACACTGCTCCTCTAATGCTTTGCTGTGATGTTACATGGAGTCTTTACTCTTTACAGTGTTAGTGTTACAACAAAATAAGGCACAGATCTTTACTTATTTGGAGCTACCTACTCTTGAGTCCAATAAAACCACAGTAGGGTGAATGCTTGCCCAGGAAAAGGGATTTGACAGATTAATAGAGCTTGCTTTCTTTCATAAAAGGAAAATGATAATTAAAAATTTGGAGTCTATCCTATCTCTGAAACATGCAAATGAATGGAAGCAGCGTCTCGGCACTCTTTTCTTCTTGCAGTGGAGAAAAGGTGTTAAATGCATGCAACAATCTCACTTTCCCAAACATCGAAAAGTGTGAAAAAAAAAGTCCTGATTTTTTCAATCATGGTTGTCAAACTATTTTCAAAACATTTGCAGTGTAATTTACATACTTGCCTAGTTGCTCTACCATTGATTACAAAGCTGTGTTGTGCTTGCTTTGGTCCCCGTACTTTTGCACTCATTTTTCCAAAATAATTTTGCATTTAGTTTTCAAGAAATAAGGATATGGAATATGAGAAAAATCACAAATCCCCAAGCCTAGTCCTTTCCAAATTCCATGGTGAGAATGAGATTTTAATTTTATATATAGCTTTGTAGAAACAGGATCATTTGAAGGAAAATCTTGAGCAATTCTTATCTTTGTTCCATTCTGGACTGACATCATGGTACGAAAACGCAAGGAATGTACAGTAAAGTCTGGTGTGGGAAGAAGATCTTGACAGAGGGATGATTAATGGTGTCTGAAAGAGGGAAAACAGTTATGTAAGAAATACAGCCCATGAGGTTGAAACTGAAGAAACCATCACAGGTGCAGACTGTAAACAGGCCCCAGAGGGAAGAATATTGGTCTTTTAAAGGTGGACTCTGTAAACAAACAGACGAGGCATAGGAAATATCCTTCCATATAAATTTTATGGTACAAATAAGTACATGGAGCACATAAGCACTGTAAGTGTTTATAAACTCAAAGAACATCCATATTGCAGTAAAGCTGCACAAATAGTACCACGGTGTAAATTTATATAGCGTGAGGCAGATGTGTGGTCTGATGGCTTAGTTTGTTTTTTTGGCTTTAGCAGATGACATGATTTCTGTGTCTCTGGTTTTGTTTTGTTCCATTTAGCTGCTCTCAGCTACATAATTGTTCTTTCAGCTTGTAAATATTATGGTCAACCTCCAGCAAAGTTTAGATGAGGCCAATCAAATGTAAACAAGTGTGTCTGCACCAATGATGTGAGTAAGCAAAGTCATCTCTTGTGATGTTTCCTCCCCCTTTTCTTACTCCCATGGGACTGCAAGAGCTTTGTGGAGCCTGCTGTGGTACTGCACAGCCTGGGGTTCAGTTTAACTGTCTGTCTGGGATTTTTTTTCTTTTTTTCCTGGCTATTTGGTGTTGAATTTTTCCAGTGAAATGAGGATAATGGACCAGGATCACTTCTGGGGAGCGTCCTCACATCTGTCCTGCTTCTGCCCCTGCCCTAGGGGTGGCTGCCTGCAATCTCAGCACAAAGTTAATACAGGTGTGAGGTGCAGTGCAGGGGCCCAGAAGGGCTGAGGGTGAGCAGAGACTGCTGAGGAGCTGCAGCCTGATGCAGTGCCGTGGCACAGAGGGGTGGCAGTGCTGCTGGGCCATGTCAGACCCCCTGTGCAGTTTCCCAGCAGGGCTCAGCCCACCGGGCTGCTGTGCCCTGCAGCAGTGACAGCCAGCAGCACAGGGCTCTGGCCTGGTGGCTCTGGCAGAGCTGTTACTGTGCCAGGGCCACAGCTGCTGCAGTCACCAAACCCTCTGGGTAAAAGCTTTTGCATTAAAAAGGTGCACATGGAATAATTTTTAGCCTTCAGTGTGATCTTTTGGGTTTCACTCCATGTTGCTCTACTGTCACTGTGCAGCCCCAAGCCTGCAGGACATACTGGCAACACAGTGAATGCATGCCACGGGCTTTCTGCTGCAAACACGAGCAAGCAGGTGGGGTTTCCCTGCATGCAACCTCCTCCCCTTGCTTTGGAGCCTCTTGCTGTTGTTGCACTGAACACAGGCCCTGCCTGCCCCCCTGCATCCAATCTTTACCTGTCTCCCACCCCAGTTTTGTGTCTCCAAGCACCCAAATCCTGCTGTAGCTTTTTGCAGCTGTAGCAGTTCAACACTGCTGGCAGCCTGACATTCCACACCTCATGCTCCCATAAGCAGTGAACTATTGGGTCAATTTTTGGTTAGATGTGAATTAACCTTTAAGGAAAAAGCCCACCAAAGTAATGACTGCAATGGTATTGATCTCCTGGGAATGGAGCCTGGGAGATGTCTGGCATTTTACATTGTTATCTATGGGAGAGGAAGGAGCTGGGCTGTTTTTTCCCACAAGAAATGTATCTATTTTTGAGAGCAAAATACTTACTTTGCCATGGGACCTAAAACAGTTTTCATTCACTGACTCATAGTCTCTGGAGGCTTTTTCCTTGAGCTTAGGAGGCAAATGCTTCGTGGTTTGCAGATGGAAAAGTGACAGCCCAATTAGCTAAAACTGTTAATTTAAAGGTAAAGATGTTACCTGTTTACAGCTATCTTGGCTTTGAGAACCAAACAGTCTCCACCAGTCTCATGCCTCTGTTTTTACATACAGAGTTGCTGTAGATTTGGTCATAATATTGGGTGAGAATCTGAAAGCAATGTATCAACAGCATATGATTTATTCAGTGGTTCTTGTGCAGAAAGCCAGAATATGATTTCATGCTTTCCTGTTTCTCTTTTTGTCTTCTTATGGTATGAAAATCACTATTAGTTATTTGCTATTAAATGTTTCCAATAGCCTATTTGCTTAATTATGGATGAATGCTTCTTGATGAATGTTTCCTTCCCAAGAGACAATCTCACCAAGACCCAGGCAGAAAGTATAGGAAATGTATTTGGACAATGTTCACGTTGTACCTGTTCTTGTGGTGATGGCAGAGCCAGTTTGGGTCAGCTTGGCAGCTCATGGCCTCAGACTGATCCACAGGATGCTGCCATGTGTGCTGCTATTCTTTCTTTGAACAATGAGGAATGTCTGTAATAGCATTCATGGTCCAAACAGCTGAAAACTCTCTGCTGCATCTCTGCAGAGTCTGAGCGTGGATCCACATCTGCCTTGTCCACATGCAAGGACAGGACATGGTGGCAAATGTACTCTGGGAGCTGCCAATGTCCACACAGGCTGGAAGTTTTGGCAGGTATGGGACACTGGCAGTTGGGACCAGACATCCAAACATGCTTTTCTGTTTCATTCAGAGATTGCATAAGGACTGTTTAACCTTTAGACAAAGCCTTTCCAAATAAAATGCTTTACCAAAGGAACAAAATATCAAGGAAAGGGGTATAACAGTATTTAGAATTCTTCCACAGTGCAAAATCTGTGCAAGGAACTTCAGAAGAGTTACTACCAAATGTGCCCAGTAGCATTTCTTAATATTTGTAGTTGTTCTTAAATCTATATACCTAATCAGCTCCTTAAACTGTGCTCCAGGCATAGTGAAGTGGAAAGAAATATTAAAAAATTGCCTGAAGGGACAAAGTCTCTTGGTATTTATGGTAAATGCACTGCTTTGCTCTTGGTAGGAGCTTTCAGTAGTTTGAATTGTCTGTCTTAATGCAGCTTGTAAATTACTGACAGTAAAGGAGATTCCAAAATGGCATGTGTTACCATGGAATACTTTTACTGTTAATATATAATAAAGAGGTAACCCTCATAAATCCTGAAGTCAAAAAGCAACTTCAGATTTTTTATTTAAAAGATGACATCTTAATTGAGCTCACCTGAGATATCACTGGGTAAAGTTCATGTGATATTTTTGCTTAAGGTGTGTCTGTCAGGTGCAGTTGGTGGTTTTGAAAACCATAGCAAAGGGTTTCAGTGCAGTGAAACCATTTTGCTGTCTGTTCACCACAGGTCATGTTTTCTGTTGGCCTTCTGGAACTTGGTGTGACTGAGGCTGTGTAAGGCACAGAGTCCATGAGGATCTTGAGGCACAGAGGCAACAGAGCTACAGGACAACATGCTGGAGTGGGATCCTGGCTGGGTTGTAACCTACCTTACCAAACAACTGAAAGCTCCTTGCACCACATTTTTGACACTGATGGGCAGGCTATGGACATGCAATGCACTGAAAGTGTGGCCAGGACTGGCAGTCCATACCTTGTATCTTTAGGAAGGATTCCAGCCTGTAAAGGACCTGCTGCAGCTCATTTTGTGCTCTTTCCTCCTATTCTTTTAATCAGCTTCATGTGCAGCATGTCTGCTCAAAATCCTTCTTACTGATGTTCATGGTCTCTTATTTCCATTATTTGACAATTACTAAAAGGAGATCTTGTAACTGATGAAGCATTAAGAGCAGATCTTAGAATAATCAGTAGTTTCAGCAGCTCTTTCTATTCTCCCTGCTTTTGTGGCTTATTATAAAAGTGTCAATCTCTCACTGCTATCTAACAAACAAACTTCTGCCCTGGATCCATTTCCTCTTGGGCAGTTTGCCAGGAATAACAAATTAAACTCCAGCTCTCAGTTTAAGAAGTTTCACTTCACTGAGTAGAGTTCAAGTACAGTCTATTATCCTGACTAAGTGATAGAGGAGCCCTTTGATGTTTGCTTCTTGAGTGGTTTATACAAGCCAGGGCTTCCTGTAGGAAAAAGAGCTGCAGCTGAGGAAATACTTGATTGATCAGGTAACCTCTTCCTCTCTCACTCTTTCTTGAGAGTGTCTGAGTGCCCAATGACAGAATCATGCAGAGATACAAAGAGAGACACGGTGTAGTCTCCACCAGAAGTCACAAGGTTTGATGTTTCTCAAATTTTCAGGTGAGAGGGACCAATCCTGCTCCTTCCACCTTCCTGTTCCCCCCTGCTTTCCCCACATCAGCTCTAGTGGTCCACCATGGCTTGTTCAACCTACTTAATTTGTAAGACTTCACAACTGAAATTAAATGTTCTGCCATGTCCATGAGCTGAACTGGATAATTAGTAGTGCTGAAGGGGTGGGGTTGCACAGGAGAGAGGCACAGGGGAGAGAGGAATAAGAGGAACAGAAGTCCTCCATCTGCACCTGCCAGCCAGCAGGTCAGCCTGGCTGTGTCACTGAGCCATGCACTCAGCTGAGTGACCTTCAGCTGGGTCCCACTCTGAACTCTTCTGGAAGATGTTGGTTTTCTCCTTTGATCACCAGGGGCTGTGTACATTTTATCTCATAAAATGGTTCAGTGCTGTGTTTTTTCTCTCTATAAGAAGGTACAGTGATGCTCCCCTCCGAGTAATTCAGGCCTGGAAGTTTGAGGGAAAAGCAGAAGTTGCTTAGAATATATAGAGGAAAAACAGGGAGTGTGCAGTGCAATGTGGTCAGAGCATAGGGATCAGCTAAGAACAAAAAAGAAAGAGGTACCAGCAAATCTTGCATTGGCTGAGTTGTTACAAGATATCCACTGTTCTGTAGTCAGTGTTAGTGAACTGCTGTGCTTCATTTCTGAATCTGAGTGTTTAAAAACTCCCTTTGTTAGCTTGTCACTCACAGATAATTGGGGTATTTTTTCAGTGCCAATAAATGTTCAAGACAACTTTGCTTCTCCCTGATTCTTTAGAGGTGTGGAGACAACATGTGGTGGGTGCAGCATTGATTTCCTGTCCAGGTTGGAGCACCTGGGCACAGAAGTGACTTGCAAACTCTTGCCTCTAACCAAGGGGACAGCTGAGCAGCTCGTGAGCAGCACTGCAGTGCCAGAAGCAGCTGTGCTCATAGTTCAGTATTACAGGGGAGGTCTTGTGCCCCTTCTTAGCTCCTGGCCTTGCAGTTCTGCTACTTTCCTTGACTTGGGTGTGTTGGGTGCCTACCAGCTGACTACTGAGCTGATTCAACTCACTAGCCCAAAAGAAAATCACCTCCATGTAACATTGTCACTGTTGGCTGGAAGGAGAGCATGAGGAGATTTGGAGGCAAACAGCTTTTATTTTGCAATTAGATGTTGCAATATGTGTGGATATTGCATGTTCTACAGTGTTGCAAGAATCCCTTGAGCAGAACCCATTGAATTTGGTTTGTAAAAGCTTGTCTGAAGTATGGGTATTGGAAGTTGTGAAATTACCTGTTATTCAGTGCATGCAAAGCAATCCTGTGCTATTTCATTACAACTTATTTTGGATTGTGTACAAGTAGTTTTTCCTTCAGCTACAGCTTTCCTTTCAGCTAATCCATGCCTGATACACTTTTAATGCTAAACACCCAGACTCTCTTGACCTCCTTTGTTATACAGAGAAGCACTTTAGTAAGGTCTAATTACCAGCAGAAATGCACATGCTGGAGACCTCAGTGTTTCCTTGCTTTGGAGCCTGATGTAACAGGCAGTTTCAGAGTACCCTCTGGATGACTGAATGAACCTGGGAGCTGTCTTTTTCCCACAAGTTATTTGCTGTTGCTATCCACCTTTCAAGATGTGGACTCCCATCACAGAGAACACTGGAAACCTTTTTGCATGTAGCCCCAGGAGTTTGTCCCATGTAATGGACACTGATGTTTTCCAATCAGCAGTATTATTTTTAAGCTCTGCCATGTCACGTTATCTTATTGCTTCACAGGCCCCGTGACTGCTTGTGCCTGCAGACAGATCTAGCAGAGGCCAGGGGGAGGGTAATTCTTCCTTTCTGGTCTGCCCCCTCCCCTCTTACATCCCAGAGGTCTATTTCTATCTGGGAGTGGAGACTGGGAGGCCAGTTGTCTATATGTGACTTTATGTGACAGTGTCTTTGTGAATCCAGGCAGCCTGGCTGCCTTCTCTGAATCTCTCCTATAACCCATGGTGATTCTTCTTCCCCTAATGAGACTTCTGCCTCTAAACAGCTGTAAATTTGCCTGGGAATCATATCTAAAACAGTTATACTTTTCCCGTTATACACCCAAAATGTGTACACCTTTTCAAAGAAACCAAAATGTTCCTTTGAAACCCTCCCCTTCCTGCCTTCCCATAGAAATGCTGCTCATCAGCTAGTTCAACATTTGTGCATTCTTTTTCTTGTCCTAGAGCTCAATGCTACTCCCTTTTCAGTCAGAGGATGGCTAAAGGATGGTCCCTCACTAAATGGAAGCACATTTTTCCTCTCAAGAGATTTGCTTTTATCCAAGTTGATTTTTGAAGAAAGACACAAATGCCAGAAAGAGAGATGTGAGCTGAAGCAATTTGTTTATCTGCCTGCAGACTCACCTGTACATCAAAGTCCAGTGGAGTTGTGTGGTCAGATTGTCAGGTGTGTGTCCTGAGTGTGAGGAACTGAAATTTACAATGACTGCAAAGGGATAAGCTTTTAAAAAAGTTGAATTGGCCAAGTCTCAGGCACCTTTCTCTTGGTTCTTCTCATTAAAAGACATGTTCTTACTTTCTCATGAACTCTTTTCTGGATGTAGCATTAGAATGAGTTCCATTGGGCTCATCCCATGCAGGTCATAAATCCTCTGGAAAAAGCAAGTGATAAAATTCTGCTATCTTTGGCAAGATTTTTTTTTTTTTTTGCATTCAACGAAACACATTCCAAGGTGAGTGTAAAACAGAGTTCCTCAGCTGTAGAAAATTTTATTGTTGGTGGTTTTAAAGTTGGTTTTGAATATAAATTTTTAAGCTCATCAGCTTTGAAGTGGTAATCCAGGCTGGGTCCAGATTCTGACCTGTAGAAGGTTTGGAACAAGGTGTTTCAAATAAACAACATTTTCTTTGGATAAATTCTGACGATTTGAAATGTGTAATACTTCATACTGCTAGACAACTGGATTTGTTGTGCAGAAGAACCAGACTCTGTCCTATCTGCCCAAAACTCTCAGACTGTCCCTGGGTGTGCTCATGGAGACACAAGAGCAGGCACCTCAGCATCCTCTCCAGAAAGTCACCTCTGTGCAGGTTGTGGTATCTCCTCTTGCAGCTGCAAGGCTGGAACTGCAGCTTCTGTGACTGACAGCAGCTCTGATGGTAAACATAAACCAGAATTACACTGACTGTTTGCACTGAGACACAAAGCAGCCCTATGGCAATAGGACTCCTAACTGCCAGCATTTCTTGCCTGCCAATTTACTTCTGTAATAACTGGGATAAGGCCTTAGGGGGGAAAAAACCATGACAGTGAACATGGCAAAATATGAAGCCCCTTTTCTTTAGTAACAACTGTTCTCTTCCCAAAGCTGGCAGCGAGGGAGAAGACATGAAGAGAGCCTGAAGCTCCTTTTTACCCAGTGTGTATCTTTGTGACTGATTTCTTCCGCTAGCAAAGGACACGTAAGAAATTCCTGCTCCAACAGATTGTTCCTGTCCCAGGGTTTTGAGCTGGCATGTCACAGGGCCAGGACACATTGCCCCACAAGCAGCTGCACCTGTGTCCCTGGCATGGTGAGCTGCTGGTGGAGTAGCCATGAGCATAAAGCCATGCTCACAGCCCACCTTGGGCAGCCCACGCAGCCCAAGGGAAGGGATCCTTCCCACCTGCTGGCCAAGCAGCAGCACGTGCTCTGTTGCTCTAGTTCATTGTTTTTGCAGGTGATTGCAGTCGGAATGCTGAAGGGTTGGATGCTTCTCTTTATTGAGAGGAAAGAAGACTGTGAAATAATCATTTGGTTGAAAAATATGCAAGGAAGGACAGACGGAAGAGAAGCAAAGCCTTGACATCTCTCCAGAAGGAAGGAAAGAGGAAGGCTGATGATAGGTCCTCCTTAGGAAAGCTTTGCTGCTTCCTTATGAGTCACTCCCATTCAGCTGGAGGGCCTTGTGTTGTCTTTTGCCCAGCAAGGGAATAGCCAAAGCATCTCCCACAGAAATTGTGGGAGTCACAAGCCCATGTCCATTGAGTTCAGCTTTGGGAACTTTGTGCTTGTTGTGCCAGAGGCTCAGTGTGCCTCTCTCTGTATATGCTGCTGGTAAAGGCATTCATTGGTTTTGAGACTTTTTGGCTTTCACTTTTGTGTTTAAACACCCCTCCTAAAACTCTGAGGAAAGGATGGGAGAAAAGGAAAACTGCATGCAACTTACATTTTTATATCATTATTGAACTATTCTGATGAGAGAGAATCTCGGAAGTGTTTTTAGTGATTTGAAACGTTACCATTTTTTTGGAAAAGTCTTTGCAGAAGCGGATTCTGGGATTTTGGCTGGCATTTCCCAGCAGCTGTTGCCAGCTTTTCTACAGGTCTGCTACAAAATGCATAGACTCTGGTGTGCTGTGAGACTGTGTGTTCCTGGATATTTTGTCTCTGTGACAGTCCTCAGTCCTCATTTCAAATTTTAGAAGTCTGCACAATGATAAAGGCTTGAGCATCACACTGCACAAGTGCAAATGGAAACTGCCTTTGCTTGACCCCCTAAGGCCCACCGTCCTTGCTAATAAAGATTCACTGGGTAACTCCCCATTAAAAGTGGCAGTTGGAGGCCAGGAAAAAATCAGTTATCCAATGTTTGAAATATCTGTTTAGCTGCTGGGAGCCACCATTTGATCTTAAGCAGGATACTTAGATGTGTTCATTTTTAAGTGTCAGGTAGTTCAATGACTTCACTCAGCATTTGCATTTTATGGGAGTACATGAAACCTGAAGAACGAAAGGAAAGTCTGCTATTTCCTGTAAACATTTTTATATAAAAGTGTCACATGAAAGGCTGTTGGATGAAAAAATTACTGTATTGTGGAGTGCCTGGAAAAAATCACTTAGGCATTATTTTAATCCTTGGCAGTAACTATTCCACTGTATATTGTTTGTTTAAGAAACCTAGAACACTGTTCGTGAAATGACTTTCTTATGACTCTGGGTACAGAGCCAAGTGCAGGGAATCTCTGTTTGGGCGAGCAGATAGAGGCTGTCCCCTTTGGGACAGTCAGACCATGTAAGGATGCAGAAGGATTCTGACTGTTTTACCTGGAATTTAATTCAGACCACACTGGCTTAGCAGTGGCATAAGCCTGTAACCAAAGCAAGTAAGCCTAAAGGTTGACAGTCATTCGGTGATTTTCCTTATACCCCAACAAAAAGCATTGATAATGAGTTTTCTCTCTTCATCTTCTCAGGCTCTTTTGATTTGTTGAAAGGTGTTAAACATGCCACTCTTTTAGGGCTTTCATCTTTATGCAACAGTGTTAAGTTGCTCTCAGTGCATAACTCTACAATAAAAAAGAACAGGGAAAGAAAGAAGAAGACACCCAAATGAAACAAGTGGAAAACACATTTTGTGACCATGAGGTGTAAATCAAAGATCTTATATATTCAGTAGGAAATTCTGTCTCTTCAAGTGGCAAAAGTATTCTGGTGATTAATTTTATGTTTAATCTTGTATCCCACCACAGAATTAGAAGTTTAAAGAGTGATCTAGTGACTGACAACAGAAGTAGATTGAGAATTTCAAGCCTTGATACATCTCCAGCAGAAAGCCAGTGCCAGTAAGAAACAAAACCATCCCTTTAATAGAGAAATTGGTGGCACAGGTCACCACCTATTTTGACAAGTCCTTTTCTCTTGTGTCTTTTGTTGGTTTTGCTGTTATCTGTAGGAATGATCAAGGAGACTGATGTGTCGTTGGAGAGCAGGAGAAAGGTCACACACAAAACTTGTCTCCTGTACTGTCTTTAACTGAACTTCCCCTGCTGTTCTCCAGGTTGGTGGCTTTTCCACACAGACAGATTCAGCTGCAAGCAGTGCCTTCAGAGAAGCCAGGTTAATGTTACAGCTTGGCCAGAGCAGAAGTCTTGAAAGATTGCAGAACTGCAAACATTGATGAAGGAAGAAGTTTTGGTAATGGTAAATGGCAAAGAGATACATACAAATAGAGAAAGGCAACTGTAAAAAGTCAAGAAAATGCAAATGGAGGAGGATAGGACACAGTCTTTCAATGTTTAAAGGACCTTCTTTATACATGTGGCAGTTGTGGACACATGAGCTGGTCTCATGCAGTCAGATACTTTTCCCAGGAAACTTTTAAGCAATTTGAATGATTCATAGTTGTTTTTTGGTGCTTAGGCAGCCTGTGAGTGATGGTATTTAGGAACTATGAAGTGGCTGACAAAATTCCTAAACAGCAAACTGAATTGTGTTTATCAGGACCTAACCTGTCCAGCTCTGGCTTTAATTCAAGAATATTTAGTTACCAGTTGCTATGGTGAAGACACAGATCTGAGGAGGAATCAGCCTCTTTCCTACCTGCTGATGTCACTGTCTCTGAGGGACGAGGGAGAGAATACAGTGGCCCTTATTTCAAACATCCCTCTTCTGGGTCAGTCTTCTCCAAAAATTTTAAATTCCCAGTCAATCTGTGCTCTTTGCTCTACCTGAAGACAGGTTTCTCTAGGAAGTCTTTAGAGGCTGTTTGTCTTTTATACCAGAGGAGTTGGGAGAAAAGCTCCCTCACCCCTTCTCTCCTGCTCATCAGAAGTAGCCACCTGATATTTTGCAAATTGTGGTTTCTTTGGCGGCAGGTCAGGTATATGTTGTCCTCATAAATTTGAACATAAAAGGGATGCTGAAAAAGGTGAACACATTTAAGAGGCGAATTGGCCCCCAAGAGATATTTCCTCTATTGTACTTTCCTTAAATGCTGTAAATAAAATGCTATGGGACACTTATTTAATGTATGGGAAAAATTAAATGACTTGAAGTTTTATGCTATTGAATTGAATTTATAGACTTTTCTCTTTGCTCTCTGTGCATTTCCAGCATATTTGATGGTTTTGGTTTGCTTGTTTGGTTTTTCTGGGGGACTTTTTTTTTCTCCTGGAGGGGGTCTTCTATTTCTTTCCAGTTTCGCTTGCTTTCCTGGTATGTCCCTGAGCCTTCATGAAGGATAAGAAGCAGTCCTTCTTCAGACCCTTACTGACAGCCAAAAGTAGCAAACCAGCAGTGGTCTTAACTGTGCAGAGCAAAATAATTCCTGTGTTTGAAATTTAATTTTATGTAACGAGGACAAGAAAAAGCTTGTCCAGGTAGAACTCATGTAAAAGATAAATATAAAATGGTACTGAAATGAGATAAATGGCTGGGTTGTCAGAAGCTAGAAAGTTTTAAACAAGTTTAAAACTTGCTCAATGGAAGCTTGAGCCCTGTTCTGGCCCCCATGCCCTGCTGCAGTGTAACCTGCAGTACTTCCCTCTGAATTGCAGACTGCCCTTGTCAGTCCCTTATCTGAGAAGGGAAAGGAGGAACTCTTAGTGCCAGCCATAGGAAAAGCCACAGAGGTTCCAGGCCAGGTTATTTATTCTCCAGGTGTTGCATTTTGTGCTCTACCATTCAGGACAGAGCCCAAGTCATGGAGGCAGGTGGGTGAAGAGCAGTTCTAGGCTTTTCCCTGCCACAGCACCTTGTCAGGAAATCTCTAATAGCTGTTTTCAATCTCGCTTTGGTTGAGTTAGAGCCATTTGATTCAAAACTGCTGCCCTGACATTTGAACCTTTCAGGTAGACCTTATTTTTCTGTTCGAAAAGGAGGGGGAAAAAAAATCGTTGCCATGTAATTAATGGAGCCAGATAGAATCTGAAATCTGAATGACACCTGTTATTGAGTAATGAGATATAAATTCTTTGTTATAAATCACTTTAACATCACAATGGCATGAGAGGATTCAGAGGAGATGGTGACTTTTTTTGCTTAAGCACTGTTCTTGTACACATACAAATGCTCGTGCGAGTTGTTCTGTTAAAGACAAATCTTTACAGGGCAAACAGAATCATGGGCCAAAATGGCAAAATGGAGCAGGTAAGAAAGGTGGAAGGAAAGGTGGAAGGAGATTAAGATCTTATTTGGCCTTTTTCAGCCTGCTGAGTCTCTGTCTAATTTTGTTTTAGAATCAGGACTGTAGAGTTCTAGACAGGTGAACTCTGACTTGCATCTACTTTTCTGAGGTATCCATCCACAAATGTGTTTCTGTCTGTATAACTTGCCTCTCAGAATACAAAATATTACTAATGCATAGCTTCTAATTGATTACAAAGCTATAATTAATTGTTCTTTTTAGTAAGAGGGAGCTTCAATGCTTTAAGATCTCCTAATTTTGAAAGTAATTAATTACAGATTAAATTGGAAGCCACTGGTTAGATTTAACAAAACCAAATTCAAATTTGAAAAGATGGCTTTATGCTGTAAGGAGTAAATGTTACATGGAGCAAATTGTTATAATTATAATTTGAATTATCTTTTTATCAGTCCCAAAGTATAAAATATCTCTATTACATGAAACCTAGATAAGTTTTGGAGCCCTATTATATAGTACTGTGGGATTCTGCAGAGATAGGTAGAGGTGTCAGGCTGACAATGGATAGAAGCAAATGTAGGTTAGCTGAAGTTCTAGGGCACCTCAGAGATGCTTTAAGAAAGTGTGATTCTACAGTGTTTTTAAGAAGATGAGAGAAGAAAAAACAAAAAAAAATATTTACCTGTTTTAATAATATAGTCTACAAAGATTTTGACATCTGTTTTTAGTGGTAACTGAAAGCTGAGGGATTTGGGGAAATTGACATCTGTGTGGGTAGAATCAGAGGAACGTTCTTAATGCCACATCCCAGGACATGAGCTGACAAAGCTGCTTTCTATGTAAAATGCATAAGACACAAGCTTTTTTCTACTGTATGTAAAAAATAACTGAACCACTCACAAATGTTCCAAATTTTCCAAAATTTCACGAATTTGCTCCATTTAGGCTCCCTGCAATTCAGAAAACTATTGAAATTTTTCTTAGTTGTCTCTGGACAAATCCCCCTGCCTGGATGCAGGTCTGCCCCACGCTCTCTTGCTTTGGCTCGCTGCTGATCTGAACCAGCTCCACTCAAGCTCTCCTGCAGTGCTTGGAGGATCTCTGTCTGCCTGGCCTGGCAGGCTGCTGCCATGGATCAGGCACGCTCAGAGACTTTCCTCAGGATTAGAAAGGCACAAAATCTGTTCCGTGCCTCTCCTTGTGAGGAAGCCCATCAGCAAGCAAGATTTGGAGACAACCCAGGTAAGCATTACTGCGTCTGCTGAGACACAACCGCGTGTTCCACAAAACATCAGCAAAGGGATCCCTCCACACCTTCTGGAAAAGAAATGGCTGGGTGATTTTATGCTGATACATATCCAGGTAGACCTGGCTTTGGAAAATTTGATTTAGTTTATGATGTTGAGAAAAGTCAGGTTCCAAGACAGTTTTATCAGTGTAATCATAATTCTATGAGCATCACCTCAGGCATAATCTACCTACTCTACTTCTTAGATCTTGTTTTTACGTGTAATTGGAGACCAAGTGATTGGAGCCTAACTCGACAAAGCACAACATAGCACAATGCAATGAGCTAGTGCCACAGAATATCTGAGCATTCCACATGTCCTGGGAACAGGTCAGTACCAAGCTGGCTGGAGAAGCCCTTGTGGGCCTCAGCTGGTGCAGCAGGTGTCAACTCATGCATGAAGCAAAGGAAAGCAGCTACAATGTAAAAGTTAACTTGCAGGAACCATTTCTGGAACAGTCAAAGAGTAAGAACTTTTAATACAGTCATGCTTTAATACCTGACAAATTAAAAATGCTCCTTCTTTCACATATAAGTGTGTAGTTTCCAACTGAAATGTTTTTATATCTGATGCAACCTCTTCACGGGAACAGGTTTTCTTCTAAAATAAGACAAGGCAAAAATGTCTAAAATAGTGTCTTTATTAGTGCTTAAAACATTGATCAGTAGCTCCATATACTTCTTGCAATTGCAAATGGTGTGCCCATGCTAATACTGCAAATGTTTTGGGTAGTACAGATTAAGAAGCGTGTCACCAAGGAAATGTACATTGGACAGTTGTGTTGTGACATTAGACTATTGCAGTTTAATTCTGTTATCTGGTCAGTTGTAGTACTCTGATGGGACTGGGAAAGATAAGGTTACAGAAGAGGCTGATATGAGAAAACCTCGTGCTGCATTAGATTGAATGGGTCAAATGCATGGTGTTGTATATAGATAAAGAAGTCTGTTCTTGTTGGTTAGCAGCTTCTGTTATGGAGCAGAGGAAAAGATAATGCTACTTCGTCCCTGTTTCAATCCAGCAGGAGTTCATTCCTCATCTAAGCTTTAGTGATTGTGACAGGATGTCTTCGGGAAGAGTGACATAAAAGGGAGAAAATGACGTTTGGAGAGGAAAATGCCTCTTGACCTCAGAGGCTTGGGCACCCTTAAGTTTTTCTTAACCCTCACTTTTCTGTTTTGTCACTAGATCCTTTAATCCCTTCTCTCTCCATAAAAGTGCCAAGACGTCTCCAAACCACTTAGACTACAGTGTTTCCATGTTCTTAGTTGGCAACTAATTCCATGAGTTCATTATTCTGACCCTGAGTGAAATAGTTTGAATTTCCGGTATACACAATTATTTTGGGTTATGACTTCTGACTTTTGAACCCCTCACCAGAATGCACCATTTAAATCTCTTCATCAGCTCTGAGTGCTGTCACTGGGTCAACTCGGTGTCAATATTCCTCTAACAGCATTATGCTACTCAGAATTTCTTCCTACTTCTTCTCTTGGAACAACTGCAGCAAAATCTGCAATCTTCTGTTCAGAAGGCATGATTCTTTCACTATTATTCATGTTCTCTAGGAGTCATGGGATTGTTTACAGCATATGGGACAGTTACATGCTTTCTGAAAAGTAAACTGGAATGAGTAACTAATAGTCCTTGCTGTGTATTTCATGCTCTCTGCAGCTGTGCTGGGCTGCATTCTGGTCTCATCTGCAGCAATACAAGCAGTAAGCAGCACAAACAATTTCAGTACATGATCTGAGTGCAAAAAGACGTTCCGTCCGGTTCTGACTGGTTCCGACCAGTTCCAAGTGGTTTAAACCAGTTCCGACCGGTTCCGACCGGTTCTGACTGGTTCAAACCGGTTCTGACCGGTTCAAACCGGTTCCGACCGGTTCCGACGAGTTCAGCCTGGCACCAGCAGGGCAGTTTGTAACACCCGAGCTGGCGCAGGGGACAGAAATCCATTCTGGTTTCCCGGGAGTTCCTCTGCGTGCAGCCGGAGCTGCTCCCCGGGCCACGGAGGAGCAGGCGCAGCGCAGCCCCCTCTGCCCCGAGCTCTCCCTGCCCCTCCTCCCAGCGCCTCTGCCCTGGCCCCCCGAGTGCCGCGGCGCTCCTGGCACAGCCGCCGTGCCCTGGCCCCCTGCCCCCGCTCAGCCCCGGCTCCGGCCGCGTGCCGTCTGCCCGTGCGCGTTCATCGACGTCTCCGTAACCCTCCTCCTCCTTTCAATTCCTAAAATCCACGTCACTGTCTTGCATTGCTCGTGCTCTACTGGTACTCAGGGGTCTTCCAAGCCTTTCGGGGGTGTTCTTTCTGAGGAAGGCTCTCCGCCTCGTCACTGTCCGCTGGGTGACCCTACGGGTGGCACGTGTGCGCTTAGCTTTGGATTACATAATCAAGCATACGTCCCAAAAATAATAAGCCTTATTATTGCATAAAGAGGGCCCAATTCGCGCTTTGTACCTGGAGTTGTCCCAGGTCGGCTCATTCCGAGGCCAAAGTCTTCTTTGAGGGTCTGCTTATCTCAATCCTACATCATCTTCAGTGCCTAACCCACCAAAGCTGCCAGCTGCTGCACTAAGCGCACCAGGCGAAGGCAAAGCATCTCAAGGCACATGGGGAAAAACCCTCGTGTAATCTTGTTCCAACCCAGTAAACAGCCAGCATGTTTACCACATGGAGAGAGGTAAAAAGGGGATTTGTGCTCCACTGCACCGTCTCTCGGGATGTGGGTAAACACATTCCCCAAGCTTGAAAGGACTGCACCTAGACCCCAATCCTACAATATCATCAGCTGACACTGTGCCATCCTGCCCCAGAACTGTTCTCCTCTATTTCAGGCCTCTCACATGATGCTAATTTGCTCGGTATCATACAAGGGCTGCAGCTAGCACCCAACAAGCAAGTTTTAGGAAGGAACTCACACAGCTCTTGCAATGTGGGTAAGGGGCTGTGCAGAAAATTGCACAGGGAGGTTGCAAAACTATTCAGATGTCTACTGACATTCCTATGTGTAGTAAATATACTCTATATGCACTTTATTTTCAGTTTAAAATATCTTCACTTTCAAAACTATAATTAAAAATTAGCAGTTATTATATACCCAGTCACTGCACATGGAAAAAGATCATCTGGTTTATCTTACTGTTTCTTTCACATATTTTGCTCTGTAGCTGTAGGACATAGTACAATATTAAAGAGCAATTTTTCATCTAGTTGCTTCATCCATTTATTGTATTGATATTGTCAAGTGCTCCTGTAAAATAAACTAGCAGCCCAGACTCACTTAATTCAGCCAAACACTAATGTACCAGTATATATCTTTAGTGAAGCCTGATTTGGTGGAAGGGAGTTCAATTGAGGGTGCAATATGGACATACAGATGGATTCCCAGATGGAACTGTTTTGAAGTTTGTGTAAAAGCAGATAATAATCTCCTGAAATGCACTTTCAGCCAAAAAAGAGCAGAAAAGGACTTACACCACTGAAGTGGTATTTACTATTTTTTATTTCCTTCCTTAGCTTGCTATCAGCCATGGAAATTTACAAGCTTTCCAACAAGACTGAAAAAATCCAGGAAACCACAATGACAGATCCACTTGAAACAACCATTTCATGTGAGTGAGTTGAAAAAATACAAAATATTTTTTATCAGTGGCTGAAGATATCTATTGGAAACATACTAATACTACAAAGTTCAGTGTAACTAGAAGTGTTTCTCATGCACAGCTGGCAGGCATTTCTTGCCATCAGTATTTTTTTTTAAGTGAAGGCCACTGTAAGCAATACACTTCTCTCAGAAATTAGTGTAAGATTAACATTTTTGTGCACTTTTTTTAAATAAGGGATTTGTTTTTCTCTTTAAACATTAATTTATAAACAAGAGATCTGCTAAGAAAATAAGACCTTGCTCCCACTGGGCATACACCTTCCTTTTCAAATAATCCAGTATCCCATCTTTGTATTGTAAATTTGCTGAAACTCAAGATGGTGACATTTCTACTACTTATTAATTCCATAGGAAGTGTTCAGAGCCTGGCTTTGAGAAAGTGTGGTATTCACTTCCTCTCCATTCGATTCCAATCCAAAATTCTGGGGCAGAGAACCTGACAGTGCCTTTATTTGTCCCACAAACTGTTACTGTGGGTTGAGATGGAGAAAGCCATTTGTCAGAGTGAATCTCAGAACCCAAGCTGAGCTTCCAAAGCAAGCAAACTAAAATAAATAGAGCACAATTATATGTAAATCAGTAAGATACAAGCAGTGTGGAATATCAAATGTAATACTGGTGGGAATAGGCAAACTATTGTAGTTAGTGAGGTACTACTGAGCATGTGGATTTGAGATTGCTTTTGGAAAATACTCTTTGTCAGCTGTGCTATTTTTTTTTTTCTCCCTCCATGCTTTGCTGAGTCTTCTGCTTAATCTACTTCAGGTCTCATGAGTGGAAGTTTCCTTGACTGCTGTCTGCAGGTGATAACAGTATCACACAAAGCCAACACAGTTATGCCCATCCCAAGTACGTTTTTTGGGGTAGAGCTTCATTTAGAACAAGTATTTGGTGCAAACAAAGGCATATGGGTCCACACTCTCTGGCTTTTCCAAGAGGTTTTTTTGCTGGTTCCCACACCATGGTTTGTATATGCTCACTACCAAGAGCTTTTAATTCAATAGGATTGTTTCCCATAACACAGCACTCCATTGCTTCCTTGTTAAAAATAATCATGTAGGTTTTTGTAGGTTACAAGCAGTCCTCGGAATTTTGTAATTTCACTGGAAGATGCCTACAATTACCAATTAACTTCAGGCTTAATTGGCTTATTAGCTTGTCTTGTAACTCTGCCTGCCCTTTAATTTTTCAGCTTTTTTCCCAGGTGTTGCTCAGCAGAGTGTCATTTTGCACTTATTTCAATTTTGTGGATGCTTGGTGATAAATTTTTCTTGGTTTTGAATCTAGTTTAAATAACTAATCTAGTTTAAATAACTATGCCTATATAGAACCTGGTTTGCCCTGTATAAAATTTTGTACTGGCACCAATGTAAACAGAGCTGAAATGGCTAGCAGGCCACAGCATAATAAATCAGAATGATTAGTCAGCCTCTTGGGACACAGATGAGTCAGCTCAGGTCAAGACACTTCTGGGAAAACTAGATAGCTGGTAAATGTATTACCAGCAGACTATCAAAGTCCCTGTGCCATACCAGGAAATGTCCCTGCCTTGGGCAATTCTTCCTCTCCTGCAATGACAGAAGCAAACAGTTGTTAAGAATGCTCTCCCTCTTTCTATTCCTGCTACCTACTCTAGCAAGTCAAACAGATTGTTTCTCTATGCTGTTCTCTGTATTTGTGGGCTAACAACACAGCTTTTTTTTAGATGCACTACTATTAGATGCACTACTATTTGCAGTGTAATGTGCAGCCTTTTTATCTTCTAGTAGACAAGAGGTGGAGTTACCTCACAATCTTTTAAAATTTTTTTATTCAATCATCTTTTCCTCTTATATCAAATGGGGTCCATACTGTGATTTCAGAATAATGCAGGAATGTCCTCTTTCACTGCAGCACATTCTACTGTGATGTACAGAACTAAAGCCTGTGTTCCCACCTGAGTAAGGATTATATGGTTTGTTCCATAATGGGATGTGAAACCAACCCCCCATCTGTTCTCATCATTATCTCTTCCTTTTCATACTGGTGATTAAGTGGCACTTGAAATACCCTCTTGGGGCTAAACACTGATGCCTCAAGGTAAAGATGTTTCTTAAACTCATCTGGAAACACACACAGCTCCTTTATAATTTGACAGGCAGAGCTGATCAGCAGATCCACAAGGCCTTTTGCCTGTTTCTTTTGTTTTTATAAGTAACTACTCTCAAAATAAAATATAAACTCTTTTTATCTTAGCCTCTACCATATCATCTTATTTTAAATGTCTCCAGATATGCCACAAACAGGAAGGGGCTTGGTGATTTGTCCATGACTTCACCAGGGATGAATTTACTGAGGAGTCTGTTAGTTACCTCTTCTCCTTCCCTTCCCTTTGCTTTTGCCTATTATCATTTCCCAGCAGAACCTGTCAGCCAGGACCTGTTGAACATCATAGGTGGATCCAAGTCTGATCTAATAATTTGCATCCATTTTTTATGCCCCTGAAGCTTTGGATAGTAACCTCATTCCAACGTGTTCTCTTTATCTCGTGTGTACCTGTGTGTCAGAGGTGTAGCACCATCCAGAGATTCGGGACAAATGGAGGTGATGGGAGTGGAACTGTCTGGAAATGTTCCAGTGATGCCAAGGTCTGCAAATGCAGATCTGTTGAGGCTGAAATATTTGGAATTACACGCATTTCTGCTGAATTTCTGCAGCCTTGCTAGAGAATATAATCTTGCATCTGGCATATGGCTGCCTTGGGAACATGATCCCAATGCTTCTTGGAGTCTCAGATCGCAGGCTGACTGGTTGTGGCCTGCCCTGCATCAGGATTCTTCTTCTCTGCTCCACAGAGGAGCAGCCCACCCAGGCAATGTGTTCTGGAAGGGGTTCCTTGTGTTTGGTGCCCTTTCCAGCTTTGGAGACAGAAATCTCAGAATCCAGATACTCAGCCTCATGTGTGAGTACATTCTTTGTCAGAGTCCTAAATAAGGAACTGAACATGTTTCTGTTCCTACAGGGTGTTACCTTCAGTGTTTGCTTCTTCAGATTCCACCAGGACAGACATTTATATAAAGAGTAATTGTGACCTGGAATTTTACCAGTGAATACATATATTTCAGAATTTGTGTTCTGTGAGCCATATTAGTCATAATGTTTGCTTTTGAATGAAAGGCTTGTTTAACTTACCAACCCGGTGTGAGTGGACTTATTGTCTCTTACAGTGAAGAAGTTGCAGCTGAAGACATATATCTGATAATAATTTTGACTTTTTGCTGTTTGAGATGTAGGCCTATAAGGCATTTTATGACACAGCTGAGAATTTTGCAATGTGGACAACGGCAAACATGGAAAAAAAAAGGTCAAATGATTTTGTTAGAGCCAATTTGTACATGCTAGTGATGTTCAGCTAATAGATAACTTAGTGCAAATAGATAAAATTATATACAAAGCAATATATTTGTATATTCAGCCCCTCATTGCTGTTTTGGTCACTTATCTGCCTTGGCCAGAACCACACTTTCTAAATCTATGAAAAACTTGAATTTGTTTCAGGAGAGGGAAAAAGGTTTTATTAGAAGAGAGTTTGTTTATTTCACTCTGGTAGACATCATGAAGGATTTGATACTGCTGAATCAGATAAGTGTGATTCTTAGGTTTTTCTGACTAATCTTTTTGAAGCTCAATATTCAGGAAGCTTGGCAGTAGGTATTTAACAAACCTTAAGGTAAGATAAATGTCTGGTGGCCTGTCCAAGGTTCTGTTTCCTAGGCTGGATGGGATTCTAAACCTTCAGACAGATAAATCATGTATATGGCTCCTGGGAGATTCAGATGTTAAACTGATCCTCTCCTGATGATAAAGCTCATTTAAGTATCCCTTAAAGATTTTAAAATGTAGGCCTCAGTCCTACATGAGGCGGCACAGTAATTCAGTGGTTTCTGCTAAGGATTTACTCAAAAACAGGTGTCCTCTAGTGTATAAACAGGGCAGGATTAAAACAGATTCCACCTTATTTTTGTTTACCAGAGAGTATGGAAAATTTGTGTTACAGCCACATGTATACTGTTCTCAATGGCATAAAATCCCAGTGGTCTACAGAAATTGAATCTGACTGGTAGTTTTGTCTGACTGAACAGATCTAGTTATCACCTACCATTATTGGGTTTTTTTCTATTGCTGCAGTTGTGAATGGGACTTAAAAAATACAGGCAATAATGTCATTGCCACAGAGTATATGCCTGAAATTGAAATGCTGTCTTGGTCCTGTGGATTTTAATTTGTAACCTGGATCTTAACTCTATTAAAAATCCAGGTAGAAGTATCCTTCTGGCTTCACATATCTCTTTTGGACTCATTTCTTGCAAACAGAACTGCTCTATTAGAAGGCCCTCCCACAGAAAACTCTTTGTAGGATTTAGGACTGTAAGCAAGCTGTGACAGAAATGCCAGCTGTGACATAGGATTGTGTGTCAGTGCTGTGGGAAGATGGCAGAAGAGCCTAGTTCCTGTGCAGCACTTCTCATTCATAGATTCTTTGAGTGTCATTTTACAGTAATATCCCAAGGTTACTCAGCAGATAAGTGACACAGCTGGAAATGAAGTCCAGGTGTTCTGAGCCCTAGACCACTGCTCCATCCATCCCGCCTCCAAAGAGGCAATGTTTGCAAAGAGCGGTAAGAAATGCCCAATTTGCCTTGTGTTTCACCCCAGCAAAGGAATGTTATGTCAGCAGTATTTATTTTCTTATCTTGATCTCACTAATTTTTAGTTTTTAAAGAGCTCTCTCTGTAATGGAGCTTCTTGCAAACTCAAAACATCTTGTTACTAGAACTTGGAAAATTTCTTGCAAGTTATTGATGCTTGTAAAATGGTGAATCCCAAGCTTTGCCTCTGGAGCCTGGAAAATGGTAGTGGGAGGAAGTGATCTCCTGGCAGCATGTCAGCTGTGGTCCCACGTGCGGTTCTGATCCCATAGATGACTGGATTTGAAATTAAAGCGTGGCTGATCCTGTTTCTGCCCTGTGTTGGATTTCATCCCTGCCCTTGCTCTGAAGAGGTGAACTTGCTGTTTTTTGGTCTGGAGCTGAACAGATTGTTGGAATTAAAAGCCCCAGCACCTATTGCTACAAATCTATTAAACACCGCCAGTTAACCATAGAGCCTCCTGCTTCAGCAGCTGAGCATGTAAATTCCTGTGACCAAATAACTGCACAGTTAACTGCTTTCACATGTGCTGCCAACGTGCCCATCTCAAAAGGCGAAATGCTAGCCTGGCTTTGCCCCACGGGCAGCTGGGCGGTGACCAGGACGCGGCTCTTTGTGAGGCTGGATGGGGCAGACTTGGACCAGCCTGTGCATGGGCAGAGGGTGTGTGGGCAAAGGCAGCCCGCTGACAGCGGCACCTCTGGCTGTCCCTCGTGCTCCTCTCCCGCTCCCTGGAAGAGCCAGTGGCTCCGGTGGGAGGCTTTCCCGGGATCTGATCCTGACGGAGCTGGGCAGTAGGGTTCAGGGTGGCTCCCCTGGCGTGGCCCAGTGTGTTCCGGGGTGCTCCCCAAAGCCCCCCCACACCTGTGCGAGAGGAAACTGCTTTTATTTCTCTACTCCGAGGCTGCGGGCAGGTTTTGTTCCAAGCGGAACAGTGCTCTGAGGGGCGAGGAGTTTCCCCCGGCTGTCCTGTCCGGGCTGGCACGCAGGAGCTGTGAGGAGCTGGCCGCGCTCCTCACAGAAGGGCCGCGTTCCCCCGGGCCGGGACCCCGCGGCTGAGGCGGCGCAGGCGGAGCGTGTTTGCCTGGGCCCCGCCGGGAGCGGGCCGCTGGCCGCCGGCCAGGCCCAGTGTTTCCTCTCGCCCTTGTTCGCAGAGGCATTCAGGAAAACAATCGGGAGCGATGAGGGCTTTCCCGTTCCGGCGGCGCCGGCCGGCCCGGCCTGGGGACCTGCCGCCAGCCAGCTGGGGCGGTGTTCAGGGGATTACTTTGAGATAAAAAAGCTCTTACCGCGGTGGTGCGATGGGTATAAAGTCTGTGCATGAAGCAGGCCGCAGGCTGCTCAAGATGTCGGCTGTGCTGAGGAAATCCTATGGAACACAAACTAAGAAGGACAGAAATGCTCAAATTACCTGCCGTTTGCATTACCTGGGGCACGGCAGCAGTGAACGTGAACACAAGGAAACCTGGCAAGTCCCTCCTTGTACAGATAGAACCACAGCAATTGCAATGGAGCCGGCCAGGTGCTGGGAATGCCCCTTCGCAGCTCTGGGACTGCTTGAGACCTTGCAGGATCCTGATTTCCCTGGCAGATCTGAGCCTGTGGGCCGAACACGTTCTGATGCCAGGGTAATTCCGTGTGACCAGGACAGACTCCAGAGGAGTTCACCAGCCCTCGCTAATGGCACTGAGGGAGAAGTGCCCACCTTGAGTCACTACAGCCCAGAGAAGCTGGGCAGCCGAGAAAGAAGCTGCTGCCTGGACTGGTATATAACAGTAAAAACAGAGTCAGAACCTTGGCTGCAGAGTGGTTGCTGGCCTCTTGCTACTTCCCCACGCCACAGCTTGTACCTGCTCTCCTGCTTTCAGGAAAGAGCTGCTTGTTGGGTAAAGCCTTGCATGCGCAGCATGCATGTTCAGTATTGCAGCTTGAGTTCTTAAGTGTCGGGGTCAGATTTAAAGGTGTTTCCTTGTTCAGGAGGCAGGAATGCTAAAACTAATGTTGAATCTTTAAGTGGTGTCTCTCATCAGAAGCCTGTACACAAACAACCATTGTTACTAGAACAAGCTTTTCCTTTTCAAGTAGTGATCCCCTGACGTCTAACTACAGGAACCTGTTTTGGAAGAACTACAGCCTTAAGGGCAGGTGCACTGGTTATACAGGAGCGCATCCATTTTTCCACTTTCAATGTGAAAGCCTTTGAGATATTGCAGCCTAAACAAATTTTTATTTTAGTGACATTTGAAAACCACCTGAATTGTTTTTAAATGGGTTTCTTTCTATAATAGTCTCAAGAGCACAAGCTGCAATTTTCAGCTGCATTCTTCTTCTTCCACATCAGAAGGAAATTGAAGGTAGAAGCTACCTTGAGCTAAAAAATTACACAGTTCTTGTTGCTGTTCAGCTGGAAAGGGATGCACTGCGTGTTTCTCTTTAGGGCTGAACAGTTGTATCTCACATCCAGCAGTACCAACAGGGAGTTTCAAAAAGCAGTCTACCCTGAGTGTCATGCCTTTTCATGCTCGAAGAAACACTAGGAACTGTCTCAGTTGCAGTGAGTTTGTAATGTTCCTTTATCTCTGTGAAGTCTTAGTTTTCCTAGAAATTGTGGCAGCCCATGAAATGGACTTCGTTTTGGAATTATAAACTCTGAATTCAAATTTTATCACTTCCTGGAGCTTAACAGAGCACTAGGTTTGTGATTTTATTCACAAAGCTATGGATCATTGCAAATTGCTTCCTACTATTTGACAGCTTCCTTTTTAGAAATTTCAACACTCCAGCTATCTGCCTTCAGCAGTGTATGATTCTAATCACTGATATGATTTCATAATCCTTTAATTCAGCAAACATTCCAGATTATCAACATATGTGATTTGTATTTTGGGAGAGCACAGTGCAGCAAAATTTTCCTGTTGTCAGGCTTTGGGCTTTGTTGCTGAAATGTACACATTGTTAACCAGGGGTAATTTCTTAGATGGAGTTTATAAATATGTGCAACTATTTTGGGTTGTAGAAATGACATTCCCTTCAATGAATGTAAGACATAAAGCTGCAGAGTTTAAAGCCAAATTCAGCAGGAAGAAAGAAAATTACTTCCATATATCTTCTGTATGTCATTAAATGTAAAATGAGATAATTCTCCCATACATCTGAAAACTAAATAAAAAGGTCTATTCTCCTCAGTTTCTGCAGATAACTTCAGCTAATTTTTGTGGCAGTTATGCACATTGATGGGAGAAAAGATGCCTCAAGTAGGATGATACGGTATACATATATTACTAAATATTACTAAATAAAATGCTCATTTTACTTAGGATAATCCCTCTTTGTTCCAGATATATGTAGGCATTCTTCTTAAAGCAAGTGTTTCAGTTGTCAGGATGACTTGATACATTTGTTCTTTGATGTCAAATTCAGTTGCATCACTGTGGAATGGTTGCTACAGAAACCCTAGTCCAATTTTTAAATGTATTGAATTCATGCTTATTACTTAGAAAAGCTGGATTTGATTTCTTTCCTGTAAAAAAGTTCATAATAAAATGGGCGAAACCTCTAAAACTGGAGCAATAAGGGTGGAAAAAGTACCCAGATAGTGAGATCAGAGACAGTAAAGAAAAAAGGCAATTTAGAGGCCAACAAACAAAATCTCTCTCTTGATAAAATGGTCCCCATTGCAATTGAAACTAGAGCTAAATTAGATCAATACCAAAATATTAAAGTATGCCAAACCTGTTTTCTGTAGGCTTTGCTATAATTGGATTCTGATGCAAGAGATAGCTTAAGTAGGCGAAGCCTGTTGACTCAAGACCATGCTTATCCATAGAAAAAGAGCCTCCTGCTAAGGTATACAGTACATTTATCCAGGTATTTCTTGAAGAATTAATGCATTTCTATCCGGCCCGTCCACGCTGAGGCATTTGAAGTCTGTATCTTGCCTACAGTAAATCTCTGTCTTGCTTAACAAGAAACTATTTCACTGTATAAGTGAGGCATATTGACAACACATTTAACCCAGACAACTCAGCTTTATTCAATCAGAAGAATGCTGGCCTGGTTTCAGGTTTCTGGGATACAGGCACAAATGGACATGCCCCAAGTAGAATCCATTTGTTTTCCTATGAATGCACCTAGTAGGAGGTCAAATAAAAATAAATATTTTGGCTCTTCAGAGCAAGATAGATTTCTGGAGTATTTGTGATTCATACTGGAAATGTGATTACAACAAGCAGAGGTAGCATCTGAAATATGTTCTGTTGAGAGTGAAAAAAAGCGTTGTTTTCTCTCTCTCTCTCTGTTTTAAGCTGTGGTTATGCCTTGTCTTCACTAATCAGGTTTATGAGAATAACAACATATATCTTTATGTTGCTCAATTCTTTGTAGCAGCTCAGGAGTTAAGGAAAAATAGCCATTTTTGTAGTCTTGTAGGATTTTTTTTTTAATGTCGGTATAACTTATGCGAAGGAGTAGTTTATTGACTTCCCCTGTGATAGTAAGAATAAATCAATTTAGATCCAGTATACTAGGGGCCTCAGATTCTCTGTGGAGTTCCACCAAACAATGGAATAAATTGTGCAAGGGCAATTTGTCCCTAATGTTTTTGGCTATTTGATTTTGTTGAGGTTTTGCCGGTATTATTTAGATATTCACTGTAATTTATACTGCCGTGTTAAAAAACTCTGCATATTTGCCTGCAGGGGAGTGACTGCTCTCTGAAACAGTCCTTTGAACATAATAAAAGTGAAATCCCCAGGTAATAAAAAAAATCTCTGGCTTTTATGAATAATGCATTTGTGGAACAGGGGGGAGAGGAAGTGCTTTTTAGATTTATTCCCCCTCTCTGCTCCCCACTCAACCTGTTGGCAGAAATAAAGTCTAGGTTGGGAGTGGGTTCCTGCACTGAGAATGTGCTCTCAGGCACTTTTTTAAAGTCCTGGCCTAAATGCTACAACACAAACAGACACTAAATACTGGTAATTCTGATTTATTTGTTTGTTTGTTTTTAAAGTCTGTGGGTGTCTTCCCCTGTGTATTGACCATCTGGTTGTGGGTTAGGCTGTTTGGGATATGCCTGGCATGCTGAAAAGCAACACAAAATTGCAAAGTGATTGGAGGCCCATTGAGGATGGTTTGTTTGGGGTCCTCAGTGAGCTTTGACAGAGAGCAGGTGTTGTGATGATAAATTCAGAATGGGGTTGAGGATTTTTCTCTTCAGCTGGTAAGTGTGTGGGAAATGCTGGAGGCACGCTGTAAAAATAAATGATTCTTATTCAGGAGATACTGAAATGGAAACACTTTTGTGTCACAATCTCAATGGCAAAGCTGTTGGAAGATTTTAATGGATTTCCCCCCATAGCAGTGGTTTGGGTTCAGCACAGGAGAGTCCAAACTCAGAGCTGAATTATGCCTGTTGAGCCTAAGTGAGACTTAAAAAAAGAGTTTTAGTAGGGTTCCCATGAACAAGTGTCTCAGCCATGAACATTGCCACAATACCTATTGCTGCATCGTTTTGAAATAAAGCTGGCAGTTCCCTAAGAGAGGTTATTGGAGGAGATTTTCATAAGGTGTGAGGGCTGTACACCAGGCAGTAGAGGATCAGTACTCTCTGGTTTCTGAGAGTTTCAGTGGATGTGATGCTCTTACAGCCCGTTAAACTTTGAATAATCCTTTTAGGAATAAAATATATTTTCTGTGACTGTGATTGTGCCAAATCATTTTAACTTGCCAAAAAGCTGCTTTGGAAGGACTTGAGGAAACCACAGCTGGGAATTGTGTCACAGATATAAAATGAGATTTATTTACTCTTCTACGTCCAACACTGAAATAATAAGGAAGTCAGGAACAGATGAAAGAAACATTTGCTTTTTAGAGATTTTTTTTAAAAATTTGATTTACTTTTTATAGAGTTTCTGTAGCAAATCTGCATTTTCAACAGGGACTTAACGCTCTTCTCACTGAGGTCATTGGCCAAATGAATACTAGGAATGAGTCTGTTTTGGGGGTAGGGAGTGGAGTGCATGTGCTTCATGCCTCAGCAGCATCTTGAGGATTTCAAAGCACCCTGCTCAGTGTACAGAGCCTGTTCCCAGGCCCATGTTCAGTGATGCTCTTCTCTGCACGCTTGTTTCACCTGTGGACTCTGCTTATCGTACTGCTCAACATCAGAATTCAAGTGGTGCCCAGGGACTGACTTACACTTCCACAAATAAAGCACTTTATTACTATGATTTTTTAAATGCTGGAAAATGCTTTTGCGTTTTGTGGGCTGCAAGGATCCTTGCTTGTGCTAGGAACATTTGTGGACTGCTTCTATTTCAACATTTTCTCTTGGACAGTGTGTGGCAACTGTAGCCATATAGCAAACTCGCAGGTTTTGCCTGGACATATATATACAAATGTAGACTGACCTCTGCAGATCTGTCTCCATGAATCCTGATTTTTTCAGTGTAAATTAAAAAGAAAGAGACCTGCTGATGATAATTCTTCCCAAGTCTTTACTTTTTGGTGTTACTTGTATTTGCATAACTGACCAAGTTACAGAGTGAGGGGTAAATGTTATGCTCTCTTCTGCTTTTCCTTATCTAATTTACTGAGAGATGCATTAGCAAGAAATCTGTCTTCTACTCTGGTGCAGACAAGAACTTTCATGTATCAGAGATGATAAGGACTATTGTAATAATGGGAATCTGAAAATACAATACAGCTGAGTACATGTGTCTGTATGTACATCTTATCTCATTGTATTTGTCTTTCTAGAAGTATTAAGCCAGTAAATTTTGTGTTCTGTTGATATGAATTATTTATTAAAATGCTCTTGCTTTGCATCAAATGGAAGATGTTAGAATGCAATGATATTTTTTTCCTCAAATGAATGCCCATTAAAAAATAGCACTTAATTATTTTTGAATAACTGTTTTAATCATTGGACAGGTATCTACTTTATAAACAGCAGCTAGCAGGGGAGTAAAGAACAAGGCAGAGCAGAGACAAGCAGAAACTGCTAAATGTTGCAGGTTCCACCCACTGGCAGAGATGTAGAGAGAGCAGTTTTCTACCAGAATGTAGAGAGAGGAGTAGCACGGCAAAAAACCTGGCATTTGAGGAAAGGTATTTTAAACAATGAAAACATTTTTAAGGACTCCTTAAGAAGCAGTACAATTCTTGAAGCATAGCATGGAGTCCTTTGTAGGGTCAAGCCCGTAGAATTGTATAATTTGAAACACTGAGATTAGGATTTGAAGAACATACTTCTTACCAAAAAGTCCTGTTTGTATTCTACAGGTATTAAAAAAAGCCTGAACTTGACAAAATTGAGAGAAAGGAGCCAAAATTAAGCAGAGGAAGATCGGCATGATTGAAATGAAATGATCTAGTTCACTTTGTATCTTTACAATCCATTCAAATGTTTATGGTAGGATTTGTGTGAGCAAATGTATAAACCCTGAGGCAAAACGTGCTGTAAGTGCTGTGTAAGATGCACTTGCCACCATTTCAGTTAAGTTCCATCTGCTTCTGCTTGGAGTCATTTTGTACTGTTTTATGGACAGCTATTCCAACAGTTCTGAATGAGCTTTTTGGGGATGTAGGTGGTGTTATCAACACTTTTATTGAACTTTTTTAAGAGAAAAAAATATTTCACTGACAGGAGAGTCACATTTTTTTCAGTCAGTGTGTTTCATGTTACTGTGCTGCAGGCTCACATGTTTTCAAGGCTCAACTGTCCAGTCCATCTTCCTGGCATGGATGCACGTTTACTCCAGTTCAGCTGATCCTCTCACATGGGAAAGGTGCGTATGTAACCTCAACTTTAGAAAAACAAACAAATCTGTGGTTTTAATTCATTCTGCAAGTACTTCAGGCACTCTACATGCCATGTACAAGCCTTTAGGCACTGCAGGATTTGAGACTCTCGCTGAGCATTTCCACTCAGTGTAATAAGTTCAACTTTTCCTTGGTTTTGCACAACTTTGAGTGTGACTGAATGCTTCAGTATTATTGAGAGGCAGATGAAGTACTTTCTATCAAAGTCATTTTTTCAACCAAATATCAGTTCTTAGAATATTATTGGGTTTTTAAGCACCTGATCCTCATGGATGGTTTTAGCTTTGGAAGACAGAACTTTAAAAAACTAGAGACTAAACTATGATGATGCTCTCTGGGAAAAAGGGCCAGTGTTTCCTTAGAAGGTTTACTACAGGGCCAGGTTTGTTGTTTGCAATCCCTGCCTTACGCTCATTGAAATTGTTAAGAAATGCCTTGTATTTTCTTTGAGAGAAATGAAGGTTAAAGGAGTCTTGAACTATTTTATTACTACTGTGGCAATCTCAGCAGACCCCATTTGACACCTTGCTGTTTAGCACATGCTTGCAGTGGAGGTGTTTAGTTATTTTTTAAACTACATAGGAGATTTTCTCGTTGTGATCTTATAAATTGGTTTTTCAATACAGTTCTGAACTTCATTATATTCATGACTTTACAAGGTGCCAAAGAGAACAGTCCTCCAAACTGAGGCTTTAGACGTAAAATACTTACAAATTTCTTAACCTAACATATCTCCTGACAGAGTGATACCCCATGTTCCTATTCCTTGTGGTACTGAGTTAAAAGATCTCAGATAAATAATTTGTCTGCTGTTGTCGTATTTTAAATTATCTCCTTCTTAGTATAATCATCTGTATCTCCTCCTGTAATTTTGGAGCCTTGTATCATTGGCTTCTGTGACTTAAAATTCCCTTGGAAAATGCTTGTTCCTGTGATGCTGTTTTCTTTCCTCCCACCGAGCAGATTTGTGAATAGTCCAATGAATTGGTCCTTTTCTTGGGTTGGCGATAGGAATCAGTTGCTTTCACTTGCTCTTCATTTGCGTTTCTCTTCTCTGAATCCTTCAACCAAGTGCAATTACAGCATGTTACTCTTTTGTACTGCAATATCTACTGAAAAATAAGAGACTTTTAGTTCTGTAGTACTAGCTGTTGCTGTCCTAGGAAATGTTGGAAGAGCCACTGAGACTCAGATACTGAAGTAGAGTTTCTACTAGGTTTGTATAACTTCTGTGAATAAATTCAGAGGCACAGTTGATTTTCTTGTGCAGTGCTATTGATATTTGTGGAAGAGACACTATTGTTTTGAAATACTATGTAAAAAATCTCTTTCATGCATGCAAAAAGTGTGAAAAATGAAAACAAATCCCATTGTATCTAAGACTAAATACTTGTCAGTTTTTAGGTTTTGGAATAAAACAAATATTGTTAAGAAAGCATGCCAAAAACACTGAAACTACTAACTTCCACTCTTTGTTTGATGTAGCTGCATTATGAATCACTGTTACTTGGCAATTATTAGAATAAAACATTTGCATCTACACTAGCAATTTGACATGATGCTTCAGCTGAGTATGTGAACTAATAAAGTGGTCTTAAATGGAAATTATATCTTTAAATAAAATTAGAGTGATTATCTCTAATAATTTAGTCAGTTAAATATTTGCTTAGGGAAATATGTACAGGATGGAAGAAAATTCTAAACAATTTTAGAAATACCTGTCTGCCTTGCAACATATTCAGAAGGGTTTGGGTAATTTCTTATCCCAAAGAAGATTCAGCCTTACTCAGAGGCCCAAAACAGGTCAGTGTCCCAAAAGATAACATTGTCCAGGAACAAGCAACAGTCCTCGTGATGATATGAAGATAAACTGTCTTGGAGAGTGAAACAACTGGCAGAAAAATTGTGATTTCTAAGCTCTGAAAGCATGACTATTGTAGAGTTACTTGCAAAGGAAATGCTGTCATTTAAAAACAAAGAAATCCCAATGGAGCTTTATTTGACATTTTGTAAATCAACTGTACAATTATATTTATGTTGTGTATTTATTCAAGTTCAGAAACTGTGGAATGCACTGATATGTTGTTTTGTTAAGGTGAGAGATCATGGCTAGAAGTTTTCAGGGGTTTTCCTCTCTGGCCATAGAGTCTGTTTGCTTAAAGGGTAGCAAAGTGTGCAGAAAACACTGCAAGTATCTTCAAAAAACACCTAATCAAACTTGTTCTTAAGGGTATTTTCCAGCCTAAATGGTTCTGTGATTCTGTGATTCATTACCAAAACAGAAACTGCACCCTGCTCTTCCTGAGGCCCTTCTGTGCTGTTATCTGTGGAGTGTCATCCTCAGTTTGCAGTAACAGCTTGTGCCAGGGTTTGTGTTGCTGTGCAGTCTGTGTGGAACAGCAGTTCTCTGCGGCCAGAGGTGCTTTCTACCCCACTTGCTGGCACACAGCTGGTATGAGACTGCTGTGAGGTAGCAAGAAAAACAGTGAAGGGTCACAAAGGGTGGCATGTGTCAGTTCTGAAACTGCAGCTTACAGCACATATTCATGGAGGAAGTATGCCAGAGGTGCGGAGGCCTTTGTGCCGGGGGGATGCTGTTCCCCACCTCTGTAGTGCTGACATCAGGAGCTCTTCTCACTGGTCTCAAGCTGCAACAACATTGTGCCTTTTCACTAGAAACTGTGCCAAAGTGCTGGTCATTTTTTTGGGGCTTTTTTTGCAAAACTTAAGTGATTTGCATAATTTTAACTGAAGTAAAATCCTGGTTATAAATGACCACTGTGACCTGAGGAGGCCTCCTGACTGAGAGGACCATTAGGGCAAAATCACAGCTAGCAAAGGCTCTCTCTCTCTCTAGTGTCCTAAATCTGACCCAATCTGCCTCTTTGGCTTTTGGGGAAAGTGAGTCTGAAAGCTTGGCTATGGTATGACAGCCCAGTGAGAGGTTGGGCAGTGTCCCAAGTGAACAGAGTTGTGCCCAGATTAACACAAGGCTGTTTTATATAGAAATGTTGTGGATGGAGAAATGTTTTCCTTCATGTGGTAGCAAAACTCAAAAGGTTCATAGTCTGAAAGGGGAATTCCTCTGTCTGGTGTACTTAGAGGGGCAGGAAAACCCGGAGCTTGGGTACTCCGGAATACAACAGGAGCAATGCTATGTTCCAGGGAGGAGGGAGACTTCTGGATTGAGGGGCAGGGAGAGACAGAAGCTGGGGTGGGGGTTAAGGAAGGTGCAGGTTGGTAAGCGAGGGTTTCTGGAAGTATCCAGTTTGGGAGGGCTTAGGAGAGGCATATAAATGGATGGAGAAGGAAATCACCATATAATAAGGAAGAGGTGTATGCATAAAGGTTTGTGTTGATTACAACTTCAGCACATATTTTCAATGTTTCAGCTTTGTTTCTCTGAATTAAAAACTGCTTGTGGTCTGATTGCAAGCCTGTTCTATAATTTTTTTCTAGCAAGCAAGGGAGAAATTACAGAAGTGACTGCAGAATGCTGTGGAAGTATTTGAGCTTCCTAAATGCTAGTTTACTCAAGTCCTGGGAGCAATCTTTCCACAGGAGTCTGAAGATCAGTCCAGTTCAGTTTATTTAGCAGGCAGGTCGTTAGTATTTTGCAGCCTTTGTGTAAGGCTTCGTGCTGCTGCAGGCAGCCAACCAAAATGGGTAGTTGGATTGAACTGCTTAACAGTCATGGCTTTGCAGAAGTGTCTTGAGTGGACTAAGTTGTGGAGAGCCGGATTCTATGCAAGGGAATGAGGGCCTGCTTTGGCACTAAGACTGAAGAAGTTGAGGAGCAGAGGAGTAATGTTTCCAAAAATATCTATGGAGTTGAACAGATTTCAAGGAATCTTCTTGGCCAACATTAATATATTGTGCCAACCCTGAGTCCTAAGTGGGGACATCCTCATTCTGGGCTTTAGTACAATGTCTAGCACCAAGAGCTTTGTATTTCATTGAGCCTTCGGCATCAGTTTAAGAAAATCATGATTTGTACCTTAATATTCAGGCATGACTTTCAAGACTACCAGCTGCTGCTTATTGAATAACTGTGGTAGGTGTGCTGGTTGATACACGCTCTGTTTTGGCAGCAGGAGAAGGTAAAATACTCCCTTCCCCTGCCACCTTAGAGAAGGCTCAAGGATAGAAAGAATCCTTGGGAAGCTCTGCAGTGGCAGTAGGGAATTATGAACCTGGAGAGGATGAAGTCGTGCTGGGAATACGTGTGCTGCCATCATCTGTGGTTCCCTGGTACGCCTGGTGCAGGTCAGCACCCTGGCCAGCCCTCTTCTGCCCAGGGCTCTGCTGGCTGTGCTGGGGAGGAGGCTTTGGTTCCAGCAAGGGGCTGGGATGCCCTATGCTGTCTGGCACAGCTGTGTGAGTGTGAGTGGAATGTGGTGGGAAGGTGGGGATGGAAGGTGCTCATCTTGGTATTCCCTCTCCCTTGTGTACGGGAGTGTAGATCCTGTTAATTCTTACACCTGAGAAAACTCTGCAGGGATAAGATCAGCTGATTGTAGTTGCAAACGTGGAATTTACAGTAAGTAGTGAGCTTATATAACCAAGCAGGAAACAACTGCTCATAGGAGTGCACGGTACACTGGTTATGGAAAATCCTGGTTGTGGAAAACCTGCAAAATTCTAAATAAATAGCAAGACTGGTGAATTCCTATGCTCCTGAAGAACCTAGCCTCGACAGAAAATTTGTAGCTGAGGTTTCCCACGTACTTCTGCATCTATTTGACCTATCTGATCTTGCTTACTCTCCTCCCATTGTGCAGCTGTTAATGTGGCTACCAGCTCCCAAAAGAGTGCACAAAGGGCAGTTCTCTTTTTGTACACTCAGCTTTCTGGACACATGCTTTACAACATGAACACCTGTGTATATTGGGGTGCTGTCTTCCCTCCCCTGCAAGCACAGATGTCATGCTCAGGAAGTGTACTTGCTGAATTTGTGCTGCAGAACAGCGTGGAACCAAATGAAGGCAGCTTTTGAGAAGCTTCATGCACAATCTCCCTGCAGCTCTGACATGCCTCGGAAAGTGGATAGAGTTGTTTGCTCTATTGCTGAGGCCCATTGTGCCCAACTTGATGAAGTCATTGGTAGTGTTTTGCTGGCCTTACCAGACTGGATATCTTTCTTGCCCCTATCCTTCACTTTGGTTTCCCTGTAACTGAGGGGAGATAGCCAAAGTCCTATGTGTGATGTCATGTGAGCGCCTGTTGCAGCTACTGTTTGTGCCAACACTGTGTCCACCCATCAGATATCTGTGTAACAGATAACACAAAACTTCTCCCACATTTCCAGAACATGTGGAAGTGCAAAGTAAGGCCCCGTTCTTCAGAAGATGTCTCTTGTCTCCCTGTTAGAAATAGGAGGTGTTTATGTCTCAGACCTCTGCTTTTCTGGCAAAGTTGGTTAAAATTGGCCAATGGCTTCAGAAGTTACTGGAGGAGAGGGAATTTATAATCAGACACAGACAAGCTGGCTTTATGTGACTGTGTGAGCCTCATTTTTTAGGAAAGCATGGTAAAATATGTGGATAAAGTTGCAGTAATATTAAGGTTAGAGTTCATGCTGGCCTGTATTTCTCTCTCAATTTTTCTAGCGTGACGGTGTTAGTCAGTCTGAGCTTTTGGAAACTTTTTATTTCATATGCTGAGATTTTTTGAACTTAGATTCTCTATCTTCCCTCATTTTTCCTTGCTAAGTTTAATCATTAGGTGGGAAAAATGAATACTTTAAAAATAGAGGAGCCAGTGTAGAAATGTTGCTGCCTAGATTGATTTATTTTCTTCTGTATAAAACTCAATGTTGGCAGAACATTTTGATTCATTATGGTCCTAAACCAGCATTAAAGCCTTCTGGCTAGATAGATTCCCGTGTGGCGTGCCAGGAGTCCCAATCAACATGATGATCTTACTTGAGAAAAAAAGCATGCTCTACATCTGGGCGCAGGGCTGTGTCCTGTTAAGCATGGTCAGGGACAGTGTTAACTGTGTTTTCTCAATCTTATTTTTTCACTTGAACCCAGTCTTGTTGAATTTTAAGGTGGCTATAAGATCTGTAAAGACTTAAGCATAAGAGAAAGACATGGAAGTATTTCAAAGTGGAGCATTGCCTGAGATCGGTGGATTTTGTTTGCAAGGCTGGAAAAGGCAGAACTGCCCACATAGGAATCAGTTCCCAGCTTTTTGCTTGCCACAGCACATCAGACAGGTCCAGAAGGGATAAATGGAGAGATAAATCTGATCATGATTTTCTCATCAGGTTCAGTGTGTGTGGGAAAAGGCAATCCTGTTGTATGAAGTGTAACCTTTAGCAGCCTGTTGAATAAGGGGAAGATAGCAGATGTGGCAGGAGACGTTCAGGCTTATTTGCTCCTACAAATGAAACAGCTCTAGCAGGGGAAAAAACCCAAACGCTTAAGAGAATTAGTTAAAACAAATGTGTCAGACAAAATTGTGCTCTGAATGCGTTACAAGCGCTTACTCTCTTGCAGTGAGAAAAGACAGTCAGGTGTTGATAGCATGTAGGAGGCAAGAGCTGTTATTAGTGAGTGGGAAGAAACACATTGAGTGTGGTGTGGGAGTAGGGCAGATGGGAATGAATCTAGTGGCTCTTTTGGAATCACTCATTCTGAATCATCTTACTCTCAAAGCCTCCAGTGCAGAACACCGTCATCCTCCAAGGTCCCACGGCACTGCCTTGCTGAGTGTGGCATTGAGAGCAATGTTGAGTCAGCTCTGTGTGCAGTTGTAGTAGGAGATGTTCAGTGAGGAGTTTAGGTAACTACTTCAGCCAAGTAGATTGTGACTACAATACAGAGGTGGGATGCATATTCATTTATTCAAGCCCTCTGTGAGATGAAAAACTGGTAGTATATTGTTAGTGAGGTAGTTTGGTGTGTCTGTGCAGAGCCATTAATGAAACAATTTCCATGTTCATTCACTTGTGAATGCAAGGGCTTTGTTGCCAAGAGCCTGGCTCTGCAGGATACTTGGTGGGAACCATAAGAGCATGTCCAAATGGCCTAAGAGGAGCCTGAAAATGTCTAATGAGAGAGCTCTTCCTTGGACTTGACATCCATGCTATGTGCTCCGACAGAAGACATATGGTGATGGTGTTAGAAATCTGGTCCTGGCCCCGCAGACCATGGTGTTGCCTACACAGTGTTTTGAGAGGCACTGCAAGCTGTCTGTCCAGGCTCCCAAAAGCCACAAAATGAAGGAGGCAACAACAGATGGACTCAGTCCAGCAAGTTTGGTGTGCTGGAGGTGTGGGCAGCCCCACAGTGACACAAATGGGAGCTTGCCATAGTCTGGAAGCGAATGCCCTGTGAAAAGTGGCAGAGCTGTAACACAAAGACTTGTGCCTCCCACCATTTGGTAACAATTTCATGGCTCAGCAGCTTGGGAAAAGCAGGAGGAGTAGGACTTCCCCAGGACTGTCTAACCTCCAGGCCTGTGCTGGGTGTTTGTACACTGAAGGCATCGGATGGTTTAGCACTGAGGCACAGGGTGCTGTGACATGAGGCACTCTTGGATGGCTGCTCTGGCAGTACCTTTAACCAGCTGCCACCTTAACATGCCACCCCACAATGGGGAAGCTGCAGAAGGAACCTTATTTAGGCACAAGTCTGTAGCACAAGTTTATGCCTTTCACCAATTACACTGTGCTTTGTATGCTCAGCTGTGTCTTAAGACATGCCTTGCAATGTGGAGAAAACAGCAAAAGCTGTGAGGGTGAGTTTCCTTTCTATTTTCCTGGCCTCTTAAGGAGGAGCACTAAGAGTTGCTGGCTTCATGCCTGACTTCTGTCACTACATTGGGGCTGCACTGGGCCCGCTAGAGTCTCCCTTTGGATATTGAAGGTGGGCACATTCTTGTAGGATAGAAAATACCAGCAGAAGCAGATTGACAGAGAGCTTAACACAATGGAGCCTGTTCTCTGGGGTTGTCACAAATCCATTAACTTATTCACTAACGGATTTTAATTCTGAACTTTTTGCTTATATTTGAAAAAAAACCCCACGTAATTTTACCAGACTGTTGCCTGCAACATGTACCTTCCTATTTGTTGCCTTTATTTGTTGCTGAATGTGCTTGTACCTGTTTTTTTACTTCTCCTGCTTTTGTCTGCTAATCTAATTTACCCCCAAAGGACAAAAGAAGATTTATTTTACAAATTTACACTTGAACTTCCTAGCACTAAGTAGTGGTTTTGCTCTCAGGTTTCAGGAGTGGTGATGAAAGGTATTTCCCACAACACTTGTGAAATTTAAATGAAAATAAGTCCCTACATTAAATTTTTATTATACTTCAAATGTATTATTACAATAATTGGATACTCTTTCTGAGGCTTATTATGGTGGGATTGTGTGGTTTTTCTTGACCTTTATCACTAATTTTGCCTTATACATTTATTTAATATTTATCTGTATACATGGATGGGTGGCTAGCTAGCTAAATATTAATATATTTATAGTTAGTTTCTGGACAATTGTTGTCCTATCTGCATAGTAATAAAAAAAAATAGAGAGAAAGATAACAGGAAAATATATTTTCAATTCCAAACTATTATGTGGGTGAAAAGTGGAGACAGGAGGCAGAAAGGAAGAAAGGAAGGAAGGAAGGAATCAGTGAATAGTCGAAACAGAGAGGTGAAAACACACATCTTAATAAGAACCAGTAGAAGCTGTGGATTCCTTCTGTGTTTTTCTGAAGCCTTGAAACAATTTAAAATATGAAAAACTTAGACTAATTGAGAACATTATATTGATTGGCCCCGATTTTCTTTCTTTCTTTGTTTTCAATCCAGCCTCTCTCATTATAGCCTCTTAAAATAAATAAATAAAACCTCCTTCTATAAATATCTGAAAGAGTCATTCTTATATAATAGCCCTTTCTTGCAGCAAAATTTATCATTATAACAATACTGTAGTAGTTTTGCTGGCAGAATCACAGCCAATCAAAGCTATTACAATAATGGAACATTTCATGGTTTGGAAAATTAAATGTGTAACCATGGAACTGAAATGTCACTTAAATCATATTTGGAGATGTATTTTTCACCAAGTGATTTGCAGATTATCTCATTCCATCTGAATTTTATTTTCATCAATATTTCATCATTGATTTTTTTTTCTTTTTTTGTTTCTGCAGTAATTTTGCAATAGAACTTCCCATCTGCTTTCACTTTTTGCAAGCTTGATCATATTTGTTCAGGAAGCAGATCTAAACCTTTTATCACAAGGCATAATTTAACAGCTGACTAATGGTCAAGCTGTAAATTGTGCTGTAAATAACTAGCATGCTCAGTTTCAGGAGTGAGTAATACTGTTCTCAAAATTAGTAGCTGTATTCGTTTCCATACATAAGAAAGTGGCTGATGCAGTCATTGTTCCAAGGCCTGAAATCAGCTAAGGCAGGGCACATGAATTCTCAGAAATTTTACCTGTTGGAAAATCATGGAAGCCAGGCACTCTTGACTAGCTAAGGTAGAAATCTGCAGGTGTTTGTTCTCTATACATACACCAAGTGTTTCCTGAGGTGTTTGTATGCACCTGGAGCCATTTCTGGAGCTGAACTAACATGCAATCTCCTCTTTCCTAGGAACAGTGTCTGTCTCCTGTTCACAGGAACTTCATAAAGTTTGTTAGTAGAACTCCCTGGACAACTGGAAGGAAAGATAAAATAGAAATTGAAAAAACACAGAGAAAAACATATCTGTGGCATGGCCAGGGACTACATTTTAACTTGTTCAGCTCGGATGGGACATCTTTCCACTGGAGAACAGAGAGTTAGTATAATCAGTGCCTGCAAAGCATTCACATGAATATATGGCTTTGAACAAAATGTTGAATGAGGAAATGAAGTAAAACCTCATATTGGTTTTCTTTTTCAGTCATGAGAAAATGTTTTCTTCAGCTTTATAATTTTTGTTTATGTGGACTTGAATGAATTTTTTGTGGATAAGGGAATATATGAATATAATTTGCATTTTAGTTGCATCTCAAAATGAAGTGTCAAAATTGAAACAAAAATATTAGTGATATTAAGATGTGTGGATTTTTCTGGACCTATAGATTACCCATGACAATGGCAGTGGTTTGGGTGTGATTTGGGTACAGACACACTCAAGGTAGTTCCTCCTGGAAGGTGCAGACAGGACAGGGTTGATGTGGGCCTTTTTTGTGGAAGTGATCCAGCTACATCAGAAGAGCAGGTGGGTTTATTAATTTGGGTGCAGAATGAAGCTCTCTGGGCTGGTGTATGCCCAGACTGCTGTGTGAGGTCAGGTAGACTCACTGTCCAGGGTCACTGTTAGCCTGGGATTCCCTCACCTTTGGGGCAGGGATTGCAGTGGTATCCCAGGGCACTGGCCTAGTGACAGGGTTGTTGGCTGCTCTTGGGATGGGATTTCTCTGATCAGAAATGCCATCTTGTACCAAAGAAAATGTTCCAGACAAACCTAGTGTGTCTATTCCTGCCAAAAGCCTTGGTTTTAACTAACTGACATTTTCTTTTGAAAATCAACTTAGAAAATGACCAGCAAGCTCTGGTTTCACACCCTCTGATCTGACCTACTTAATGAAATCAGGGATCCAGTAGTTCTTGTTGTTGGGCTTTTAAAAATCTTATAAGCTGCCTTCTGCTTTCGTCTGCATTGCTGTCTTACTCGACTCATCTGCAGCTATTTTCCTCTCCTTAGGGAGAACTCTGATCCTGTTTCAGTCTCTTTCACAAAGGCTGCCTCTTGGTTTGCTGGCTTTTCCCTCTGCTTTTTTTTTTTCCCCGGAAGTGCCCAAAACTAAAGTGTAATGGAAAAAGAATCATCCCAACCTATCTGCAAACTTGAATCAGGATTATGCTGATAGCTCATGTTTTCATATGAGGTCTGGATATGAGTCCTAAATCCTGCATCATCTGTCTGGTTGATTCTTGCAGTACTGTACTCATAAGCAGTTCTAGCAAGCAAGCCATTCATTAATCTGACTCATCATAGGCTAAGATTTTGCACCTTGTGATTCCTACTATTTTTTTTTTTTGAAGGGCTAACTTATCTTGGTTTTAAACTTAATAAAAAATTAGTCACTTTTACCTTGGTTATCACAGCATCCTATTCCCACAAATAACCATAATGCATTCTTGACTTTGATGTTTGTAGCTGCCGAAGGTAATTTCTTTATACGGTATTTCATGTTGAAAAGGAGTAACACCACATTATGGGGAAGGGAAATACAGGGGTAGTTCTGGATGTGTTAGGCTTCAGTGAACAAAAACATTTGCAAATCTCCTTGCTGTGATATAGTAGATTGCAGGAATGCTTTACACATATCTTTCTCAATGTGCCCATAAGTTACATGGGGCGAAAAAACCTCCTCTAACTAAAACTGGCAAGTGTTCAGAAACCACAAGTATTCAGTGTATTGCCTGGCCATTTTTAAAATGTATTTTGCACTTTTGGTAGATGTTGTAATGCATTCAGCACAGTGTGAAGTCTTGGCATAGATGCTGGATTCTAAAATAAGATGAGCTCTGCCTTTTAAAAAAGAAATGTTTGCCTGTGAAATACCTTTGCTATTAAGGGTTTTGGGAAGGGGGAGAGGAAATTATTATGATGCTGTTACCACTGAGAAAACAGATTTATTTTGAATTTTGATAAATAATCAAAGCAATGGACAAAACCCTTTTCAGCGATCACTGGATGGGCAGAATTTTATCATCTTTATATGTTAGTCTCCTTCCCCAAAAACCTCTTAACAATCAAATAGGCTCTTGCACATGAAGGTGGCATGTGATTTGGTAGAGTGGGAAGAGGTCTGTCCCACAACACACTGTTTCTGAGATTGTTTCCTCCTCTGCAAATTGCACGTCAGCAGCTCTGTTCATGGGGACTGGTTTAGCCACTGGCTGGGGACAGCCTTCAGAAATGCTGATGGGTTGGCTGAATCTGTCAGACTCCTTTCAGTGAGCACAGACCTAGATAAAGGTGCAGAGCATGAGAAGGTGTGGCTGACAGCAGAGGGATTTGCTCACCTTCAGCAGGGCTGCAGCCTTGGAGTGGTGTAGGAATGTAGGCAGTGTGGTTGTTGTGTGGGTGACACACCTGAGAGGTGCAGTGCAGTGTGCTGGGCTCCTGTAGTGTCTGCACAGAATATAAAGGCTATACAAATGCTAAACTTCTGTTTAAGGTGGGAAGGGTTTAGGAGTAGAAAGGAAAGAGAGGGATTAAGTATGCCCACGAGAAACCTGCAATGAGCTCCATATAGGTGAAATTCCTGCTGTGGTAGTGTGAAGAAAATATTTGAATACAACGGAAGAGGACTGAGGAATTTGCCATACAGATGGAAACTTTCTAACTTGTGTCAAGCTGGAGATCTATTGCTCCCTCCCAGGTTCTCCTGTGATGTGTCTTGTACTTTAGGTTTAGTTGTCCTTTGAAGTGTCTATGGAACATCTCCATCCTCTCTAGAGGAATAAACAGTGGAACAGGGTCCTTATAAAAGCCCGGGGGTGGCCACCCTCCAGGCTCTGCCAATGCTGCAGTGCAGGAGGAGCAAGTGGGCATTTTATAGCTGTGGTGTGAGGTGCTGGTTCTTGCTGGTGCACACTGCAGTGACTGTTACAGGACTTTTTCTCACAAGGAAAAGTATGTGCTAGCCCTGCGCTGCTTTAGATGTAAAATATAGTGTTCCTGAAGTACTCCCATGAGAAAGAGAAAAAATCTGGAGAGTAGCTGTAGCCTCTTCTGCAACAGGGAGACTAGTTGCAGCAAGTAACTTGGCCTCAGCCACTTTACAGGGCTGAGAATAATGTGGTTAGTGAAATTAGCATTTTTATTCTCTTACTGTCAGCACTGACTCTGAGATTCTTTTCTAGGCTTAAAGTAGTATCTCTGTTATGTGTAATGAAAACAAAATGAGAAGATACGATCAATGACATAAAATATTGTAGCCCTTTCTACCTTTTCCTTTATTTTTCTCCATATTTTGGTTTCCTTCTAAGTCAGGTTGGAGTTGATTGGTGTAAGAAATCTTTCTCCTCCTGAGAGCTGATCACATTTGTACTTGACCAGAGTGCTTCTGGTGGTCCTGAAGGGCCTCAGAAGTCACCAGGGCTGGCGGCAGCAGGCTGGGTCTGGCTGGCTCCGCCTGGGGAGCAGGTGTGTCGCCTTGAAGTGCCATGTGATGTGGCTATTTGCCCGCTCGGGGCAGTGCCACGTTCTGTGCGCTCCTGCCGAGGGCAGCCCTCTTGCTGTGCTCCAGGGTGGTCTCCTCAATAACGGGGTTCGACCCTCTTACCCATGCTCCCTTCCAAACATGATCCCTCACGTGTGCTCCATCGTGATTGCGAGCGCAGGGCTGGCTCTGGGAGCCAGGGAGCTTTGCAGAGCACCTTTGTCACTGCAGCCGAGCTGTGATGGGAGAGGGGTGTCCCCCGGCGCCGAGCCCCTCTTGCTCCTGTCAGCCCTGCAGTGTGCTGCCGCTTCTGCAGCTGCGCCGTGGAGCAGAATAAACCTAAATTGGTTTGTTTATTAGGGCTCCAGGGAGCTGTTTTGCAGCCCTGGAAGCTCGTCTCGTGTGTTTCCCTCGCAAGTGCCGTCCCTGTCTCCCAGGGTATGCCTCTGAAGTGCTTCCAGCTGCTGGCTGCACCGCTGAAGTGTCCTGCTGGGAACCTGCAGCCCATCCCTGGGCAGCACGGCAGGCAGCAGCCGCGGCTGCTTCGGCAGCTGGGGTGATTGTCCTCGCCTGGCACAGCGCGGCTGGCTCTCAATGGCTCGGTGTTTGTGCCTGGAGGCAGGACTGCCTCTGGAGATGTGGCCGGGAGCGGCTGCCGGCAGCACGCAGGGATGTCAGGGAATGCCTGGGATGGATTGTGGCCCTCGCACGTGCTAAGCGCTGCAGTGAGGGTCTGGGTGCCCTGCCGCAGGGCCGTGCCATAAAGGGAACATTTGCCCCCGCTGCCATCCCCGCCCGTGGGCGAGGAGAGCTCACACGAGCCCCCGGCCCCGGGAGCTGCTGCCCGGCCTGCCAGAGCTCCAGGCACTCCCCTGGGCACTGCGCTGAGGCTGGCCCCTGCCCAGGTGTGCTGGGGGGGAGGGGGAAGAGGCTCCATCTGGCCTCTTCTTTGTCTTGTGCACCCCTGGGAAAGGACGGCATGATTTAGCTCCAAAGCATTAAACAAAAATCCCCTGAAAGACTCTCCCACCAGAATTGTCTAACCCTTTATGGCTTAATATAAGCATGCCTGAGGATTGATGAGGAAAGGATGTTGCTCGTGTTGGTAATTACAAGTTTGCTCCTTTCAGTGTTTTTTATTCTGATTGTTCCATTTCAGCATTTAGCCTTTGTCGTAGGTGTGTGCAAATGCATTCTGCTGTGTCAGGAGCTTTACTTAGCTATTCATGTGCTCATACCCTTGGTAAGATACTTATCCTTTCAGGCAGATCAAAGACATATGTTTGGTCGTTTGGAATAGGTAAGCAGGAAGAAAGAAATCTCTTAAGAGTGATGACATGGTATAACTGCTAAGTAACAAATACAGTTACATGCATATATGTGCACGTCCCTCTAATCATTACTGTTGCCCATGACACAGAAATACATTGCAGCTGAAATCTTTTAGTTAATTGCAATGTCTGTCAGTCAACCTGTCTTACCCATGATGTTTTTTTCTATTTCAGTGATCTTATCTCTTCTGTTCAAGAGATGAGCTTCTGCCAACAGAGAGAGAAAATGTAAGTTTTGGTTTAAGAAGCAATGTTTAGACCTGGATGATGAAACTAGAACGCAGAATTCTTCCCTCTCCACACAAAACTAAAGGCAAAAGAGCTAACAGATGATTACTGGGATTCATTTAAAACTCCGTGTTTCAGTCACAGTATAAGCACATGATGTAGTCAGTGTTGAATAGGAAATGTGGCGAGATGCAGGTGCTCTGCTTATTTGTAGATTGCAATGTGTGGCTAGATAAATAAATTTCAGTTTAGGAACAGACATTTTTGCATACTGGAGTGTTTAGAATTCAGAGAACCACGACACTCAGACAACAGTGGGTCTGCAGGAGCAGGCCTGTGATGTGTGGAACAGATAACATTCAGCAGTGCAGAGCTGTGTGCAGTGAGGGGCTGCATGAGCTGCAGAGGAGCTCGTTCTGGATCAGAGCAGTATAGTGCAGAGCTGGCCTGAGCTCATTAGCCTGGGCGTGATGCCATGCTAATACATCCATACTTCTCCCAGGACCCAGGCTAATGGCTCAGCCTGGTGCTATGCTGGGTACTCACACCAGCTGGTGCAGGGATTTCTGCATTGTATAGTGTATACATGCCATAAGGTTTTCACACCAGCTCTGTAAGCAAAGAGAAATGGATTAAGGGAAAGATATAGCCCAGACTTAAAGAGCAGAGATGTTTAAATTTGGGTTCCTGAATCCTTATTCATGAGGAACACAGTGTAAATGTTATGGAAGTCAAGGACAGTCTTTGGATCAAATTCAAGAGCTCCAATGTCCAGAGTATCTAGTAATTCCTACTGATGTGATTTTTCAGCACCATTTAATTGTATCTCTGGAAAACAGGCTTGTTGAGCTAGTCAGTCAGATGCTGTGCTGCCTTTTGAATTTATCAGGAATGAAAAGTGACTGAAAGCTTCCACCCTTGTTCAAGTAATTTTTATATGCAAGATAAAAATAATACCCTGTTGTCTCCCCCTCAAAAACAAGGATCAAGTAGTACATGAACAAGAAGTGGTTGGAATAGCTGATATTAGTAAATAATGATCTAACTGCCCGTCTCTGGCTGAAGATTTTTTTTTTACAAAAAGTAAAAAAATAAGTGCTAATGTTTGAGTTATATTTTTATTATTATTTTCATTGACTTGATTATCTGCGCCAACCTGTACTTACTAAGACTGTAACTCTAGGTGTAAAAAAGCCAACCCAAACCAAACTCAAACTAGAAGAGAGATAGTTCCTTGTAATTGTGGCCCAGAGGCACTTAGGAAGTATAGGAAATTGCAGAACTGAACCTGCTCTCATACCCAGTAGAGCCTTCAAATGCTCAGTGAAGATTTAGGCCCAGCAGACTCAGTGCACTATTAATTCCCAACATGAGAGCTGGTATCAACCAACCTTCCAGTGGGAGTTCAGCCCAGGAACTACAAGTTCTGTCCTCAAAAGAGAAGGAGGTAGACAGTTTATGTCTGAAAAGCAGTTATATATTATTTCAGAAAATGCCATACAGACACTAGAACTCCAGCACAAGAGATTATTGTCACTGGGTGACAGTAATAAAATCTTTATAATGTCCAGTTGAAATATAAACTATTCTAAAATGTGATCTGGTGGGATTTCAGTGAATGAGTAAGGAGACAGAAGTGTGAGTGTCAGAACTATCTCTCAGGGAGAGAGGAATTAAATATATTTTCTTTGCTAAGACTCATGACATTTTCTTTTTTTTTTAGCATTACTGAACTCATTCTGGAGATAGATAAGAAATTAAATGCCTATTTTGCCAACTTTACAGCTGAGGGAACTGAGGGAGTTGGATTTTCCATGAAAGTAACTTATGTCCCACAGAAAGTCTAACCTGGGATTGTTGTGTCTGTAGTAATGCCCTAGAATGGCTCTTCTCTGTCATAAAGGTCATTGATACTGCCGTGATAAAAACCCCACTAAAAATCAAGGTGGATGTGTTCCTGATCCAGCAGTAGTATATTTGACTTTAATACCTGCTTTTTTGATTCCTTGCATGCTTTTCGATTCCTTGAAAATTATTGTGCATACACTTGTGCTTTGAACTAAATGAAAACATCTAGTACCATAATAACTATAACTGACATCTCAAATACACTGATTTAAAATAGACAGTTATATCTTCCAGTAGAATTTCTATGATTTTGGAAACATTGCAAGGTAAATTTCTTATAGAAAAGTCAGTTCTGTAACACTGTTCATGACTGAAGCAGGATGTGTGGAAATAGTACCTGCTGCAGAATGTCAGGAGGTCCTAAGGTCAAATCCCTCTTGGGAAATGGTAATAAATAGTAGCTCAGCTGCTGTGTTCTGAAAATATTTGTCAGATAAAACTGTTACCTACCCAAGAAAGATTAGAATCTTCTGTGGCACAGATGGGACCAAGCAACTGTCTGATCTAACATGTGATTAAGTATGTGCCAGTACCCAGAAAGCTGTAGCCTTAAAATGCAGCTCATGCTGCATCAACAGAATTGTATTTGCAGTCTAAACAGGGAGCTGTAAAGTGGTGTTGTAACAGTGGTAAATGCTTGTGCTCTAGTGTGCCCCAAAGGTTGTCAGGATGTGTGCTAGGGGACTGTAAAAAGGATTACAGAACATGGAAAGATGTTTTTGTCAAAAACAGGATTCACAATAAATATTAATCTTCCATGTGATTCTAAAATGCATTTCTGGTGGAATTTTGATGATGGCTCTCTGGTGCTTTGGAGCTCACAAGAAGTCTTTATTGAGAGTAATATTTTTTAAAAGTCCTTAGCTGCTTGGACAATTTCTTTGTATTCCTACCAGGCCACCTGTCCTTGTTTCCACCCTCTGTAGGCTTCCTTTTTGTATTTGAATTTGTCCAGGAGCTCCTTGTTCCTCCACACAGACCTAGCATTTTTACCTGACTTCCTCTTTGTTGGAATGCCTCCCTCCTGAGTTTGGAAGAGGTGATTCTTGAATACTAACCAGCTTTCTTAGGCCTCTTTTCCCTTCAGGGCTTTTTTTCATGGTACTCTTACTAGGCAGGTCCCTGAAGAGTTCAAAGTTTGCTCTCCTAAAGTCCAGGACAGGGAGCTTGTTGTGTGCCCTCCTCACTTCCCCAGGGGTCTTGAATTCCACCATTTGATGGTCACTGCAATTTTTTAAAAAATTAAGTTTTTCAATATAATTCGATTTCCTTAATGCTTTATTTAGTTTCCCATCTGCACAAATTTGTGGTGGGACTTCTGGGGGAAGGTGACTCCTGCATCAAATTTATTTCATAGGTTTGAAAGTAGTTTAGTCTTGTTTCTCATGTGGCAACAAAGCTCTGGAGTAATGTGATTAAAAGCAGCCTCTTTTTGCCAGTGAGCAGGCCTGTTAGAAGGTGTGTTGAGGGCAGAAAGTTGAGGGCAAAGCTGTTTGTTAGCTTCTTTGGAAAAAGCAGTTTAAGGAATGAATTTACAACTTTTCCAGTTTCAGCACACAGTCTTGTAGTGTCCTTTTCATCAAATTTCCCATACTTTTTGTGTGTGTTAACTGATGATCCTGTGCTTTCTAACAGCAAGGATGGGTTCTAGAGTCCATGTGCCCAGGCAGTCTACCCAGTGTAAAGCCCTTTTGTAACACAAAATGACACTTCGTAAAGCCAAGGAAATGAGAGAGTGCTGCTGCTGCCCTTCTGAGAGGCACCACTACCTCTTTGCTCCCAGAGTCTGAGGGCTTGTGACCAGCTGGTGAGTTGGCCAAAGGGTGGTGTTCAAGTGCTTCAGGCAAAGCTGAGTCCCATTAGCCAGTCCTGGCACTGTGGCCAGACTCCTTTGGGCCAGAGCAGTCCTTCAGTGTCCTGGGAAGTCACATGCAGTGACCTCCTTTCATGTGCCATACAGCAGAGACCTGTGGGCTTGGCTAGCAAGGGGCAGAAAGAGCAGGGTCTCTTTCTGGGAAAGGGAGAATGGCATCTTTTTGCCTCATGCTTCTTCCTCTTTGCTGAGAGGTATGTAAAGAGTTACTTATTTTTGCTCTTCAGTAGCTTTGTTTAGTATTAAGAGCATTGTTTACTGCTAACAGAAGGTGTCCTTTGGAAAGGACACGTGCCTCCTCCTTTGTTTGATTCTAACCAACATGGAGAAGAAAGGTTTTGTACCACGTTTTGCTGACTCAGTGTGTTCATGCTCACAGAATTAGTGCCACTGCTGTTTCTGCTTGTGAAAAATTTGCGGAGGTTTGGGAGAAGGTAAGCAGGGGAATGGTGAGAACAGGAGATGCAAATATTTATCCTCCTTTCAGTCGTGGTTTTTCATTTAAAAATTACCGAGCACAAGTGGTCTGGCATTTCCTTTATTTTGCTTATTGGCACATGAGTCTCAATAGTCATGGACCTATCCTGTGAGAAGATCTCTCATAAGTATCTGGGATGAACTTTACTGCATGACATACTCCAAAGAGCCATGGATCTTAGAGGCAATGGCTTTTGTCTGCTGTTTAAGTAACCAGCTTAGAAATAATAATTTAAAAAAGAATCAGTTTGACTCCAGAATGGCTGATTTCAGAATGGCTTTAGAAGCATAATAAGAAGAGTGAATAAGGGATCCCCTAGATGGCCCATCTGAAAAGCAGCAGTAAAGGAATGAGATGCAGAAGAAAACAAAAGAAAGCTGTTGGTGTTGTGAGGGGTGCCAGCAAATGAGCCTGTGGCAGATGTGTGTGGGATTTTCACAGAGTGAGAGCAGTGGTGTCTTCCCCTAAGTATTAGACTGTTTCTGAACTGCAGCTTTCCTCTGCTAGCAGGACATCGTGTAAGCCATGATCAAGCCTTGGTAATTCCTGTGCTCTTAGCTGGTGTAGTTTGTCCACCTGGCAACCAAAAGAATGAACTTAATGAGCAACGCTTTTAAAAAACACCGCTTGAAAATTAATATTTCATTTTTCTTCTAAAAGACAAGAAATTCCTTAACATAAAACTTGATACTGATATCAGTGCAGTGATTGTCCTAGCTCAGAAAAAAGAGTTTTTGGGGTCATAGCACCAGAAACAATGCTCATGATTTGGAGATGATGGCTCAAGTTCATGTTTTTCCCATGCCATGGGGAATTGTTACTGTAGGGGAAGCTGGCACCTATATTTTGTTTCCTGTCCATTCTGCTGGATCACATCTATTCAACTTCAGCTGTATTTGTGTAAATATGTATATATACATTTGCATACATTTGAATCTCTTTATCCTGTATGCTATTCTGAGATGTCTGAATGAATTAAAGAGAAGGAAGTAATACAGAATTAAGAAGGAGTTTTAAGATTGTTTTCTTAAACATATATTATATATGTATATATTTAAACCATGAAGAATTGCTTACTTGAACATGTCCAGTTCTAAAGTATGCAGGCATTATTGCAAGCTATGGATATGTCTCTGCTGGTATAACAATATAGATGAGGTAACACATGTGATGTGGGGCACTGAAAGAATTTATAGCACAAGTAGCATTATAAAATACTCTTTGAACATCTGAAGATCTTAAATGAGGAAAAAAAGGGTCTGGTTTTCATACTCTAAACTTCTTAACTTCCTTACTGATATGTTTAATATCTGATTTTATTTTTTTTTAATTTTAACATATTTGGAGATTTTAGGAATGTGATCCCTCTTCCTCTCTAGTGTTGTCCCGTGTTCAAAATGAAATTTTTTTATGGCCACAACTAATTAGTAGCAGAATTTGGAGACTTAGGCCTCTGTTTCATAGCTCTCAGTGAGAAAGAATGGGCAGTGGTAATTTGGAAAAAAAAAAAAAGAGTCAAGTATTTTTAGTTTGGGTGCTTAGAAAATCATTAGCATTGTGGCAGTACTGAAGGATTTTATACTGGCTGAGCTTTCACTGAAATTTCCTTTGTACATCCAAAATACTGACAAAGAATGTGTATGTGTATGAGAGTTAACCCTGAAATGTTTCTGTTTTGGCATTTTTGCACATGGAATTTGGAGATTTCCCTGTTTTTCCCTCTTAAAAGTGTATTTCAGCTACATTCCATTGAACTGCTAAGACTTTATTTCTATGCACCTCAGATAAAGGCACCCTTTATTTTAACAGTTTTCTCCTCACTTCCTTAAATGCCATAATGAGAAATTTTTATACCTACCTGTAGATCTGCTAAGTTACTGTATGAATATGAGAAATCAAATCCTCAAAGGCAGAGACTTGCACAAATTCTGGACCCTCACTTTTCTCTCAGCAGGGTGCTGCTGTTACAGCCGGATCTGCTGTTGGTAAAAGAAGAGACAATTGCATCTGGTTTGTGCTCAGCTCACTAAAGGAAGGATCTAGAGCTGGAGATAAAATATGACTTTTATTCTTATTCTGAGCTCTAAGTTTCAGGTTGTTTGGATTCAGAGGGCTTGGCTTGGCTGCCCCCAGGCTTTATAAACAATATTAGCATTTCTGTTTGGTTGCTTCCCCAAAGGCCACTGATACCCTCAAAAGGAGAATTAGCAGAGGCAGCAATTGCTATTTTGGCAGTAGTTAGTGGTCAGCAGGCAACTTTACCTGTGCTTAAAATGTAAAGTTTATATTGGGGATTTTGGAGGGATCTAAATGAGTTAGGCAATAAATGAAATTTGATGAGAGCTTTGTGCCAATGCTCCTTATGCTTCCTTGAAAGTTCCAGATTACTTTACATCATTCTGGCCTCCTGGGCCAGCACAATGATGAATCACTGTGAGAAACCAGACAGAGTTGCTGATAGGAGTTCCACAGAAACTCATGTTGAGGAAATATATGCATAGTTTCATTGGCTCTCTGTGGCTATGTTGCCCACTTTTTAGGAGGAAAAAAACCTGGGGCACATTTCTCCTTGATAGTGAGCATATGCTATCATGGTTGGAGATGTTTTTATATATGTGATGCTAAATAAAGATGCTCACTTGAGCATTTTGTTTTGGCTGAGTCTGCCCTTTCAGGATGCATGTGTAAACTCTTTGTGAATTACTGAAATAAAGGAATTGCCTAATGCAAAAGAGAAATTCCACAAGTATGAAACCCTTGGAATGTTTTCTACATCAGCCGTTTCCTTTTTCGCTTGTGCAATGTGTATGGATTGTCAGCATGATGTGGTGTGTGGTAACCAATGTGTGTAGGAGGCTATTAATCTTCTTCTTACAGTCCTGTGTTCATGTAAGGTTTGGGAGAGAAATGGAATTCTGTTCAAACATTCTCAGCTTGTACTTCTCTGCCCATATGGATCCTTTGTATGCCCTCACAAATGTAAATCTACTTTCTGTATGTGTCAGCCTGTTCATCCTTCCCTTACACTCTGGGTAATCAGTCAGCTCATGGATCTTGATAGCCTTTATTGATTTATTCCCTTTGTGGGGAAGGAGATTCATATTGTCCTGAGTGTGCTCAGGGTAAAGAGTGTGGTGGAAACAATTAGGTCTGACCTAACACCTATGGGATTTAAATGCCTGAGGGTGTGTGCTGTACTTTTAGATGTGTAGATTTTTGAGTTAATTTATAGATCAAGATTTTATTCTCCAACAACTTGCCAGACAGTGAAGCTTGCAGATTTGTTATACTGCAGTTGAAGTTTAAAAAAAGGGCTTAGCTGAAAAGGAAAGAACTCTTAAAGGCAAAAACATTGGAGGAAAAATGATTCATTAAACTTTTTATTTCCACTGTCTTTGCAATTATAAACTATCACATTGTATAGAGTTTTTTCCCTACGATGCTAATACTCCCTCTGGTATATGTAGGGTATTTTTTTCTGTGGTGTTTAAAGTCTGAGGCTTTTAGCTGTTTAATCCAAACCAAAGCATCTACATCATGGGACTTGCCTTTAATTCTCTCTTAGATGCTTTTTTTTCCCTGTATGCAAAATTAGATATCATTCTGAAGGCTTTCTTAATTAACATTTTTTTAATCAATGGCTGGATTCTCTGGAGGATTTTTTTTTCTATGCATCATTATTTTTCTCTTTCTACAGCCACTTCACAAGCAAATTAAGTAAACAGAAAGAAACACTTTGTGGATTTTTCTTGTGACAGCCTGCAAACCTGTGAACTTTTTTTTTATTTTTAAGTTGAAGCTGCTAATTGTAGAACTGTATAATTAATGCATTATCCACGACAACAAGGTTACACGGTTTGTGTTTAGCAAACACGCTTTTTCTGGAGGGTGGAAAAATACATAGTGAAAACTTATGGAAACACTGGGCTGTTTTTTACCACTTTGTGTGACAGCCAGTCTCTCAGCCATCATTAGAGCTGTGTGCCTAATCTGAAAAGATACCCTGGAAATTGGCTGGAGCCGTGGTATCACTGAGTCCACGGCTCAGACCTGACGTTTTCACCTTCCAAGACAGGCCATTGCAGGCAGATATTCTCAGAACTGGAATGTTTGCTCTGCTAATTGGCACATTCCTACTTAGATTTGGTAGGACATGCTGATTTGTAACATGACTCAAGAATTTGCTTCTTAGTGGGTAATTGCCTCAACTTTCCTAAACCTTTCTGTTTACCAGCCTCCTTTCTTTATTGTGTCTACTGCTCTTTCAGCATTTGTAATCTGCTTTTATTAGCTAGACATCCTTCTGATTATTTCACATGTTTTTCACTGGTTTGGGTATTTCTTTGCTCCCTGGCTTTCTCATAGATCAACTATGGATTGGTGTGTGCTGGAAGTGATGGAATGATTTCCTTAAAGCTTGCAGCAAATGATGTTGTATCAATGCTGACTTTGTTACTGCAGTGGTAGAAACATTTTTAACAAATTGGAAGATGTGTTCTGTATTCAGAATTCAAACACAGTATGTCAAGGGACTTCTCTGTGAACTGAATGCTTGAGAGCCCCAGAAACAGTGGGACCTCTTAGACTATAAAAATTAGAAGCTTACTCGTGACTTACACAAGTCTTAATGCATTTACCAGGTCAAAAAATTATTGTAAATACCATAGATTTCACTGATTTTTGGTCTTTTTGGCAACTTCTGTTCATGTCATTTTTTACCCTCTACTCCTGATCATTTAATTCTCTTGATTTTAAAATTGTAATGAAAGGAAAACCATATTGCAATTCTTGAATGAGCTTTGTGGTTATTGCCATTGTCCTTACATGGTTATTAATATCTGAGGGTTTCTTGGTGAAACACTTACGTCACTATTCCATATTGAAATACCTGCAGGAAAACACTTCTGCTCTCAGGCAAAGTTTACACTGGGTTTTCTCTTTCCATGCCTCTGTGAAAGTGCTGATATTTCTACAGGCAGCTTTGAGAACAGAGAGATTTTTGTCTTGTTCTGACAATTATCTAATACTTAATTTGGTTGACTTTTCCCAGAATGACTTAGGTGGCGTGTCTGTGTTCATCAGCACTTGGGCTGTGTGCAGGGAGCCACTGAGCAGCACCGTGGGAGAAGGGAAGGCTTGCTCTGCTCCCTGCATAAGGCTGTGTGTCTGTAATTCACTGCCTTTGAAAACTCTCTTATCTCAGCATCGACTCCTTAGCGCTTTAATACGGGATAAGCTTATTAGAGATAATCTGTTTACTGAATGTCCTTAGCACAAAGCAATCTAGTTAACAGCATCTTTTGAAGCTTTGTCTTCTGGATATATCTTTTAAACTCATCCCTGATTATTTATCTATATCTGTATCTTTAGATCCTTTTCTTTAGACTTGTATCTGCTTTGGCATGAAATCACAGTGTCTGGTGAATACACTGATAAGCTTAATACTCTTGTGGGGAAATAAGGCAAACCAACACCAAAATGAGCTAGCCAGGGCAAATAATTTAATCTGTTCATGTTTCATTAGGCTTCAAAATAATTTTTCTTCTCTAAAGATCTACACGTGCTACCAGACATTGCCACAATCTCTACAGTGCTCCTCACATGGCAGCTTGTATGTCCAGATGTTTCCCATCCAACCTGCTATCCTGCTTAAAGTCTGGACCATGCCTTAAGATGTACAGGAGAGGAAAGGAAACCTGGCAATTCATCCTCAAATGGCTAGGTATTTTTGGAAAATACTTAAAAGCCATTGTATTAAAAAATACAAGATGAGGAAAGAGCATTACAAAAGAAGTGCTGAAGAATGAAAGGTGAGAGCTGTGAGAAATGTAATATAGTGAGGGCATTTTACCTTTGGATCTTCCTGACCATTGGAAACTGCTTAATAAAATTTTGCCTTGATAGTTCAAAATTCTTTACATGTCTCTCCTGACACAAGAGCAACCAGTTATTGATTAAGGCAATGTTAGTGTGAATAGTGCATGTCTCTTTGTGCTCCCTCTTTTCTCATGGAGTTTAGATGTGTTAAACAGAATTACAAATTATCAAGCAGCCTTTTCCCTTCATAAGAAAGAGAATCACAAACTTACCAATGAAAGCAGTGTCTGAGCGTCTTAAGAAGTTGTCTTCTCCAGAAGGCCTGAGTTTGAGACATAAAGATAACTGATGGCAGTTTTCCTGTGACGAATATTTAAAGTTAAGTGACTGTTTTAAAACCTGTGTTTATACACTCTACCTCTTGTTTAAAGGATCCTTTTAATTGCTGAGGAGGCCTGGATGCCAAGGATGTAACCAACCTCTCTGAAACCTCCTGAGGCAATCACAGATTTTTATGCTGCACTCAGGCTAATTTTGCTTTGGTGATTATTGTATCTGGCCAGGTCTTAGCCTGTGATAAGCAATGAAAGTGCTGCAGTTGGAGGGAATTGCATCTCACATGCAAGGCATACTAGGTAATGCAAACTTGAATAGTGTCTTGTAGGCAAAAATCTCACAGGGTCTTGACAAGGCAAAACAAGCACCTTGTCAAAGAGAATTTTTATTTTGGATCTTCCTTAATCATCTTTCCTTTTTGTTGACATTATTAGATACATGCACAAAAGCAGGTGCAAGAGAGATCAGGCTGGGGTTGATACTTGTGCACCAATGTGGTGTTGTTTCAGTGCTCAAAAGCTGAACAGTAAGGGCTTTCAATAGGAGTGACTTGGTAAAAAATCATGGGCAAATTCCACAAAGCTCATTCTTTGTAGTGGAAAATATAATCATTGCAAGGGTGCAAAAACTTTTGTGTACCTCAAGAGGGAAAAAAAAAAAGAAAAGAAACTCTTCCTTGCCACTGTTTTTAGAAATGTAATACCCGTTGTTGCTGGTGTGGACTGAACGTTGCTACCCCAATTCGAATACGGTTGCTACATGCTGCAGCAAAGTGGAGAAGTGTTTCCTTGCAGGCACTTTAAAGCTACTGTTGAATTTCTGTAAGTCCAGAGAAATGTAGTACCTCCAGCCTGTAAAACAAGCTTCTCTATTTGGCCTCATTAATGTTTAGTCTGTTTTTTCTTGGCAAAATTACTTCAGTGACAGTCTCCACCAGATTGACACTAAAGTGTTTTCTTTACTTGCCATCTGTCTGGACTGATTGGAAAAAGTAAAGTGGGGCTTGTTTAGAAAAATATATAAGCAGTTCATTTGGCACAAATTTTGTTATAGATGTATGAAAAGCAGCTGGGTCCAGCTCAGGAGGTTAAAAAAAATGTTTTATTGCAGGGGGAGGATTTTTAATGTACAAGTTTATGCACTAGATGTGTTCTTTCATTTAGCTTGCAAGAAGTGGCTAAATAAATTAGATATGGCATTTAATTAGTTTTATTTTATTTTAGTTTAGTTATTAGTTTTACCAGGTGACTTATAATGTTATGTGTGAATAGGGATCTGATGTTTCAAATGCCAGTCAGTTGCACGTACATTTAAAAGCAGCAGAGTAGAGCTGAAAGCTTCTTAAGCGCTTTCTTCCACCTTAATTCAGCAAAGCTCTCAAATACATCAAAGTTAGCTGTTTTACTGGATTGATTCTGGCTTTTTACAGGTTTCTTTGACAGATTTGCAGCTTCGTGGCTGGTTTGGGTTTTTTTTAACATTGAGAAAATTTGGCTGAAGATGGCTTAGAACAGTAATGAAATCCTGTTCACATGAATGCTTTCTCTAAAGATGCTGGTAGATGTGCATGTAAGTACATGTGTGTGGAGAGAGCATAAGCATGGTCACATGGTGCTGTTTTCTCCAGCTGTGTGCATTGCTTGGCTTCACCCTTATTAGTATTCAAAATCCATTATGGTTAGAGGTCAGAATCAATCTTTAAACCAGCTATGTTTGGCCCAGCCTTTCCCTCATTCCTCCTTTGAGCCATCTGTAGTTGTCTTTTGCTGTGGTCTTACTCTGAGACTTTCTGTATTTATTTACTGAGCCTCTGCCATGCTGAATGTAAAGCTGAGCAAAAGCCATTTTTCTATGGTTTCCGAACAAGAGAGGAAGGCTGAATTCTAATAGCAGAAAAAAATACGAGATAAAAAATTCTTTCTACTTTCTGAGGAACATTAATTCCTGTGGGAATTGTCTACTGTGTATGTTCTGCTTCTGCTTGATCACAACTCTCTCATTATTTTTCTTGCAAAAATTAATCAGTTTTAGGAAGGAAATTATTTTTCAGGCTTTAAGTAGGAGGAGTAAGACCTCAGTCTTCTGTGCTTCTGTTTGAGAGAACTTTGTTATTTGTAGTTTAGCGTACATAATCATTACAGCAGAATTATCAAAATGAGAATTTATTTTCCTCAGGTAAAAATTCTAGTGTTGCATCAGTGCTAAAAGCCAGTCCAATTTCTGGTTCCAGAAACAAAAGAAACTGAGTTAGCCTTGCTAACAATTTTTCTTTCTCTGTGTTTCATAATCCAAGACAACTATAGGTTATAAATAACTATAACCATCTGAATATGTTTTCAAATTTCAGACCCTCTGAAATTTCATATTTATATACACACTTGTTAACATCTTTAACTGAACTGGGAATATTTTGCACTGTTTTAATGTTTTTCTCATCTGAGATTCCATTTTTGGAGGCATTACTCATGTTGAGTAGTAACTCCTGACTTAAATATGTACTCCTCAGGCCTCATGGATTAGGTCTCATCTATTACTGGACAAGAATTTTCCCTTGGTTGTGCATGTTTAGCATTGCTAACCTCTTCTAACATGTGAAGATTGAAGATTGACCGTGATCTAGGTTTTCTTAATTAGGAACTTAGTACGGTGGTAAGGTGAAGTTCGTCAGTCTCCTTCTGATACAAAGATTGGCAAAATGATGTACCTGGAAATTATTTATGAATAGGTGAATATTTTCATTCATGAATTCAAATACTCTACTGTGTTAGACGCTATCATTCAGCAAGCTAGAGATACCTGTATAGGAATTATTGGCATAAGTTGTACTTGCATCTCCTCCATGGCTGGATTTGCAGGTGGGGTTTTTGCAAATTCTGTTGTTCAAAACCAGATGCAACTGTTTTGATGCTTGCCAATATATTGATTTCTTTTTTTCTCTTGAGACTTTGATTAACATATAATTATTTTGCCATTGTGCTTGTTTTGCAGCATCTGTTCTATATGACATGTTTACTTTGTCTCATCTTGGTCTCTGTGGCATGTTCCCACTCACTATTTTTCAAATATTTTCTGTTGGGTTGGATGATTCATGTTTTTGCTGAACTTTATTGGCTCAATATCCTGCTTTCACAACTGTTTGTTTTCAGTTCTAATGTAAAGGCTTATTCCTCCTTTCTTCATTAAAATTATTGCTTTCGGTACATAATGTCTTTACGGATGAGTCAGTTATCTTGTCTAGATGGAGAGGCTAATTTTCTTTGAAATCTCATGTGTCCATATGGCACTTGATTTGTCTTTGTTATGCTTGTTTTCTGCTGTCGTAGTTCTACTAATGGCAGTAGAAATATATGTATATAAAATTGATATAATAGTCCTTTAGTACTGATGGCACATATTACAGCATCTTTTATGCATGTAGTAGGACAGGGAGGTGTATATAGAAAACTTCTGGCCTCTTCTGTGTGCCATGAACCCCCATACTATGAAGAATTTCAGCAAACTCCCTGAGTTACCAATTCAGAAGATCTTACCACTGTAGTTTCATCTTTGTAAATCTAGCTAGTTCCATGGAGGAATTTGTAGGAATCTGCACCTTGGTCACTCAGTGTTACTGGTCACTGAGCAGTAATAACATTGCTGCCTCTTTACACAAGCTATTGATTGTTCTGTGTGTCGATGAACTGGTTTTAACTACACATAGGAGCCTGAATTCTTTGTAATAAAAGAATATCACGCAAACACAAACCACACCAAACTAGATAAATACAAGAGGCATGATTGATTAGACTGGTAATCGTGTGCTTTCATTCCAAAGCAGAGACAAATGAGTTTCTCCCTACACATAATTTTGAAGAACAAACTCAGTTTCCCATTGTAAATCTACCAAAATGTGAGGGACACTCTTTGTGGTTTTCCTCCTTTTTTGCATAAATAATTGGTTATACACATAAGCTTGAGGGATAATAATATTTTTGACATATGTAGTGTGGGCAGAGGTGCTACAATTGTTCTTCGTAGTGGGCTGCTATTGAGTTTCAGGCTAGTCAGGCAATGTTGAATTAAACTTGAAAGTCCTTTTGGTAGAGAAGGCAGTTTTTGGTAAGCTTTCACATGATAGTTTATGAACTGAACAGACAAAGATTAGAGATTTTTGTCCAGTTCACCCTTATAATTGTGTACTTCTGCAAAATTAAGCCTAGTCTCTTACAGGATAGAGTTAAAGAAGGTGATAAAATAACACAGGAAAAGGAGTCAACTGTTGTGTGTTTCAGGCACGTGGCTCCAACTTAGCTTTCGTTGTATGGCATTAGATAGTTCAGTAGTGATAGGAAATACCCTGCAGAGGAACTCAGATTACATGCACTGTACTGTTTTAACTCACACAAAGACTGTCAGTAAGGGCATCAGGTATGGATTTGCCAGGCTTCCTTATACTGCTGTAATCAAAAAATTGTGGGCTTAGGAAAGATTGGCTGAACCAAAACTATTTGGGAGCTGAGGCAGTCAAGGAAAAATTATCTTTTCTGAAATACTTTCTCAAGCAAGGACCATCTCCTGTGGGCAGTAAATTTGCCTTACTCAGTTCTGGCATAAAGTTCTTGGTTCCTGAAGAACATTTTGGCACCTATGTTCAGCTGTGAATGACCAGGAGCAGGAACTCAAGAAGCAGACTAGAGGCAGTGGATGGTGTAGCCCCGTGCCTTTATCTCATAAGTTTCATCTTGGTCAAAACTAGTTTGTATTCTAGTTTTTTAGCCCTGGAAAATAGAGAGTGGAGAAATCTCCCTTTGGCTTACAGAAAGTTGTTCTGGTTTTCTTCCCATGCAGCTTTGAAAATGCAGCTGCAATTTCTTGCAGTTCATCCAGATCTGACTGTGTAATTTGTGTCATGACAAAAACACTGCAGCTGGTTTTGTGTACTGATGGTTGGTAGACACCCCGTGTGTAGTGACTGATGAATGAGCAGGGATGGGTTCTGCAAACTCAGTACAAAATTTACCCTGGGGCTTTGGTTCTGGTGAGGGTTGTGGTTGCTGGAGATGTTTAGTTATTAGGGAAACTAACTGCTGGTTCTCATCTCCTCTAAACCTGTCTCTTGGTGTCATACCAGCCTAAGACAGTGGTGCTGAAATTTGCACCAGGAGTGATTCTAAATGAGGTGTACTCCACTCACAGCCCAGCCTGCTACTTACATCCATGCTCGTGTGCTGGATGGAGAGAAAGGTAACAGTCTGTTACATCATTTGCCAGGTTTTCATTCTCCTATTTGCTTCTTATTCAACACTGGAATATTAGCACTTCCCTACAGACTTTTGACACACCTTCTTCCATGAGTTTGGGAAGTGTTTTGCTTCTTCCTCGTTGAGTGAGAATGATGACATTTTTAATTCCTTCAGTAATGGAATTGTGTATGTGATGCATGAACTGATGCTTTTAGGGCTCAAGGCATTTTGGACTTTCTGGAATCCTTTTCCCCCAAATTTTTACTTGCCCCGTGGTTGAAATCTGAGACTCGTAAGAAAGACTAAGAGGGAAAAAAAGAAGCCAAATTCCCATAAATACATTTGATAGATAGGGAAACAAAGGCACAGGAGACCACACAGTAGTTTCATATCCAAGCCAGGAAAAGCTTCAGATGATCCAACTCATGCTTTAGTTATGAGAAAATATTATCTTCCTCCTCAATTCCCTAGCTGGTTAAAGGTCCTTCTCTGTCCTGGAGTGAGATTTCCATGTACAGAGCTTCTGGGAATCACCACTCTGGGTATTGCTGTTAACTCAAATGTGTTATTTGCACATTGAAGTACTTAACTAAGGAGCTTTTCTCTTTCCAGTCACTGGAGGCTTGATGGTGATAGAGCTGTCTTCTGCTCTCTGCCAAGTTTATTTTCCAAAAGAAATATCTGAATGAGGAAACAATGACTAAAGAGGATATGTAAACTGTCTAGCATACTGCAAAGGTCTATATATTAAGGAGAGAGAGAGGACTTTTGGATGGTATTATTATGACTAAATTCATCCTTTGTGAAATTGAGAAAAAAAAAAAAAAGAAAGAAATTGGCTATCAGGAAACATTTTGAGAAGGGTTTTGATGAAAGTCACATGACCTGAACGGTTCCAAAGGACAGAAAATCTTGGGAGCAACTCTCCATTGATGTAGGATACACTTTATAACCAAATAGATATTTTCCATCTCCTCACTTTTTTTTTTTTTAACTGATTCTGTGTTCAGCATCAAATTCATATGTTAGGCTTAAAACAATGCCAACAAAATTGGGCATAATTGCAAGGCTGTTGGAAAAAAGAGGCAAAAACTGTTTTAAAACTGGGGGTGGTGGGAAACTCTGAAGGGAGAGCTGGAGGTGGGGCTCCGCCCATGTTTCACACCTGCTTTCTCAATCCTGCTAACAGTTTGCAAAGGGCAGGGCCTGAGAGCCTTGATTGCCCTGATGAGCCCCACCTGGGGCCTGCCCTGGGCTCAGGAGCCTCATTTAAACCCAACACCGACTCCTCTTCCCACACAGTGCCTTGCCTGCTCCATGCCTGTGCTGGGTCCTTTTGCTGGGGAAGGAAACAACTTCTTCATGAGGAGACCATTAGTGGTGAGTTAGCTTTAGTACTGTTTTCATATCATGCTTTTAATTTCAAACTGTTTGTTTTTGTAATTTATCTTGTCAAATCAATTCATGTCTGTACAGCGGAAGTGATCTGTAGACCAAATTTTTTGAATGCTCAAGAAGAAAATGGAATACCTCACAGACGAGACAAAGAAACTTGTGTTATCTGCCAAGTTTCAGGCTCCGATGGAGAGTTAAAATGTCAGCCAGCTGGGCCAAACCACAACCTGTGATAAACTCTGGCCTTCCAGGGAGATTGCTGTGTTTTTTTAGTTTGGTATGGAATCACCTTGCAGTTGCTTGGAGTTGAGCTCTTGTGTCTTCTCCTTTTCCTCTGTGTAATGCTTACGACACCTTAAGACTTGGAAGTTTTTGTTTTGATTGCACAATACACAGAGTGAAAAAAAACTTTCTAAAGCGAATGTCCTTCCTTGTTCCTTCAAGAGCCTTTTCCCAGTCTTTAGTACCTTGGACAGTCATCTCTGGGACCAGTGGCAGTGTTTGAAACCCACACAGGTTGTACTGTTTGAAATAGTTTTGCTGTAGTGTCTCAAGCTCCACCTGTGTTCTGATTTGGGGATTGAAAGCAGCTGTGAGAGCTGGTCAGGTGTGCTGCAACCGGGGGATTGGAGGAGCTTGACTCAGCGAGCTGCTGTGGAAAAGAGATGCTTTCAAAACTGTGCTGGAACTTGGGCATTGCTTTGCAAGGTAGCAATTTTTCCTGTGGTAAGTTACCCCAAACACAAATTTTACTGTACATGAATGCACACTTTTTCTAACAGCACTGGCAAAAGTGTTGAACCATTTGTTGGGATTTTGGTTTGCTATTCACAGATATCATTGGTTAATTTAATAGCCTTTACAAGTTGTCCAAGTCAGTTTGAAGAGTCTCAGATTTCCATGAGATTTTCTGTCAGCAAAGGTACCAGAACCTGGTTCTTGGACAATATTTTACAAGGATTAGAGCAGTAAAAATGAAAGGAATCCTGTTAAACTGCCTAAACAGTTACTGCAGATATTTGAGTCATGGGGAATAGAGGTGGATCTATTTGTTGCTCATGAAAGAGAAATATTTGGGAAAAGGTGCTTTTGTATTCTATGCAGCTTGTTGCAAATCTTGATTATATAATAATTCTACATTACACCAATAACAAAATGTTGATAGAATATACTGAGAATTTCACTGGCCACTGGAAGGTAAGGATTATTATTATAACACATAACAGGAAGATTGAGAAATGGAATAAATTACTGAAAACATGGTCTGGTAATGTTTTTGGGAGAGGCAGTGGGTTAAGTGCATCATGCAAAGGGGACTGCATGCAACTGCAAGCCCCAGGAAATTAATGGAGTCTTACCAGGTCAAGACTCACCTAGTACAAATGCATTTGAAGTCTTTGAACTCACAGGGTTGTTTGTTTTTTTTTTTTTTTTTTTCTGCCATCTTAACTATTTCTTCTATTAGTATCAGCATAACTGGAATTCCTCATAGTATTTGTTCAGTGCTCATTTCATCCTTTAATAAAAGGTTCTGTATTTCTAAAGATAAGCTTATTTTTCCACCCCAAAGAGAAAAGCAAGAATGCTTGACAGCTCCTTTCTTTTTTTCCTCTACTCACTATGCAGCAAATTATCAATCTTGGCTGAATGACGTTTTAGAGAAATTACAGTCGTAAATGTGTCAGTACTTAAGAAAAGTGTAAAATGTCCCTTGCATTTGCATGGGTGGGAAATCAGATTTTAGCTAAATATACGTGTGGCTGAAGAAAGCATCGAAATAAAAAGGATCTTGTAACAAGAAAATTACAAGGCAGCTTTTTGAAGAAAATTGCATGGATTGTCACCATTGTGAAGATTTAAATGGGTAGCTCCCAAATAAATCCTTGAAGAGTGAGGGTGCCTAATTCTGGGTGATGCTGAGTGCCTTTGGCATCAGACCCCTTCTTAGAAAAGGTTCTTCTTGGGCTCTCTTTGCTGCTGCAAGATCAGACATCACGTACCAGATGTAATTCCTCTTTTGTGGGCTGATCTGCAACTGTTTTTCTCTTCCTTTCTCCTAATTTTTTTGGTACAATGTATTTACCGTTATTTCAATAATAATGTAATAGCATGCATCGATCCTTTAAACACATACAGTTTAAAGCTTTTTCCCAGTGGCACCTCAGCAGGCTTTGCAAACAGTGATCAATCAATAACCTTCACAAAGCCCTCTGCATCCCTCTCTTAGTTACATGTTCAGGAACTGAAGGATAAGGGTGTTGAAAGACTTGGCAAGGTCAGACAAGGAGTTGGTGTAGCTGAGTTTTTTAATCTCAGACTCCTTTTTCGGACTTCAGACCACACGTCCTCCACATAAGCATGTTTATATTTTGGGCAGGGTTTAGGGAACAATCTTGCCACAGTGACTTTCCAGGTCGGTGACTATTCCTTTATATATTCTAAGCTTTTCAAAGCCAAGTGTCTGAAAAGGAAAAATATGAGGGATGCTTCAAGAGTGAGGAAGCTCATGTAGATTTCTCACCAAGGGAAACCACCGATGTGTTCCAACATAATTTGGTTCACCACCAACCAACAGGCTGGTGACAGTGACACTGTCTTGCAGTCAGCCTGTGTGAGGTGTTGGTTAATGTTGCTACAACAGATATTCATTGTAACCTACAGTTGCCCACAGTTTACTCTGTTTATGCAACCATTTAGTGGTTATTCATTAAAAATAAAATTTATGTATGGTTATTGGATGTGTATTTTGGCAGGGAAGTGACCCTGGCAGAAACATGTCTGGATCAACACTCAGCTAGCAGTCACTCTTTATGTTGTCATATAAAACCTTGTTAAATAATATTTTGTTTCTATCTTCAATTGTTGTTATATAAGACCAGTAATGAAAATCTCTCAAAGAATTGGTGAATGGAGTGAGTTTTTCTGTACATTTTCTCTGTAAAATAAAGAGCTAAGCCAATGAGTGTCAACATTATTGCCTAGTTGAAGTGCTTGCTATAAACTCTGCTAGTAAATTGTTTACTTTTAGATTTTTGCAGGTTTAAAAGTTCTCTACATTTAAATACAATTTGGGTGGCTTTTGGAGAACTAAGGATAATTCACATTCAGAAAGCATTTAACTTTCATTTCAGTGAAACTACTTGCATCCTTAGAGTTAAGTGGTTGGTTGAATTGTTTAATGCTCAGCAAGAAATTGAAAATAAACAGGGAGAAACTGTGGCTTCAGACAGAGAACCAGTGCCAAAACTGATTCTACATTGACATTAAGGTGTCTTTTCAAAATACCACAGCTACAATGTCATTGTGTTTTACTATTTTTCATTTACTTGATGTCATTTCAATATGGCTTCAATTTTGCTATGTTTTTCCCTGGTTTTTTTTTTTTTTTTTGGACCCTTTAAAACAAAACCTTTGCATGAAAATCAGTGGATGGAAAGCTGCTATAAAGCTAAGAAGGAATGTTGGTTCCTGCATGGATTTTATTTAAATATCCTGGTACAAGTTTTTGGTGTCTTGAAGATAGAGGAAGGCTAATTCTTAGTTCATCTTCATCAACATTGTCAATAAGGTCTGAGGGGTGCATTTGTGCTTCTAGAGGCAAAGACATATTATATGGACAGAAAGAAATGGCTCATCAGCTTAGGGACTGCTGACAGTAGGGGTGGTGCAGCGAACTCCTGTTCTCTGTTGCCTGTGATCATGGGACAGGTACAGGAGAGCTGCAGCCATGTAGCTGCGCTGGCTGGCTGCAGGGGCCCTCTGGGGAGCACGTAGAAAGCTTCCTCATATACCTAAGGGTTTGGACAGTTGATAAAGTGAAGAACAGATCACTGCTAGCTACTCTGCCAAATCTCACTGAGTATATCCTCAGGTGTTTTCCAAAACCAGGGGATATCTCCCTCTGGGTCATACCTGAAGCTGTCTCTCTTCGTTGAAGTAAATAAATAGTTTGTTCCTTGAGTCAGGAAAACCTGCCATAGAGCTTTGGTTGTCAGGGGAGTGCAAAACAAACCTGCCCTTGGCTTCCAGAACAAAAGGAGTGCAATCCCTAGTTGTCAGGGGAAAACAAATCAAGAAAAACCTCAGGTGCTTGCTTTGGGGTAAAAACAAACCAAGAAGCGTGTTTACTCTGAGCTGGCTATGGTAGTCACCATTTGGCATACTTAGACCTCACTCACACTTACCACATGACAAGAATTATTTTGCTTGTGCTCACAGGGATATCTCTGTGTCTCAGGTGGAAAGTGGCTACATGGTGACTTCTGAATTGTGACCAACACTGCTGTGTGTGCCTCAGCCCAGCACAGGCTGTGACCCTTTCTGATTGCTTGGTGTTAGGAGGCCAGGGCAGATTCAGTTGCTCCCTCCTAGGGGGGACAAAAATAGAAAAGGAGGAATGCAAGACTGTTTTAATCCTGTTTCTTTTGAGAGAGGCCATGACTGGCTTTTGCAGGACTCTCTATTTTTTAGACTCTAGACCTCACCTACCTGAGTGGGCCAATAACAGCGGTTTCCACAATTAATGTGCTTGGTCTCCTGTCTTTGAGCTGAGATCTTTCTCACTGCTGAATTGTGCTCATCTGGTGAACAGAACAGTTTATTTAGTCCTAACAGAAATTAAAAATGACTTTTGCCTCCTGGCCCCTCAGCACTCCTGCTGCCTCTGAGTCCTTGCTCAGAGCTGTCTCTTGACACTGCTGCTGTGGGCACTGTACACGGAGGGTCTGACTGCCTGGCCTCAAGCTGTTGTGGCCCCTGGCTGTGTGTGTGTGCTGAAAGCCAGCACTGTGAAGTGTGGCTTTTAATCTTCCTTCCCACAGTGGCAGCACATCTACCCCTACCCCGTCTTTTCTCCTTGCAAGGGAGAAGCATTGATAACCCTCAGAGCAACTGTATTGAGAGGTGTTTCTGAGTGGTTTAGTGTGTGAGAAGGACTCCAGATCACTTCTGCTGCTTTCCCTATCACAGCATTTTTGTGAGAATCTATCATCTTTCCAGTCGCTCTGTAAGAATTTCTTGCGAAGATCTTGCAGCATTGTAAAGCAGAGGAGTCATCAATACAGGTAAAGGATATAATGCAGTGGAGACAAAGTCTTTACTTTGATAACTTTGAGAGCTGGAATTTGAAGCCTTTCAGAAAGCTCTTCCAAAATTGCAATTACTTTTGTGTTTATAGATGTTTTTTTGTGATGTGTTTTCTCTGTACCTCATATAATATTGTACAGGCTGTTCCTTATATTTAAGGAGAGAACTATATGCCATGCTATGAATAGAGTGGTGAAATGGCCTTTATCCACAGGCCATCAGGAGCTATCAAGTGAGCACTGCTCTTCACTGCAAAACAAGACATGCAGTTAGGAGTTGGAGTCCAGAGCCACACTTCTTGTTTGTTTAGCTTCAGGGGATCCAAAGATCCCTTGAATATGAGAAAAAGAATATATCAAACTAAATACTAGGGGAGGAAAATGTATAACAATAAAGGGGTGATTTCATATGACTAGATACATTGTTTCTATTACACGTGCATGGCTCTATTTTTGGTGTCTGGGTGTTTATCTACTAGAGCCTAAACAAGCACTTCTCCTACCCTTTCATAGTGTGGTTTTTTTTTTTCCCCTCTACTGTAGAATAACTTAGGAGCTGAGTAAGCTGTATCCTGGAAAAACATTGCAGGAAATGTTATTTACCCTTTGATCTTCAGATCCTTCCTCTGCTGTGATATACAGTATCATTGTTTTCTCTTTGCTTAGTGAAAAGGCTTTCTCCATTTAGATTTATGGCAATGGCTCATTGCTATTAGAAGAGGCTTTACTGCCTTTCATAAAATAAGGGAAGAAAGGCCATGTTTTCCACTTATCTTACAACTTTCCATACCGTCTGGAGATCAAGGGATTTTGAGTTATATATTCGATTGCAAGGTATTCTTGCACTGGATCGGCTGCTACTGTCCTGACTTTGAAGTGTCACTCCACACACAGCCCCATTAAACTCAAAAGAAGCCTTTGTAGAGTAACTTGGCTAAATCAAAGTAAAAGTTTGCAGCACTTATCCCAGAACAGAGTATTGCTATATGGAGTTAAATGCTTGGAGAGCAATGTAGCATTCACTGGCTGCGTACTCACCTCCCGGTGTACACTGAATTCTTTGTATTGACATAGCCAGGGATGCTATTCAGTATCAGCAAGGTGATCAGAATCTGAACTGCATGTATTATTGCATGATGATAAAGGGGAAAAGCTGAAACCGGTGTGGGGACTTGATACGTGCCTCTAGCACATGCTTGAAGCCTTTCTATTTAACTGTGAGAAAGAGAAGAACCACTTGCCACTTCTCTATGTACATTTCAGTGGATCATTCTGGGGTGCTGCCAGGATAGGGTTTGCTTTTGCTGCCTTTGCTCTGTTACTTTAACTTCACCTGCCTTTTGTTATGTTGGAGGCATGCACTGATTCAGTTACAGCATCAACCTCCTCTTGTCAGGGTCCAAATTCTATCCCAAACTGCTTCTGTGGCCTTGGAAATGCCAGGTCAGTGTGCTGAGGCACTTGATTGTTGTCAGTGGCCTTAAAGACACCAAAACTGTCTCACTGTAATGTCTGTCTTGGGGGTTAGTGTTTGAAACATGTGTGAGCACCTCTCAGGCACTCAAGGGCCAAGGACCTTCAACAGTCAAGTGGGAATTGGTAGGGCAAGCATGATTTGCTTTCAGCTCTTTTTCAACCCTTACTAACAACTTAAAATTAGCAGAAGAGTGAAAATCCAGGGTGCAGAATTGCAGAAGGAGAAATCAAAAAATTTTGAGTGCAGTTTGTGGAGAAGTTCTATAACTTTCATCTGTATACAGTTATAAGATTTTGCATTTTTAGACACTTTTATCATGGTAGTGTTTTTGGAATATAAAGGATATAATAATGAAGGGAACACTGACAAGATATAGAGGTAGATTTTTTTTTGCCCAAACTGACTGTTATAAAAGCTGTAGGCAAGCATATGTTTGAGAATTTCCTACTGATTTTCTGTTTTATAATGCCACTTAAAAATTTCTGATCCAGAATTATATTCATACGTAAATATAACTTTTGTACAGAAAGAAACAAGTAACAAATCAATAAAAATGTCTCTTTCCATAAATTTTCCATGTTTTGATTGCTTTATGTCCTAGCCCTGATGATCTTTAATCTCAAAGATCTACAGTCATATGACGGCTTTCTTTTTTAATAACTTACAATTTTTGTAAAGAAAAAAGGCTTTTTATACAGCTGTATGCTTTCATGAGGAATTAATGACTTGATAAACATTAGACTGTTATTGTTTATGCAAATGCAGTCAGCTCCCTGGCAAGAAGGCCAGGTTGCATAGTGTGTGCATGATTTAGTGCAAGAAAAGGAAAATATTTTTTTGTAGGAAAACAGAGTAGGATCCACAGCATAAACACCAGTAATTTCATACGTGGAAAAATTCTCCTCTCTTAGAGAACTCCCTGCTCTGCAATCACAGTTCTCTTTTCTCTTGGCAAAGAATGGCAAAGAACCAAGTCCACGTAGTTGAGTGAAGCTTTCTGTAGCTGTTCATGGGTTTCTAATCAGTTAACAAATGATGTCTATTAAAAGATACTAAAATAAAAGTAAAGGCTAATAGAAATGGTCATGCCTTGGCTACTGAAGTTACTTTTGTTTCCAAAGACCATGCCTGATAGTCACTGTTTATTTTGTGTGGGGATTTTGAGAAGGCAAGGAAGAAGAATTTTAGCCATGAGGCAGTAAAGCACTTAATTGGCAACAATTTGGTTGCTTGCCTGTGGAAGGACGGATAATAGAGCCTTTTTTTTTCCTAAGAGTTCAGGAGATGATGCTGAAATTCACATTTTCAGGAATGTCTTTCTGAGGAGTCATGATAGAAACAAAATGACAGCCAAGGATTGCAAATATGTTCCTTGAGGTTTTTTGTGAAAACCTCCACCAGGGCCTCAGTTTTTGGTATAGGTTTTATTTATGTGGGCTGCTGTTTGGGGACATGGTGTGCAGTGTTCTGTGCCCTACAAATTGCTACTTCTTGCCAAGTTTGAAATGTTGCTGTTTCAGCTCTAAATGTCTAAGCCTTTGGGTAACACAGGTGTACATTTTAGCATTTTGCACCTAGTAGTCAACATACACCTGGCAAAGGGCTGACTCCAGGCTGCTGGAGGTTGCATAGGGTGTACTGCCCCAAGAGTGTAATTTTATCTAAGGGTCAAAACCTATCAGTTCTGTCTGCCCCAGTGGAACTAGGGAAGAGCTGTAGGTGAAGCAATGGGAATATAGGGGTAGGTGCCTTTGGGATCCCTCAGCGTGGTTTACTGCTGCAAAATCTCCCAGGGCAGCAGCCAGGAGGGTGAAGATGGAAGCAGGCACAAAGCAATAACATCAGCAGGATCTTTGCTTCTTATCACACGGGGATGTTTTCTGTTGTTATTGTGATTTTGCCACTCCAAAAAACCACTGTCTGCTTTGTGGCTACAGCTGGCCATAGCTGGTGTCAGGAGCTGCTGCCACCTCAATCTGGGATGTACAGTTTTTGTGGAGCCAGAGCTGGGGTTATCCCAGAATGGGCTGGGTTGGAAGGGACCATGGCAGGTCACCTGGTCCAATCACCCTGCTCAAGCAGGGTTACCCTTGAGCCCACGGCACAGGATTTCATCCGCTTCTGGAATGTGTCCAGTGAGGGAGACTCTACACTGTGTTCCCGGCCTTGGTCCTCTGTTCCTCTTTATGCAAACCTTGTGATAGTAATTATCTCATAATGAGCAGAGTTATTAAATGATCTAGCATCAGTTATTTCAGTAATTAATGGGCTGAACTGGCGTGGATAATTCTGTTGTATATTATAGAAATAGAATAGGTTGGTCTGCAGTCTTGCAACAGCAAAAGTATTTTAAACTTGACCTAGGACAGGTTCTCAGGAGTTGACTCTAAAATGTAACAGAAAGCTCACACCAACTGAAAGTTTGCTGATGACTTCAGTGGTCAGTGGGTCTTGCCAAAGAGATCTGTATCATGTTCTTTCACTGGTGCCAATGACAGCCTTTCCATTGTGTGGGAGAAAGCCAGTGGTCCCTCCAGCATGAATAATCTTAAGCAATAGGGACATTAATTTAGTCACGCTTTTTTTGGCTGTGTGAGAGTAAAACTTTTTTTCAGATAATTCCAGTTATTATTGTCATCATCTTCTGCTTTGAAAATAAGCAATATATGAAACAGCTTGAAGTATCAAATATACATAGAAAGGATGTTTCCCAAGAAAGCAGTCTGAAATTTTGATTATGGATGTGACTGAGGAGCAGTATGGTTGAAAAGTGAAACTTATAATTTTGAGAGGGGAAGGATCCCAGGGCATGTGATATTTATTTTTTTTTTTGGTTATAGTCATGGTTGGCAATGTTGATAACTGACCTAGATCTATGTTCTTTTATAGAAGCTTTTATGTCAAGGTACAGGATCAAGCACCATACAATGATGCAGAATGTTAAACTTTTAACTAATCTGATTACTAATAAATAGATTAAGGGGTAGGAATTGATGTGAAATAATATGCAGTTTTATATGTGACCATGGTGATTTTGATTTAAAAGATCACAGAGCAAAGCAGCTTGCACTTAGACAGTTACAGGGCAATTGTTGAGTGTTTTCTGCTTGTCATATTGAATTACATGTAGTGTTTTATAGAGTAGTCCCTGTTTAGGTCTCCTAACCCAGAATAATATTTTACATCTACTGCAGAATATTTAATTTCAGTATGTCTAACAATAAATAATCACCAACAGCCTGAAGTATTTACTGAGGTATAGCTGTGAAATGTCAACAAGATGTTGTAAGTGCACTTGCCAGAAATTATGCATGAGAAATGTCTTAAATCCTGGCTTTGAAGTTGGGATCTAAATAAAAATAAGGCACAAGCAAAAAAGCCCCACCTCTCATGTCTTTCGTTTTCTATGTACTTTTTACGTTTTCTCGCATATGCTTCATAAATAATATAAGGTTTGATGCTGTGCTTCCATTGTATCAAAGCTGGACACATAAAATGCTTCCTACTGATCCATGTTTCTTAAACCCAGTGTATTTATGGCTGGATTCCACCAATTTTAGCTGAGGTGCCAGAAAATGTCCAGTCACAGCAGGACTGAGTTTAGCCCTGGCAAATTTTCCTGGCCACTCATTAATTTACTCTGGGCATGAACTCTGTGCTAAAGCTCACCCTGATGTATTTCTGCAACTCTCCTTGATCATGCACAGTAAAATATTGCTGTGATAACCTGCACTACAGTGATGCCATTGTAAGGACATAAACATCAGAATAGTTACACAGTTTCACACTACAGGTTCCCCTTGCCTACTTATTGTCTGTAGGAGTGACCAGAAGTGAGTGCCTAAAGAATTTAGAAATAGGGCAGGTACATGGGCATGCTTTGCCCAAACACTCTTGATAGCTTTTCAATAGCTTGCAGTTCAGAGATCAAAGCTGAGATGGCTTCTACTATTTAACTACCTTTTGGGGTTTCTCTTTCATTAAGTTGTACAGTCTCCCCTCAAACTTACATAAACTTTGGTATCTGCTATGTCCTTTGTCGGGGTACTCGTGTTTTGGGTACTCATGCTTTAGGTCCTCATGAGTCTAACATGACTAATGTTTCTTTAGATGGAAAAAAACTTGGTGTGGAGTCAATTCGTGCTTAGTATTGCTTTTTACATTTTTGATCTCCTCGCTATGATTTATTTGCACATTAGTTATAACTGTGATCAGTTAATGATGTTCAAATGCATTTAATACATTCATAAATGTGTTTGGTGTTTTTTCTTCCTGTTCAACTACACCCTATTGGCCATAGGCAGTGCTGGAAAGCAACGAAAATATGTAGAAAACAAACGCAACCTAATTTGCCTAGTTGTTATTTAGACTCTTGATAAACAGGGGCCAGAGTGTTTTCACTTTTCTCTTTAGGAGAGAAATTATTGTTAATATTTTAAATGACAATGCAAAAAAAAGTGAAATGTTTGTAATTGCTGAATGAAAGTATCTGAAGTTCTGTCTGGTAGTAGTTGGAATGATGTAATGGGAGAGAGGAGAGTTTGTGCCTAAGCACAGCTCAAATAAGCTTGAGCAAACTGAATTCTTTTCTTTTCACATCTAAAAGTGAGTGAGGCTATTATTCTGGTTGTAAATCATGGGAGAAAGCCAAGAAACCTATTGCTGCTGTCAAAACCAATTGTGTGTGTTATTGTGGCCACTGTATTGGCAAAGTAAATATATTTACACATATGATAGAGAATATCATTGTGAGTCAGCATCAGGAGAACTATGTCAAGAATTTCTCAGCACAACTTTTTATTCAGTGCTTTTGTGTTGGTATTTGTGGCAGTTTCTCATTAGTCTGGCTCTGCTTTATTTTTTGTGTGTCCAGCATTGTGATTCTAGCTGTAATCAATGTGAAAAGTATCCAATAATCAATAATCAAATACCAGTTCTGTGCTTCTGATGAAAAAAGCTGTAATCAAAATATCCACAGGCCAGTTTCTTTTTTGCATTCACAGGGTTTATTCCTGACTATATTTCTCAAAGCTGTTGAGGTATCAGAGCACAGAATTCCATCTGCACACAAGAAAATGTCCTGAAGAGTCATCACTTTTATAACTTTGCACATCTGATGAAAGGAGATGGGTTGTTTCCCACATCAATCTCTTTTTCCATGACTATTTTGAGATTCTTCTAGAACTCCAGGAGTATTTCTAGATGCTGATTAGCTCAAAATTACTGCTCTGATGGGAGGGTCTGGGTTGTTTTTCTGCTACTGGATGCTTTTTTTAATCCTGTTCTCTGAGTTGCTTCATGTTGAGCTATGTTCAGGTTGCAGCAAATTCTGGTATGCAAAGTGTAGTGAAATGGAAGATATTTTTGCAGTGACTCCATGACACATTTGCCCAAAGCTTGGCTGGCTCTGTGGGCTTGAGCTATGAACTCCATGAGAGATGAAAGCTGGGGGAGAGACAAAAACCATGAAAATGTTGTATGTTGGGTGAAGAACAATGGGTAATGCTTATCACAGTACTGAATATTTTGAATGTCATCTGAATTAGTCTTGTAGAGTACTGAGAATTATGAAATCTGAAGTTATTTTTTTCTGCAATATTGGAAGTACAGAGGTCATCTTGGGGGCACATCAACTTGAATGTGTAGAGAGTGGCATAACATGAACTAAGCACTTAAATATGCAAATTGCTAAGATGAGCTCAGTTTAATATGCTGTTTTCCAGGATGTCCCCTTGGGTGGGTGTGAGATCATGGTTGAGATTTTCCACTTTTTTCCTTTTAGGCTTGGGAAAGGGCAATGGACATCAATAAAGGGGCCACAGACACCTAAAGTCTGATTAGGGAAGGATTTTTCTAATACCAGCAGTGTGAAATGCCTGTTTAAACATTCATAGGACAGCTTCATAGCAGACATTGGCGCATTCACCTGAAAGATGTAGATTCAAATCTATTCAGGCAGTAGAGGTTGTTGCACAGATGGGTTCAAGACTCTGACTAATGTGCAACCTCATGAGAAAGAAGGGAGAGGTAACAATATCATGGCAATATGGCCAGTATTTCCAAAAAACTTGCTGAAAAATAAATTCTCAAAAGTCTGTCCCTATAAAGATAGATGATGTCTCTAAGACTAATTTCTATTTTACTTGAGTATTGAATTTAGTTTGCAACACGTAAGTACCCTGTTAAGTAACTGTATAAAAATCAAATCTTAAAAGAACATTAAATTCAAATTCCCACCATTCTCTTTCCTCTGCTTTGTGTCAAAGGAGGTCTCTGTTTGAAAGGTGAATATCAATCAGAGAGCAGAACAAATATTGGCTCCCTTTTCTGCTTGGTTTTTGCACGCTGGAAGGAATTGACTTCCAAACTGCAGCATATAAACATGTTAGAGATGACTGTTCCTCAGGGATTCAGTATAATACAGAATATATAGAAACAGGTAAACCAGCATGGGCTGGTTTTACACTTGTGGACCTTATGCCTTGCTAAATGATGGAAGGTGCCAGGAGTGCTCAGGCTGCTGTGGTATTCACACAGGGTGCTTTTCAAAATTGCCTGCTTCACTAGGCTGATAGACAGAGATTAACAAGGATTTTTTTTTTAATATAGTAAGAGCCTCTATAGTTCTCTCTCATCCCTGTACAGCCACTATGTCATAGCAGCCTCCATGTAAGTCATTAAAAAAAATTGTATATACAAATTTTGTTTAATAAAATAATTGTTGGCTCAGACATGGTGCCAAAACAGTTGCTGCAGATGTATTAGGTGACTGAAGCTGTAGTTCATTTACTATTATGTCCCTAATGAACTATGTGTAGTTCATTTAGTATTATGTCCCTTCATTTCTCTGTGTGGCCTTGGAAATGAGCCCACTCCATTTTGAGGGATGCCCTTGGTAAATTCTTGACTTTTTTCTGTTTTTACATATTCACTCAGATCCATTATGAGAGGGAATTGAAAATAATGTAGACGTTTAAGAGATGAAACATAACATGGAATTTACTGATTAGGCCCCTGTAATTACTGTTTGTGCAGGAAGAAGCACTCCCAGGAGATTCCTGCAGATAAGCAGCAGGAATGATGGTGCCTTTCTAGTGCACTGCTGAAATGAGGCTTTTCCCAGATGCTTCTAGGTTTCAGATAAAGGATCTGGAGGCTGCTGGTTCCACGTGCACTGGCTGCTGCAGGGCAGCTCCAAGGGGCTCCATCATCTCTCCTGTCTGATATTTCCATTGCTGTGGTTCCCAAAGCTCCCTGCCTTAGGCTGGGGCCCTGCCCTCATGGTGGGCAGCAGTTTTGCATTTCCCAAGGGACTGTTTGGTCCCTTGACTGTGTGTGGTTGGTCTTGATTTTTACCACTGTGATATAAGAATGACTCAGGTGAATTTAAAACAGGTGAATCGATGCCTGTGTGCAGACCAGCTAATGTACAACTTCAACAGAAAGTTACTGTGCTTGTTACTCTGAACTGTGGCGTGCCCGTCTCACCTGGGAAAATGTCTGTAGTCCATTTTCCTTGTCTTTATTATTAACCCTGAAATCTCTGTAAAATTGGAGGGTGACATGAAATCAGAGGTGGAATCCTGCTCCTTTGTGTTAATTTTTTCAGTGGTACATCAGCTGTGAAACCAGTGGGGACTTTTGCTGTAACAGAGACCTGCCTGTCAGTGAGTAGGGGCTTTTCTGCTTAACCTCACAAGGAGAAAGAGAGGGGGATAAAGGAATACCTTCATGGAGGCCTTAGAATAGGTCTTGATTAATTTTTTAAAATTTCCATGATGAATTTTTTGCTATTAGGTTATCTGTTGTTGTGATAAATCATATTTTGCTGCTTACTCTGGGTTAAGGGTGCTAAGGATCCAGAAGTGGAAAATGCAAGAGTATTCCAGAATCTTTTGTGCTTGTGCTTAATCTCCAGGTTTGATCTTTCTGACAAAACTGTGACATTTGAAATATGAAAAGAGTAATTTTGTTTGGGGATATTATCAGATTCCTGTTCATCTTTCCCTGTATGATAATTCTCTCCAAGGATCCTCTTCCCATCATGTTTTCAGACCTCTTTAATTTGACAGGCAACTCTAGTGCCACCTGGTCCATATTATGGCTGCTAGCTAAATCTTCCCTTCCCCCCCTTACCTAATGAATGTTTTTTGTATTCTGCCATCACAAAATCAACTACACTTTGCTGTTGCTTTGCAAGACAAGATTTAATTTGTGATCTGGTCTTCCACTGAACCAAAGGGAAAACAGCTGGGCTTATTTCATTTGGAATGACCTGCATATTGGGGACAGTGGACTTTAGCTTTTCACCTGTAAGTTTGTTTGGCTTGCAGAAGCTGTAAACCTTGTCCAAAATCAGTACTCATGCAGCACTAATTAGACCATTCAGCTGTTCTGTAGCTGTGGATTTTTTTTTCCATTCTTCCAGTAAATTGAAAATTCATGTTGTAAAGGCTTGAATTTGCAAGCTTGGGTCTTTAACTGAAGTGGTTAAGTATATTTAGTTACTGGTATGATCAGTGCAGTGTTTTGTTCTAATTTTTTTGGCTATTGGAGACAGTCAGTTTACTTAGCCATGTGCTTGTGTTAGGCCTTGAAGCTGGAGTAGGACTGTGTGACAGTGTTAGTTCCTTTGTTCCAGATGTTCCCAGCAGCAGCTCTGGGGCTGCCTGTCCAGCCATGGTTTGTTGCCTGGAGGGCTCACGTGTGGCCACTGCTGTGGGCAGCTCTCCGTGAGCCAGCGTGGGCAATCCAACCCTGCCTCTGCAGTCAAGGGAGCTGGGGCTGTTCTGGCTTGTGATATTTTTCCCCTGTTCCATAGTGGAGAACTTTGATCTGCTTCATTAGAATTCTGGAAGATTTCCTGACTGCCCTTTCTACTTGAGTTGCAAGTTTTCCCTTTCCTACTAAAAAGTGAACTCAGACTATTTTTATTTGTAAAGTGATGGTTTATGGGCCAGGCCTTTTGGTTTTGTGAAAGACTGTGTCTGGGATTCCAGCAGCCTATATTCAGATCATGGTACATTGTGGGTTAATTTAGGAGCCTCAGTGTGTTAATGTATTGCTGTAAAGAAAGGATAAAAATGCCTCTGAATTGCCTTTGAGTCACTCAGTCTGTGTCACTAGAGAAGGATTTTCCTCCTCTGTTTATTGTGACTCAATTGCTGCCTTGGGAGCCTTAGTTCAGTGCACAGCACCTCTCCAGAGACCTTCAGAGGTGGTAAAATGTGGAGCTGTAGTGAGTGTTGGTCATCAGCCAGAGCAGGCTGAATTGGAAAGCCTACCAAAAGGGGCATTGAGAGAGCATGTGGTGTCTGTGCTAGGAAACCTGTTAGGACTAGAAAAAAGGCATTTTTCCGCTAGGAAATGCGACATTTATCAGGTATTCAAAAGATAAGGATATTTTTAGTGGTTGAACAACTAGCATTCGGATGCTAGAAGCTATACCATAGGGAAATGTTTTTTATCTTAGGTCTTAGAGTGACAAAATAGAAGTTATTTGCTATCAACAATAATTAAGGAAAAGGATCATGTTTAGGCTTATTCTGACTTTTTAAAAAGCAGGCTTGGTGAACTGTGCCTCCCAGTGATCCTTTGGTCAGGGGACTGCAATCTGTCGACACTGCTTCCCTTCTCTTACACTCTAGCCATGGAGATATTTAATTATACATGGGATTTGAAAAAATCTGGCACGTGAATGCCTTTGAAATGTTGCCAGTAATGACATTCGTAAATAATTTTGTTATTGCTTAGAGAGAATAAATACTGGAGTGCCAGCAGATACATTTCCGTTTCTCTGTGACTGGCAGAAGCTGTTTTAAATAGGTAGAATGTAGTCAGAAATCAGTGTGCTGCATCTCAAATGCTTTTTTGACCTGAATAGCGTTCTGTTAGTAAACAGCAAAACATTGTCTGTATCTGGAATTGCCTGTGGCACTTCAAGCAGCCATAATCTTGCTTGTGTTGGTACCTGGTGTACATCCCCCAGGTCCTGGGAGTGCTCTTTGGGGGTGGTAATACAGTAGCACTGGCATAGTAATTCTTCTAGTGAGTAGCTCTCCAGGCACAGAGAAGCAGGTGCAAGCAGGATTTTGGTACCTAATACAGAAGGAAAGTGTCTTGTGTGACCTAGTCTCATGAATGCTCCCCTGTTTGGTTGCACCATCATGGTTGGTATGGTTAATTCTATCCTAAAATCTCTTATCCATAGAAGAAATCCTCTGTTATTCCACTAATGTTGCTTCTGAAGTTGTCCATCAGTTTTATATAATTACAGCTTTAGTTTCATACTAGGTGGGTTTTTTTTTTTCCTTAATGTATTCATTAGAAAAATCAGTGTTGGTTCACATGAAGTTATCCTTAGACTGTTCTAGTCCAGGAAGTGGTTGCAGTTGAAGAAAAACAAGTCAGGACTGGAGTGCTGATTAGAGATCTAGCTCAGATGGTGTGAAATACTGCTAATGCATCCTTCCATCCTTAGGAATTGTAGACAATACTGGAATGTGATATAGGATACCTGGGTTCATATTGTTCTGTGCTTGCTTGAGCATGGGAATGTGAACTTGGATTTCCTGTGACAACTATGATGGTTCCAACCAGTGGAAAATTTGTGGTTTCTTTTTTTTTTTTTTTTGTAAAAGAATTTAGTGCTTTACCTTTATGAAAAATCCCCTGACTGCTGTAACTTCCATCCTTCTGTACCTCCCCCCAATCCAACAAAAACCCCTAATCCCGAACCAAACAAATTTTTATGTTGGAAAAGGGGTAGGGGTCTCTTGAGCCGAAACAATTATTTTCATCTTGCATGACATTTAGGATAAATGAAGTTTTGGGACTGATGTGAAATACTTCTGGTTCTTCATCCGGTGAGCCATGACATCAATTATTCGCACTGGGTTTTTATTTGTGCTGTGTTAAAAGGCACGCATTTTATGTGAAGTTTTATGTTAACTTTCAGCTTCTGAGAGCTGCGGACAATAATGGAGTGTACCTGATGTCTTTCTGGAAGAGACCAGGAATTATTTATACACAGAAAAAAGCCATAGGAGAGATAAGTGGCTCCCCTTCCCAGCCTATCTCTGCTGTGGCTGCCTGTCAGTAGATGTTGGTATGGATTAACTGAGGTTTGAGTGAGGAAGAGGGTCTTCTATGTTTGTGCACAAGAGAGCAGAGGAAAGCGCTGTACAGAGCAGGTGCTTTAGAAGATGTGGATGGCCCCTAGGAATGGTAGTTGTGGATCCATCTAGTTCCTAGGGTGAAAGTAGGAAAAACTTTGCAATTGCAGCGGTCAGAGGGCAGCTGAGGTTTATTCCTTGAATTGTATTTAAATTGTATCCAGAAAGCCCTTCCCTCACCCTTGTAGCCTTGCATACCTGGAGGAAAATTTGCTCATGTTTTAATCAACTTCAGACTCTCTTTTGTGTCCTTAGAAAGCTGATATATGGTTTCAGAGCAACTACAGAAAAATTTAATATTTTCTTTAATGTGTCTGTGGGATTAATTATGTGAATTTCAGATTTTTCTCCAGCTCTGAATATAACAGTTTTCCAGAACTCAGTTTGGTCAGGTGGCGAGTCCTACTGCTCATGCAGTTTTCCTTGCTGAATCCCATGATGTGACCCATGTCCCATTATATGTACAGAGCAGGCAGGGCCTCTACCTCTGTTTTATAAACCTTTCTTGTTCAGCGCCTCAGGCTGGCTAGGAAAGAGCCTGTTCATACGGTGATCTGATTCTCATGCCTCCCTACCTCAGTACATTTCCAGCAGCTCTGCAGCAAGCAGGAAACTTTAGCTCTATACAGCCTTCCTGTCAAGGGGCCACTGAGGGGGAATGCCAAAGACATTTTCTCTGCTTTCCATGTGAATGCAGGGTCTCTTACTGAATTCTGCAGCAGTCTCGTGTGTTATTCTCCATGAAATCGCTGAATTACAGGTCTGACAAAACAGACTTCCATCTGTGACTGTGTGTCGAGAAGCTGGGTGACGTACTGGATACTGTAGCATAGGAAACACCCGTATCAATGGGCTTACTGATACAGTGAGAACATAGCAAACACTGCCATTTATTTATTTATTTATTTTTATGTTTGACACTTAACTTTGCCATTCTGAATGCAGTTTTTTTATCTAATCCACACAAGTTTGCTGGAAGACATTAAGCTGATTATTTGTGATAGGTTTCTCAGTGATCAGCCCTGCTGAATTTTCCATGATATGTATGATGGATTTTTATGCAATTCCCATTAATAATTTTCCAGTTAGCATGTATTTTTGTTTTGTTTATCTACATGTTTGGAAAGTTATGCATAATGTATAATTGTTATACTAAGAGAAATAAGCTTAATAGGCTTTGAAAAAGGGTTAAGCATTTGTAAGTGTAATAAGATAACCTAGACTTAAGTCAGGAAGGATTAAAAACATGAGATATAAATCCCTATGCCTCAGGGTATAATTGATGGAGTTTAAAGAAGAATTTCCCTGATGGGTAAATTAGTCTATAATTGCCTCCATAGGGGCTTCCTCCTTAAACATCTGATACTGGTGTCAGTCAATACCATGCTTGATGGACCTTCATACTAATTTAGGATGGCAACTCTCATGGTAACTAACACAGTATTTGGTGTATATTATGTTCCTTCCTGGCAGTGTAAACCAATGCTAACTGTTTAGCAGTAGTGTGTTACAGTAGTACGTTACCTCTCGTGTGATCTATCACTGTGTGTAATAAATAGTAAATGTAATTGCCGGTTCTGTGTACTGGCTCTTTGATTTGCACTTGACAAGAAGTGAAGTCTCTCTCCTACAGTGGAATTAAGTGACATATTTCAGAAGAAAATTCTTTCTATTTTAGAGTTTTAAGGAGTAGTAGCAGGGCTCTGAGTCCTAACCACCTGTGGAGACCATGAAAAGACAAACTAAGGACAGCATTCCTCTTGTTTCCCCCCCCCGACTCACGTGAAACTTCCGTGGGTTTTGTGACAGAAAGGGCCTCAGGCAGAAAAGCAAGTGAAATATGTAGGTAGGCAGGGACTGAACACCTCACTCACCTCTGAGGCATTTTGGATGTGATGGGGAAGGGGGATCATAGGTCTGAGGCTCAATGGATTAGACCCAAGCCACTTCTCAGGAGACTTGTGTAACTCCAGAAGAGTGACAGTGGCAGCTGAGTAAAATATTTAGAGAACAGAAGAGGTTTTTTCCCTTTGTGTTCAGTGATCTAAGAAGTCATCTGCTAGAAGCTCTTCCTGCTGCTTTAGAGAAATGACTGTCAATGTGGGAAAACTGTTGCCTTTTGAATATGTGGTATTTTTAGTGAGAGTCATGGTACTGCACTGGTGCTACTCATAAGTAATAAATCTTCAGATTTGATGTGTATTAATGACAAACCAACACTACCACTAAAAAACCGCAGCCAACAAACCACATGCAAAAATAACAAAAAAGTCACTCAAGCTTTCCCTGCCTATAGATTCAGTTCCCCATACAGTCAGTACATGGAGTCATCTTATTCCTGATGTTGTTGCTAATTCTCATGCTAACTGTATATTGCTCATTTGGGACTCAGATTCTCTCTGTGGGCAGAGAACCCTGTTAAATGTGAACCTGCAAGGGGCAGTGTGTGAGGCCCCTGCTTCACAGCCCCTCTGCTGCGTAGAGGCAATAGAGATCATGCTTTAGAACATTTATCCTCTTTTGTAAGTGATGTCAAATCTCATACCTTGAGATTTTTTACTTTTAATTTAGCTACATCTAATATTTTTAAGGAAAGGACTTAGTTAATTCCCTTGTATATGATCACTGTAGGCTTGACAGTCAACTAGAACTGTGCTCTGTGACCTTTTGTTACAGGCTAGATGGTATTTTGGGCTGTTGGACTAAATATTCATGCCTAGATTCAAAAGTGATGTAAAAAATGAGAATAGAAGACTTGCTCTAGTAAAAGTCTGGATTGAGACAGGTAGGTACAAACACTGCTCCTCTAAATGTTCCACATTAAATAGTTCCCTTCTTTCTTTGAGGGAGTAATTCAAGAGACCTTTGGATTCATTCCTCAGAACAGATTAATTATATATGCACTACAGTGGAATGAAAAATTATTTGAGGACCAGCACTAGGCATTGTTTGAACCATGGCAGTGTGTGGTGACAGGACACACACCTCTACTGCCCTGCTGAGCAAATACCAGAGAGGGCAAGTGGGAGCATGTCACTGCTGTGGATGATGGAGCCCCAACCATCAAGAAGCTTGAAGGTGAAAGGAGACAAAAGGAATGAGGAATAGGCATCTGGGGACAGGGCTGGAAGATGAAAGAGCCCTGGGGACAGGGATAGCTCAGAACAGAATATCTATGTTCCTATAAAACAGTGGCTTTTGTAGCCTCTTATTTTCAGTATTCATGGTTCTTGTTTTGTTTAATATTTACATATAATGTTTGCTTTTGCTTCGCTTAATAAAGGGTGGTCCTATGGGAATTTTGCATATGAATTTTCTTTCTAATTAACAAACTGCACAATAGATTTACTCCTCAAGTTTTTAGATGAAAATAGAACAATCTCTGAAAGTTGTCACAAGTGCATTTTCTCATTCACACATGAATTCATGGAAGTGTGAGATGTGTGCTGTGGAGTTTTTGCCACAGACATGAGAAACAAAAGCTAGGTTTGAGTGGCCTGCAAGGGTTCGGGAGCTTTATTTATACTGTGAGTTGCCTTTGTTAGCTAACAGTCTGCACAGGAATAATCATCAAGTCAGGTATTGCTGAATAGTGGTTGTACCTGGCTCAGAGCATAAGATCTGAGTGCCACAGGAAAACTCAGTGGGGGTGTCAGGTGAGTTTTGTCTTTGGGCATGAATTCTTTTGAATATAAAATTATGAGCAGCAGAAAAAGTGATCTTGTTTTTACTTAAAGTTATGGGTGTGACAGCTGGAAGATAATGCAGAGTCAGTTGAAATGAAGAGAATGGACAAATCTACAGCTGGTCTGGTATCTTCTGCTTTTGCTGTTAACATCCCTTTACAAATGAGTACAATCATGATTGTTTTAGATAAGATAAATAAGTTGAAGAGGAACTTCAAAATTAATGCACCAATGCTGCTCCTACTAAAGAGTGTTAGGCAAGGAAGAACATGAAGCTGCACAGCAAACTGGATTGCTACATCTCCCCTCTAAAGCCACAGTCATCTGGAAGCAATGCCAGACTTATGGGCTACAATCATCTCTAGGTTCCATTTGCCCTGCTCTGTGTAGAACTGAGGTTGCCCAAGCAAAACTACAAAATTGATGTAACATCAAAAATTTGGGTAGTAGTAGTTAATGAAGAGTTTTTTGGAGAATGTCCTTAAACTATAATCTTGACAATGCAGGGAAAGAACTGAGCCCCCTCTCGAATACTCACTGTCCATCTTGCCCAGCCTCTAAACAACTAATCTTGCTACAGTAAATAAGTCAATGGATTAGACTGCAACAAGAATATCAACATCTGCTGACGGATTGAAGAAAAATGACTTTGTACAGGGAAAGCCAAGACACTTGGAGCAACTGTCTTTAGGCAAGTTTTCTTGAAAAAAAAGAGTTTGTGTTACTCTTCCCCTTTGCCCCCATGCATTAAAATATAATAAAATATGAAAGATGTTAAGGGCTGAGCACTGTGGGTTTTAGTCATTTACTACAGGTGTTGCTGTAATTGTGATTTCATGGAGCGAAGTCAGACTGTTCAATGACCGTCAGGCTCTGGCTTTGTGGAGTGAGGGTCTTGTGCTGCTGCTCTGGGTCGCAGCATAAATCAAATTGGTTGACTTAGGTATGTTGTATTTTTCTCTTATATTGCTCTGCGCTCACTTTTGGTTTTGACTGTACTTGTATGTTCGCAGTTTTGCTTTTTAGAGACTTGTATTTTGTTGCTGGGCAGTTGCTGTGCGACTGCACTTGAGAAGCCATGGGGAGGTTTGATGCAGTTTGTCACTGCCTGTGAGGACTGGAGCACCTACAGGAGCCAGTGACTTGGAGGAGGGATGGTAGGGGAAAGGATGTGTGGGCTTGGGCATCCCATCTGTCTGCTATGGGATGTATGGATTGTTTTGATTAACACTGGAAGAGTTTACCTGTTTTATATTTGAGTGGTGTTGGTTTCTCAGGCTATGGTGCTCATCAACTTGTCAGCCTGAAAAACTGTCATCTGTCAGATTCACTTCTGAATTCTCCTGGACTTGCTGTTCTCTTCAAACTTCTGTACCTATGCAAGACCCCTTGGATTGGTCTGATTGTCTTGAAACGAGAAATTCTCCACTTATTCCATTGGTAAAACAGGAAATCAAACTTTATTTTTGTAACTCTTGACTGAAGTGTTAATTCAGTCTTTAAGAAGTAAATATAAGTAGTTATACTGGCATGTTTGGGACAACAAAATGTTGAAAATAAGCTCAATTATTTAGTATGTCTGGTAGCTTTCACATCTGGCACCTAAACCATTCCTTTGGCTGCAGTCATATTTTTAGTAGATATGAAAGCTGTCTGTGATGTAGTAAGTGATTTTGAGCAGATTATTTAGGGTTTGACATGGTAACAGTGGTGTCAGGCAGAAGTTTAATCTTATTTCTGATATGAAAATCCTCCAGTGGCCTCTGTAGTGAGCACCAATGAAAAGGCTATCATTTTCTTTTGCTTCAGTGTTATCTTAAATACTTTCACTGTGATCATCTGATGACCTTGCCAAGTATTTGAGGAGAATTCCTACTTACAATATTTCACTGGGGGTGGGGGGGAACCTTAAACCAAAACAAAATCAACTTCCATTAGTTGATATGCTTTTAGCATATAGCTTCTCACCACTGTGTGAGCCTCAGTGTAGCATGTTAGCCTGTGTGTTTTCTACAGGTCAGAAAGTCTTTGAGAGATCTTTTTACTTCTAAGTTAAGATCAGTTTAATTCCTCTACCCAACTGATTTTAATCCTTTTTAGAAATCTTTGTTGCAGATTATTTATTCTGAATCATATATTGTTCTATGATAGCAAATCAGGAGATTGATCTTTCTAATTGGTGTAGGAACACCAGTTTAAATGCTGTAGTAGAAGCCCAGAATAAATTAATAACTCATGCCACCTGTAGCCTCTAGAGATTGATCAGCCATTTACCAATTTACATTTTCCTTTAATTTCCTCAAAACAACCTTCACTATGTTTTTAGGCCATTATCTTTTTGATTTGATGAGTGTTTTATAGGATGAGTGTGTCTTTGATAGTACAGTGGTCTGTTGGATGTGTGTAGAAATCGATATTTCTTGTTGAGTGAGATTCACTTTTCCCTTTTCCTGTGCCCTGACACTCCCACAACTCTCCACGTCTTTGAATGCCCCTTTCCCCTCAAATACTGATGAAATCCTGTTGGTGACATGAAGGTTTCCTGAAATAATGGCCAGCTAATTCTCTGTCCCCAATTCACCCTTTCAAGGCTTGCTTTATAATTTTTAGATTCGTCATGTCATAGAATTTTGTTTTTCTTTTTTTTACTAGAGAAAATAATGTTTTCTCTATTCCTGCTTGTTGTTTTTGCATTCAAGTTTAGTGGTCATTTTTTTAAGCTCATCTTGTTGCATGTAATTTTTAAAAATTTTTTTTTTTAATCTTTAATTTTCCATAGTTGCTTATCCCCTTTGTCATCCAGCATGGATAATTGCAGAGCCCACAGGAAACAGCCTTCCCCAGGCCTGTGCATTCCCCTTGTCTGGGGCATTACATGAGCACAAGTGAGGGCTGAATTTGGTACCTGTTGTGGGCAAGTTGTACTTGACTCACTAAGTATCTAGGTGGGAATTTGTGCAACATCAAACCAGCTCTGCTTTTGATTAAGTAAATCGAAGAGTTTTCTGGTTAGGCCAATCTGGCCTAGAGCTTTGTAAAGAAAGATGTGATAAGGTTCAAGTATTTACTTTTAAAGTTTACTAATTTAAAAATTAGTGTTTTTTCAAGTGGGATACTTGACCAGTATAATAAAGGAAACACAGACACAGGCTGCTCGGTGTTGATGAGAATGTAAATTGACTTGTTCTGCTTGGTGGAAAAGCCCCCTGACCCAAAACATGTCATTCCATCTGTCAGCATATAGGCACCAGAGGAAAACCAAAATGAAAGCTGTGGCTTTAGAGGAGTTACTTTTGGAATTGTTTATATAGCACCTAATCTGTACCCCAGTTTAAAAGTTAAACAGTTTTTTACTTTACATCAAAGGTAGATAATTTAAGTCAAGAGTAGGTAAATAAAATGTTCTGGAAAACTGTACCTTGATTCTGTTTTTACTTCTATTCTGTTAATCATCAAAGAAAGGCAGAATAAGAAAATGGTATTACACTTGGATTCATCATATACCATTGTCTTGCTTGTAGGTATCTTTCAATGGAGCTAATATGGACTAGCATTACACTGCTCTTTTCAGTGTTTTGCTGATGGTGTTCAGTGTTGATTGTTTACCTGATGCATCCTACCATTTGTTCCGGGGATTTAGTTCCTTTTAAATAAAGGCATGGAATAAATCAGAAAAAAGCCATTTAGGAAATATCTCGCATATATTCTATTGCACTTAGCAAAAACATTGAACAAACACTTGGATAAAATATCACTTATGTCATGAAGAATTTATTTTTACAGAAATGAGATAATTTTAATTTATTATTTCTAAAATGCATGAATAACGTTTTCCTTGCTTTTTTGTGACAAACGTCCCCAAAAGAGAGGGAAATGTGTGCAGTCCTGGTGCAGTTTCTCAAAACAGCTGAATCCCAATGTGCATGATTTCCTCTATTAATTTCTGTTATTACACAAAAATAGTAATCCAAAATGGTTTTACTTAGCCACTTTGTGCAAACATTTATCTTGGTGAGATTTTTGTCCTGCAGGTTACGTAATATCGCAAGCAGTCATGGCTGTTTACAGGACAAACATGGTGTCATTCTTTCCTTGGAGGCTAAACCCCAATATTTACATGAACTGTGCTGGAATAAGGAACATAGGTATAGCTCATTTTCGAGGAGAACAGCATACCAGCTGTGGCCTTGAGATTTACTGCTCAATCCTGCCATCTTTTTTCAGCTGAACTCCAGTTTAAAACAAACTTTATCTTATAAATGGTTGTTCAGAAGGAGATTCAGGCTTGAATTTTCAAGCTACAAGCCTAGAAGTATGTTAGTGAGTAGATGGAGGTTATCTTAGCCCATGTTCAGCACTAGGCTAAAATGCTCTAACAGTCATTTTGCAGCCTTGGCAGAGCTTTTGTTTTGGCCTGCCTGCCGGTACCTTGAACTCTGTCAAGTTTTATCTTATGAGACCTACAGGATACATCTTCAGATGTGCTTCAGGGTGGCACTTCAGTGTGGAGGCTCTGTTTAAAAACTTCACTGGATTTTGGCAGTTGTTTAGTGGCTTCCAGTAGAAGCATTGATGCTTCCTTATTCCTTACACTTTTCTTAACTAAGAATCAAAATTTTAGCATCACCTGGCAGAGAGATATTATGGAAACAGAGTTCAAGGGAGGAAGTGTAACTGCTGGTTTAACAGGTGGTTCTAAGTGGAAAAACCTGTAGCTCTGTAATCTGTGTTCATATCCTGTAAGCTGTGCAGCAAGGACTGTTATTGGAGTTGGATGGATGGATTTTACTGTTATCTCTAAAGGGGTCTGAACAAAACTTTTATTCCAGAGCCTTTTCAACAGTTATAGGAGGTTCTGTTATTTGTTATACCTCTTTCAAAGATTTCACGCATCTCATCTTGTTCCAGGGGATAATACACCCACTCACCAACATCCCTTTACAAATGAGTAAACTTTTTAACTAGATATTTGTGAAAAGTATTATAGTTTAGAGGGCTTCATGGTCAGTTCTAATATTCCTTTAGTTCTTAATGCATCAAGCTTGCAAGATTTCTGAAATACAATCACCTGCTTTTCTGAAGAATGTTCTCAACTGTTTCTACTACCTGATTGCATTTAAGTATGTCCATGTGAATGTATGAGCATTCATTGCGAATTTTTTACCCTCATATTGCTAAGACTCCTTTCCTCCAATTAATTAACTCCAGAATTTGCCTGGATAACTTCACATGTTATATTCAAGGAATTTTGATTTAAAATCTTAGACTGAGCTAGGAATTCGAAAGTAATCTGTGCAGTAGCAATGCTTCTCTTGCTGCATGCTTACGTTTACTTTTTCTATCACTTGTGCAGTTCTTTGCTATTCAGTGAAGCATGTTGAGCACGCTAAAAGTTAACCCCAGGAATAAATGTGTTCCTGAATAAGGGAGATGATCTGAGCTGCTGCCAGAACTTTGTAATTTGCAAATCTATCCTTTACCTGTGGTACCGATTTTATTGTGTGATAGAACTAAAAATATCTCCCTCAGAAGGGAATATCCACTCTTTCATCTGCTCTAATGTAATTGCTTCAAGAACAGTTACTACTTTCTGCAAGTTGATGACCATCCCATAGGTAATGAATTGATAGTGACTTCAATCCTTACTGGGCACCTAAGGCTTCCACAGAAGATTCTAATGGACACCCAGAGGGCACTATTCACTGGGCATTAAAAAGAAATTCTGAAAGGGTTTGATCCTTTCTCTCTGTGTTTTTAGGCAGCTTGTGATGATGGCGCTTGTTTTGTGGGCAAGTAGCATTTCTTGTCATAGGAGTTGGGTGTTTAAACCTGTTAGTAAAAGGATAGAAAAGAAAACATGACTTCTAAGGCCAGTTATTCCCTGTCTATCATGGCAAACTAATTAGTGTATTTCCATCCCCTTTGGAATGTGCTGTTCAGGTGATTTTTCTTCTTTTGCCTTGTGAAATTGTCTTCATGAATATGCAAGGTTTGGCCTGTAACTCCTGAGGCCCCATTACAAAGTTCAGATACCTTTTCACTCTAAATATCCATTTTGCTTATCAACATCTTGTATGCAGTTTGTCAGTTCATGTTATTCATCAACCAAATTTGCATATGATATTAAGTTTAAAAAGCCCACAAGAAGTCTCCTAGGATTCTCACATGAATGTTAAAGCAAATGTGATGCATCTGAGAAGGATGCATTTTGAAGTGGTGAAGTCTATTTTTAATTACAGTGAGAGTGTATCCTGATGTTTTTCCTCACTTGGACTTGATATCTATTTATAAAATGTGAAATAAAGGTTTAAATTAGGCACATAGGTTTCCACCTTCACAAAATAAGGTTAAATGTAGTTATTCCATGTGTGCAGACTCCTCTATGAAACAGGAATTTTCTTCCTTGTGCTCTGAAATGGTTTTAAATTATTTCTGATATGTGCTGGGAATTCTTTTCTGAAGACGGAGCAAAACCAGATCTGCCTTGGTGACCCAGCAACATTTTAAGCAAGAGAATGGAAAGAGCCTATCCTAAACTCCCTACAGGCAGCAGCCTAGTTCTTGAAGTTGTTTTCTCTGTGAATAGTGAGACCAAAGATTATTCATGACCTTCCACAAAGATCAGAAAGCAGTCTGTGTCTGGCAGCATCAATGTCAAACAGGCTCAAACAGAAGTTCAGAAGCCAAGATGGAACCCTATCTGTCATGTTTTCTGGTTTAGGTAGAAGAGGAAGAAGCAGAAAAATTGTGCTTCTCTTGCTTCCTGTGTGAGAAACCTGGGGTACAACTCAGTGAGGAGTTTTCCTTTGTCATAAATAGCAGAAAGGAAGGTGTAAATATCTTTCTAACCTCTGTAGTTGGTGACCTTAAGATTTATTTTATGTGGTTATCATAGGTTCATGGTGAATTCTGTTCTGTCTATGCCAGGTATATTTTTCTAGAGCTTTGTGATACTGGGTTTTGTTTGGTCTAGAATCCTTACTAATAAAGGAATAATGTATCAAATACTTGGAATTTTTCTCCCTGCTTTTTACTAGATTAATTTTTTTATTGAGTCTCCAGACACATCTGTCTATCTCTGCTAAAGTGCAGTGTTTATGGTATGGCTGCAATTGTCGTATTTTTGTGGCTTCTGTTTTGCAAATAGGGTGACACTGGTAGCTCATATGCAGTTTTCAAGTAATAATGTTACTCTGTGTGCATTCCAGCAAGTCTGGCCAAGTGTATTTCCTCTGTGAGATCACAGACTACTGTGCACAGCCTTCAATTCCTCATTCAAATTGCTTTTATTTCTTTCTTTCTCTCCTATTTTTAAAAAACTACTTTGTGAACTCTATTTAGTTTCTTAATTACTGATGATCACCACTGTTTTTTTCATGTATGTACTGTCTCCATTTTTTCTACTGCAGACAGAACTAAATACCAATTGCTTAAGATGTTGTTTCCTTCTGGCATGACTTTGAGCAGTGGCTGTCTCTTTACTGCCCTAGATGTATGGGCCAAAAGCTGACAGTTATGAAAGATGCCCTTTTTTTCTGGGTAAAAGTATTCTACCAGTATCAAATTGAAAAGCAAAAATGTTTGCTCAACATTCTATTTTGCTCATCAATGAAATTTCTAGTAAGAAATAAGAAGAATAATATTCTAGTTCTTGTGGTTTTGGACAAAAACATTTAACTTCTGTTTTTTGATAGCCAGATACTTTTTTTTTTTCTCTTGTTTATTTCACTTAAGTGGTGTGTGTTAGGAGGGAAACAGTAAAATATTGAATATTGTCATTATTCAGGAGAATTCCTACAATGTCATGCTTTCCATTTTGCGAAAATAATTTTCATTTTGCGTGTTTTGCTCTGAAAGCCCATTTGCTCTATGTATGAAAGCATTGTAAAGTGTCCTTGTTGTGTGAAGTTAACAAAGGAATTATTTTCACCCACATTGAAAAATATCATGGTTTATGCAAGCTCTTAGGAGGGTATAATCTGGTGTTTAAGAACTGGCTGAAGATTTGAGATAAGGCGGATCAATTTACCACTTGAGTGTGGATTTCCTGTTTGGATGAGGGCTGCTTCTGCTTAATTTCCTTACTGCAATGTGTTTACAGTTACACAGGGTGCTGTGATTAATGTTTGCCAGGTGCTCTAATACTGCTGTGAAGGGACACATCTAAGTATTAGCAGTATCCAACAGAATACCATTGTGTCTGAGAAGCAGAGACTCTGATTGTAGAAATGTCCAATGACTGAGCATGAGTGTACAACAACGTGCCTGCAGAAAAAGCATCTTCACATTTGATAAACTTATACCTGCCTGAAAATGAGATTGCATCATATTTGATAGGATAATGGCAACTGTGCTTATCTACATCATCTGTCTTCATAATTCCCAATAATCTCGTGGTCTGAGGGTCCCTCAGGTTAATCTGCATATGGCAAAAAAAAGATGCACCTCAATCTAGGTGAACATTGGCCACAGGACTTGAGCAAAAGGAACCTATATCCTTCACTCATGTTTATACCTGTCTCACATCTTCTGCTCCCTTGTGTAGTCACATAAGATCAAGTCTCCAGCTGTGTGTAGGGCCTGGTGCTACTGGCCTTAGGTAAGTGATGAAAGTCAAGGTCATTCACCTGCTCCTGGCTCAGAATCCTCCATGTACTGATACCAGTAGAGTATAGGAGACCCTTTTTCCAACCTAGAACATGCCATTGCTCTAGAACATAGGTTTGCTTAGGTTTGTTATATGTTGTAGAAATTATCAGAGTGCATTACTAGTAGAAGAGTGCAATTTTTTTTATGGGAAGTCTACCTTCTGGACCAGGAAATCACTAAAACTTTGAGGAAGCAAAATGGGCTCCTAGTATGTGTTTAAAAAAAAAAAAACACCAAAAGACAGATTGATAGCTCTGGCAATACCTATGTCTCAGTAATTAGCTTAGAAAATATTCCTGGGAATATTAGCTGTAGCAGAGACTTGCTAGATTAAATCTGAATTGTTAAAATGTAATGTCCTGGAAAATGGAGGGGCAAAAATTCTATTGTCTTAACATGCCCTTGGATGTATTTAACAGCTTTTACTGTTGTGAATTGCTTCTAGAAGGCCAAATGACATGCCCAGGTATTTCCTTAAGAACTTTTTCAGTTTCCTGAGTCTGGCATTTTGCAGTAGCAATGCTCCGAGCATTTAATTGGTCTCCCTTGTATATCTGGCTATTCTCTCCAGAAGTTCAAACTTGTTTGCATTACCTCCCACTGTCAGTAACAGGAGATGCATACCTGCAAATACCTTTATTTTTAAATTTTTTTTTTCCTTTTTTCTTTTCTTTTTTTTTGTTTGTTTTGTTAGTTTTGTTTTGTTTTTACTCCATTCTTGCATGTTAAGCTACTTATGAAACTCCAGAGCCAGTCAGGCCATTTTTACACTCTGGCGCTAACTCATCTTCTGCTCTTTGGGTGTGAAAATTTCACGTTTGGGCAGAATAACTTGGCAGAATTTGCAAGCATTTTGACTGTGCTCACATTTAACTGTGGAAGTAATCTCACACAGGGAGCATGGTTTCATGTCTGCTCTGGGACCTGGAGCTATCAGCACCTGTTTATACCCATGGAAAAACTTGTTAAAGTCTGCACCGTCCTTCATGGGCTCAGTGTTAAATCCTGTGGTGGCAAAGCCCAAAGATGCAACTTTGAACGGGACCTTCTCTCTGAAAATGCTTCTCAGGTTTGTTCTTAATTAATGTGTTCAAAGTTTAAGTTTGCCACTTTCTCAGTGAGCTCGTTTTGCTTATGAGTCCGCTGCTTAGCTCAGTAACATTAAACGCTGCTGTCAAAAGCTGATTGATTGCTGCTTTCCATGAAGTTGGATACAGGCCACCTGGTGGGTGATACTTTTGCATTTGGTGCACTTTTCCATGTTGCTCTGTTTCTGGCTCCTTTATGATAATTTCCTGCTTTCTTGTCTACTTCTCTAGTTGTGTGCAGAGCTACTGGAGCTACACAGATTAAACCCTCATTAGATTGCCTTCCTTATATTCCTCACCTCTGGATCCTTCTAAATTTTTTTGTGTTCTGCATTCCTAAAGGTGTATTTTTCTCCTTTTTATATTAGCCACAGTATTTTGCAAAATTGTACAACAGAAAAGAAATATGCTGCCAAGTGGAATGCAATGCTCTGTGGATGGCACAGAGAACATGGGAACTGGGGGGTCTTGTGCCTTTCTGCAAAACAGTGACTGCAGCAATCAGGGATGTCCTGCAGCTTCTTCCAGCTTCTCTGGGGATGATCTATGAGTTTTCCATCTCAAAGGCTTTTTTTCAAGGTTTCTACCTTTTCTGTTGCAATTTTCTCTTAATATGCCTGTATGATAAAAAGAAGGATGAGTTGCCTTTACCTCTCATGGAGCTGTTTATAAAGGAACAACTTTCTGCCTGTAGTGGAAAAGTTTCATCTGGATGATGGGAGCAGTTAGAGGTTGTTTGTTTGCATGCTAGAAATCAGTTTCACTGGCTATTTTACTGTCCATCTTTATAATCTAGCAAGACTAGGAGATTGATAAAGGTCCTGTCTTTCAGTATGTGAACAAGCTGGATGTCACATGGATGTTGCTTTAAAAATATCTGCAAAGGCTTCAAATGAAAACTTAGATTCTTTACCCTGAGTTCCAAAGGCCATGTCTTATTGGAAGGCCTAGAGGAGGCTCCTGTCACTAGAGGCAGTAAATTTAAGAAATTTATTCAGATGTTCATAGGAACAAAACAGCACCAGAAAGCTATAAATTCATGAGTTTAGAGAACTTACTACAAGGAGGGTGGAAGTGATCATGGTAAACTACATCTGAATGCAGTATTCTGTTTCTATTGCTTTAAATTGACTTGGCAAAGATATGTGATATTCACTAGTAGGACAAAATTATGTGAAGCAGCTGCACTGGCAGAAGATTAATTATCCTTTACACTGCTGACATTAACCCTACCTATCATCAGGACGATGGGAAAAGTTGCCTGCTCATCATGTCATTTTGTGAACACATTTACTACCACTGTTATTTTAAATTATCATAAAACATGAGTGAAAATGGAGACTGTCACTTGTGGTTTTCTATCAACACTTTATGATGATCAAATCTCATAGGTTTTTAAAACACAGAGGGGAAGTGCTAGTAGTCATCAGTTAGACTTTGGGGCTCCCACAAGGCATGTGCACCTTTGATACCCTTGTAAGTGACTTACTGTGGTGAATGTGAGATTGTGTCATAAAAAAATCCCCAAGACAGAAAGCTAATTCCACGTTCTATAGAAATAGAAATAACCGGTGTGCCTTAAGGGAGTAGGATGTCTTGCTGGCTTCATTCAAAAGGCTACTCTGGTTTCATTTTTCTGTTGATCTCTTCCAATAATTATGATGAGGTAAATACTTACCTCCAGGGCTGAACTGCACTAACAGAAATAGGACCTGGCCCAAGGTAAGGCCAGAGCTGCCCAGTGGGTCTATTGTCATGTAGTCAGGTGAGATGAGTGTCTGTCCTCTCTGGCTGTGCTGTCTGGCTCCAGACCTCTGAGAAAGATGTGTGGGTTTTGAGAGCTCTTCTAGTGAAAGGTGTCATGTTGGCAGCCTGGGGATGGAAAGTCCTGGGCCTCTGCCAGCCTGGTGACATAATATATTGAGGAATGTTACTCTGATTCTTCCCTTGCTGTGGGAAGAGTCTCCAGGGCATGTCTCCAAATACAGGGAGTGGGGGAGGCCAAAAAGGGCTCTCTAGGCTTTGCTGAGATCTCCATTGCACGACATGGTGCCTTTGCTTTGAAGAATTAAACCCAAATTTCTAGAGGTCAAAACACTGGAAGGGTGGGATTCCATGCAGAGGAAGTTTGGGCTTGAGTGGTGGGTCTGTGCAAACCTCCTGAAGTTCAGCAAGGCTCAGGACAAGGTCTGTCACCTGGGTGCAGACAGTCCCAAGTACAAAGAGAGGCTGGGTAGAGCATGGATTGAGAGCAGCCATGAGGAAAGAACTTGAGGGTGCTGATTGATGAGAAAGTCAAGATGACCTGGCAATGTGCCTTTGCAGCCCAGAAAGCCAATAGCATCTTGGGCCTGATCAAAAGCAGTGTGACGAGCAGATCAAGGGGGGGGATTCTGCTGCTCTTGTGAGCCCCAACCTGGAGTTCTGCATCCAGCTCTGGTGGGGAGTAGAAGGGTGGGGACCTGTTAGAGTGGGTCTCGAGGAGGACCAGGAAGATGCTCAGAGGGCTGGAGCACCTCTCCTGTGAAGGCAGGCTGGGAGAGTTGAAGCTGTTCAGCCTGGAGAAGATGAGGCTCTGGGGAGAACTTAGAGAACCTTCCAGTATCTAAAGGGGCTTCCAAGAGAGCTGGAGAGGGACTTCTTGTACAGCCATGTAGTGACAGGACAAGGTTTAATGAGCTTAAGGTGACAGAAGGTAGATTTAGGTTAGCTATCAGCTAGAAATCCTTTACTGTGAAGATAGAGACACTGGCACAAGTTACCCAGAGAAGCTGGGGGTGCCCCATCCCTGGAAGTTGGATGGGGCTTTGAACAGCTTGGTCTAGTGGAAGGTGTTCCTTCCATTAGCAAGGGGTTTGGAACTAGCTGATGCTTGAGTCCCTTTCCAACCCAAACCATTCTATGAACTTTTTGAAATCCCATAGAATTCCCAGTAGGAAGTGGGAAAATGGCAGTGTTTAGTATGATGCTAACGCATAAGCTTTCTATATAAAAGTAATGCTAAATTTTCATCTCCTCTGTCAATTTTAACAAGAGTTTGGGGCATTTTTCCCTGTTAAATCTTCATGTGGAATTTCAGAAAAGTCATGGGCTTTCAAATTTATACACTGAAACTTCTCCCTGTAAAGAGAAGGAAAATGTTAATGCTTGTAGAGAAATAGCATTTGTAACTTCTAACAGGCTGGAGTAGCCCCATCCTCTACTTTGCACCAGTGAGCTAATTAGAGTATGGAAACCATGAAGAAATATAGTGTTAACTTGATTAAATTGGAAATGGGGCTGCCCACCTGTTCATCTAAATATAAGTGACTCTGCAACTTGACCCAACAGTCGTCAGAGGTGGGTAAAGCCAGCAGAAGCTTCCACTGAGCCCTGGCTTGGGCTGGGCTCTCTGTCCATGAATGAGGGCAAGCCAAGGAAGGGAAAAGCCTGCAGGAATGTCTTGGCACTGCTTTCTGGCTCCCACAGTGACCTTAGATACATATCACTTTATGTAATATTTTTTTCAAATGTGTATAGTCAGCTCTAACAGCTTGTTGATCCCAGCTAAGCTCCTTGGCTTGGTTCTGCTGTCAAGTGTTCTTGTTTGCCCGGGTCTAGTAAGCTGTGTGGCTTGAAGCTATGGCAGCTTCCTAAATATTATGGAAATAAACTCAAAAGCTCCATTGTGATCATCTGTTGAAACAGCTCTTAGTGCACCAAGGTTCCTTCATGCTGAGGAGCTAAGTGACTTTGACTTAGTGCAAAACTTTGCCGAGCAAATCTGCCTCCCGATCTTATCCAGTGCAAAGGTGGTGTCTTACAGAAGTTCCTTTAAACAACTTCACACCATCCTTCTCAATAGAGTTGAATCTGCATAATCCAAGTGTATCTTTTGACTTGGACATTGAATCTCAATGCTTCGCTTGGTGGGTGACAGTCACCATCCCAGTACTACTAATTAGCTCTTTATTTGAATGAGTCCCGACACTAAATTTATGTGGATGGCATGTCTGCCAGCTGCATCTCAAAGCAAAGCTTTGAAGTGCTCTTGTTAATTCCACACATTCCTCTCAGCCACATCTACTGTGTTGCTGTCCTGCAGGTATCTTGCTCTGCTCTGCTGCTTGTTCTGTAAAAATACAGGCTTATTTCTTCTGCCTAATATATGCATTTTTTGTAGGGCTACCACGCGTTAAATATCTGGTTTGGTGAAGTGATGTTACGTTCCTGCTGTAACTGCCTCACTGCAGTGATCCTCCCTTGGTTGATCTTAAGCCCGTTAGGGCGCACTGGCCAGCAAAAAAGAGCACTTCTTTTTTGAATATGTGTTATTTCCTTTCCCAGGAGTACTAATTTGAAGAAGCAGCCTACCTTCTAATGATAATATAGAGCTTGACTGTTACTTGTAATTTAATGTTGTGTTGACATTGAAAATCTGTCTTCACTCAAATTTTATACATTTTACTTATATACATTATATATTGCATTTGTTGCTGAATCAAAAACGGTATTCCTAATGACTTCCATGGCAGTTTTGCAATAGCTGTCTATACTGCATAAATAACAAGCTTTTCCACTTGGAAGTGATTTACATCTTCCCAAGTTGCATGATTTTTGTTAGACTTATTAAAAATTCTCAGAGGGCACTTTATTTTTACCTCCCTTCTCTTTCCCTGCCATTGTATCTGTAATTCAGTGCTCTCAGAAGCCACAGGGGAATGGCAACCCTTCATAAGCAACCAGGCTGACAATGAGTAGTGCTGGCTCCAAGTCCTACTCCTGTGCCTTTACTACAATTACACCTTGCCTTTGCAGTATCTTGCTTGTTTGTTCCTGGACCTCTTCTAAACAGGAATTAAGGGCATAAAAATGAATTGTGCAAAAACTCTCCTTTATAGTGATTTTATGCTGTGGGGAATTCCTCTAGAGATTAGCTTTTTGGGCCATAAAACTTCTTTCAGATCTCTTAAGCTGGATGCGAATTCCAGTTTCCTGAGGTAAATAGATAAAATTTTCCAATCCTGTTTCATCCACCTGCCAAAACTGGGTCTGTAAGGGCAGCCAAAATCTATTATTGGTTTACACTGGTGCGAATCTTCTGACGTTAAAGGTTGAAGCTGTGTAACTGAGAGTGGAATTTGGCTTGTGGCCTTGGTATCTTACATGGCACGGGTGAAGCACACAGTTCAGACCAGATATAACAAGGGGGGGCTGGTGGGGGGAAGTGATTGGAAAAAAAGGTACTGAAAAAGGCTCTATACTGGCATGTGAGCATAGGAATTTGTGTAAATGCTCTTATGGCTTATTTCTCCTTGGTTTATTAATAAACCTGCATAAACTCCTTATATTAAAAAAAATAAAAAATGTGGATTTGGGTTTTGAGTTATCACTTCCTTCCAGCAGGATGACAACATTCTTTTGGAAATCTTTGACATTATGTGCATGAAAGCCAGTATGTTAATGTTTTTCTGTAACACGGTGAATGTTTGGGTGTCAACTGTGCCAGTTTGTGCAGCGTGAGTCCCCACTTGGTAGTGGTTAGAACTGAGGTTCTACTATAATAGAGAATTGTGAGAAGTAACTGTAGCTTTTTTCTTTCTTGCTGACTTCTGTTTCTATGTTCCCTTTTTTCATTTTTACTATGACATCTTTAGATGCTGTCATCATCTTTTTAGTAGAATGTTTCTCTGTTCCACCAAGAAAATCCAGTAGCTTTTTTTTTTTTTAAGGTAATTTTAGATAATGTTAGAATCAATGAGTTTGAAAAACTGAATGAAGTAAAAATTATAATAATAATTTCTTAGAGAAAAAAATTTCTATGGAAAATTGTCTATGGGAAGAACACTTGTGTATAAAAATAATAATACTGCTTTATTCTGGAGACAATAGAGAATAATAGGCATGGCCACTTAATAATTTTTGAGCAGTAAATTCAGTTTTCATTTGCACTGTTTTAAGTATGAAGCAACTCCATTGAACCAAAAGGAATTGAGACTTATATGCTGACAGTCTCTTTGCTGTTGCTCTTTACACATGTTTAGTGGTGATTTTTGTCACAAAGCTCAGCAATTTTAAGTAACGTCTATGGGAAGAGGGGGTTCTAAACTTTGAGTATAAGAGGGCATCCAGGGCCAAAGTGGTTATCTGTGTGCTGAGTACTGTTTGTCAGAGCCCCCAAGTTCTATGATAGGCAGGAGAGGGACACCTAATATAGTAACTGGAGCAGGTTCTTGGTCCAGTGGAGGAGGGGCTGCATTGTCCATGTGGAAGTCACTTGAAATCTGTGAAGTTTTTCACAAGTGCAACTGGAAACGTTCCTGCCACCCTCTTTGTCCAGCATTGAAGATTAGAGTCAGTCTCAAGGTGTTAAAAATGTGAATTGTGATTTCACATGGTGTCTTGGTGTGCTTAAATCTCAATGGATCAACTCAAGCTTTTGTGTTGGCCTAGAATTTCTGTTGTTTGGCATTTGAAAATTGATTGCTTTCATGGAGTTTTTTCTGAATCTTGTCCTGGTAAAAAAAGATATCTTTAAGTCTGAAATTCATGTCCTCACAAATGTTATTAGGGTGAATAAAATGTTATTTCTGGATTTGTGGGTGTTTAGATCACATTGTTAATAAATTTGCTTAGAGGCTCTTTTACATTCCTTTGGGACTTCAGAATTTGGGATTGTTATTAGATATTTCCTGACTCTGAAAGCAGAAGGATACTTCTTGAGAGAACAGCTGTCCTGATAGTCCCACGGGATCTCCTCTGAAACCCTGGCTCTCCGGGCTCCGAGAGGGATGAACATCTTCTGTCATCTGAGCCTGCCTAACAAATATGGTGAATTGTGTTGGGAAACAGCAAAAGCTGGATAATTCTGCTAGAAATGAGGAAAAACAAGATAAAGGCCAGGTCAGAGCACCAAAGCTGGCTTCAACTCTGCTTTTCAAAGGCTACTGTGCCAAGACTTTCTAAAGTTCTGCCCCAGTTCCTGATGTGATACAGGAGATGCGCAAGAAGAGTGGCCTTTTCTGTTGTTTGTTTTTTTTTTTGGTGGTTTTTTTGTTTTGTTTTGTTTTTTTTTTCCCCCTGAACTTCTCCACAAATTTTATGCAGTGCCCTAATCCTGTGCTTTGTGAGGAGAAAGTTCACATTTCAATGGACACAAAGCTACCGGGTAGGCAAAGGCCTGACTGCATTAAAAATTAAACTGTTGGGAGCTTGATTTTATTTCTTGATAGATATAAAAAATTAAAACAACATAATAGACTTCTGCATGCGTTATCCCTCTCCTTATCTGTGAAGCTGATGCCAAGACCTAACCATTCTGCAGTGTTACACAGCATACTTGGACGTTTTCTTTCTTTTTTTTTCATCAGCACAAGCTTTGTCTTAGGTGAGTAGTGAGGGTATGAAATGAGGAGGTATGAGGAATGATGTACATTTGATCAGTACATGGCAAGTAACACAATTCTGGGTTATGCTATGGAGCAGGCTGACGAAGTGGCCCTTACTGACATGAGAAATCCTATCCTGGGGAAAGCTGATGTCTCTGCAGCTCAGAGCTCCAGCTGAGGACATGTGAGGGGCATGGCCAGTGGAGTAAGAAGAGGGTGTGGGAAGGTGCTTGTCCCCAGGCTGTGCTGGGCCTGGTGGCACACAGCAGTAACTTCATCTCTGGGGAGAGGGACTTGTTTGAGAGCTGGCACTACTGAAAGCTTACATGCTGCTTTACCTGGAAAATTAACACTCGTACAGCAATGATTACTAGAAAAACTTTCCATTCACCCACTTACTGGTTTATGCAGAAAATTTTGTCTTCTGACAAAACCAGTTGTTTTTGGAGAGGTGATCAGATTTAAAAGGCAAGAGAGGGCATTCAAAATCTACTGAATAATCATCACCCTATGACTTGTGAGTTTCAAAACCAATGTTTACAGAGGAGATGAAGAGCAGCAGAGGTAGTATGAAGTGTTATGATGTTTTGAATTGTCTATCTAGTATAGGTTTTTAGTTTTATATTCTTAAGTGATAATATCTTTGGTATTAAGGCTCAATCTAAATATGGGGTAGTGTCTACTGCATCATTGAAGGAAAACAGATTTATACAACTTCCTATTTTATATAGGAGAAAGTGCAAAACAATGAAGTATTACTGATTATACTCTGAAGATTCCAGTGTGTATTAAATGAGGAGTAGGACAACATGAGAATCAGGAGAATTAAATCCAAGTTCATTTGGAGTGATCTTAATGGAAAAACTGTGGGGTATGTGCAATACTACTCACAGGTTTCCTTTGTTACACTTTGTATTGTAATGGATACCTGGAGCCACAGAAACTGGTTACTGCTGCCTCCATGGGATCAGCTCTCAGCAAATAAATGGGTCCCTTCATTTTCCTTCTGTTTTTTTTTTTTTTTTTCCCCTTCCAGCTCTCTGTTCTCTCCTTGTATTTTCCTTTATTCCTCAGCTGTTGAGATAAATAAGAACATGAAGTATGCAGACAGGATATACCAAGCAGCCATTAAACTTCTGGAATAACAGTTTACAGGGTCAGGCTCTGCTTTCATGTACAACTCATACTCTGGTATTAAATGCTAAATGGCTTTGTGTAGGAATCCTACTCTTGCTAAAACCAGGGAAAGCTTTACTATGTCTTCTTTGGTTATACAATTGTCTTGTCTTTCTTCTCAACTTTCTGGTAAGTTTAGTAAAGTGTTCACCAGGTAACACAGCTGCAGGGAAAGCTCTCCTAAGCTTGTGAAGTTGATCATTTGTCTTTTAGAAAAGTATTATGTATGACAAATGATAAGGTAAGCTCCACGTCACTGCTTGCAAAATTTGAATTGCTGCAAGCAAAGCATCCTGCAGAGCTGCTGAATAGGATGGTGTAAGCCTTGGCACTGCTGGTTTTTGCATGTTTTGCTAGGCTCTTTATTGACTTTTCTTCCTATGATATGCATTTTGTCTTTAGCAACTCTGCTCACCACCTAATTTCCTATTTATTTCTAACAGAGTTGTTTTAGCTGCCTTTAGGCTGCTGAGCTGCTGAGGAACAAAAAGACCTTTTGATGTAACCCCTTCTTTAAAATTGCAAATACTAAAACTTTTTTGTCTCGTTTTAGGTTTAGGGATGAGGCAAGAAGGAAGACAATCTAAGCCTCTTCTTACAACCATATAATCTGCATTCATTTGTTACTTTCTTGTAAAATAAAGGGACTATAGCACTACCTTGGACAAAATATCAAAGTACCTGGGAGGGTAAGGATTTGGTGAGACTAGGATTTAATTTAATTCATTGTATAGAAGCAGTTACCACATGCAAAGAACCGTAAACACATGAGGGTAGTTCTGGTACTAGGCTTAAATGTCTCTTGCTGAAACAGTCATCTTTTGAACAGATATTTTTTCCTGTATATTGGCATGATATTTAAGCAATAAGTCATGGTCCTTTTTAATTGAGTTGAAAAGTTTACTGTTGAAAAAGGGGATAAGAATTTTTTTCTAATGGAAAAAACTTTTTGGATGTATTTTGCAGTTGAGATCAAAAACTTGTAGTGGCAAATTGAGATTTAAGTAGCCAGGAGTTAAAAATAATAAATTAATTGTTCTTAAAAAGATATAATTTAATTTTTCATAAACTTTTCAACATGAATGCAATTGCGTTATAGATGAATTTGAACATTCAGTACAACCTGTCATTCAGTATAAAAGAGTATGCTGCTGGCAAGGTAACTTTCCCCTGCAGCTGGAATACAATAAGGGTTTTATTTGTTTGTGACATGAATTTTGACTGATTCCAGGGACCCAGTTGAATGACTGAGTTCTGAACCTCTTGGTACTGTAAAGAGTCTGATCTGTAACAGCTCCTATGAAACAAAACCAAGGTTAAGACTAGGAGGCTTTCTAACTCTGTTCTGTTTTAGGTCAGTATCCTAAATATCTAGTTGGCTCAGGGAATTGTTTGTAAGTTGCTTTCATCTGTAAGTGACCAGTGTGAATGTTACTGAGCTTGACAGCATCTAAAAACTGTTGACATGCGTGGAGTAAGTTTGGAAAGCTCAGCTTTTCATGGGCAGATATGTGTGGTGCAGGAGCTGTTGTCACAACTTCTTGCCACTTGTGATCCACCGGGTGGATGGAAACATCATCCTGCTGGCCTCTGGAAATCATTCCTTGAGTCAGCCCTTAAAGGCTTCAGTGAGGGAGCAAAGTGGGCTCCCCCTGTTTAGTACCCATTTGGGAATCTCCACCTCTAAGGCCCTGGTTAGGCATATGTCACATGATACCTAAACCAGGGATTCCCTTTCCTTGATGGAGTATTCCAGCTAGGAAGTCAAATGGGTTCAGGAGGTCAAATACTTAAAGCAAATGCCAGAGCTTTTGGCAGGTTTGGTGTTTTTCAAAGGCAGCTGATTTTGTTTCCTTCCTGGTACTTATGGTTGGCTGGTCCCTCTCTTCTCTGGGAACAACAGTAACAAGAAGTAGACGCTCGTGTGCTTTTAGATCCATCAAAGATGGTAACACCAGCAATTAAGGCACTTTGTTTGTTAGCCTGATAGTATTTTTAGGAAGCTGATGGAATTTGGCTTGTCATCTAATGCGTTGATCCTTTGCCAAATGGCAGGTCCCCTGACCAGCCGCCCAAGTCCCTCTACCAACTGTCACCCTGGCCTGCAGAAAGTGGCATGAACAATCCACAGAGTCGGCAACTCCGTGAAGGATTAACAGCCTCTGCCAGCATGCTCTAATTAAACTGCTATGTAGACAACAGCTGGGAAAAATTCATCAATCACAGAATGTTTATTATTGGAATTAAAACACCTCATAACTAATGCATAGATTTGCATTGATTACCATCTCCTGGAAGGAACAAGTGATGCCAGCTCCATGTGTCTGGGCAGTTTGGATGTTTGTATCACTGGTACTATCACCCATCTGCCACTGGTTTGCTAACCATAGTTAAAGGGTTGATCAGCTTCTTTGCAGCTAGTCAGGGTCATCATCTGTAGAACTGTGATGCTCAACACTACAAGGAATTCTAAATTTGCTTTGTCATGTGATCCGTGGCATATTTGTGTTCATCCATCTTCGAGGCACGTGGACAGGACTCTTGATTTATTCACACTTGAGCAAAACCATAGCAATGCAGCAAATACTAGATTAGTTGTATAGGCTTCTAACCATGGTTAGTTCATAAACAAGCTTAGGGTGAGCAGCTCAGTTTATTTCTCTGAGCCCTTACACTGTCTAATGTGGCAGTAGTGCAGGGGTGTGTGTCCTTTTGTAATATGAGATGGCTATGTGGCAGTCAAACCACCGGGAAACTTAATATATAAAACACTTTCTAAGCTTTTGAAAATGGTCATTTATAGTCTGTGCTAAATAATAAAAATAAAATAAAAATATGCTCATGTACACTCACATTTGTATATATTCAATACCTTATTTTTTTTTTTTTTAATAAGAGAAACATCTTTGCCCAATTCAGAAGCAGACTTTTCTATTTCTGTCAACATTTACAAGGGCTTCGGTAATATGAGTACAGATAATTCTGAAGCATTTGGTCCATGTGTTCATGGCTACTACAAGGTCTGAGATCTCACTTAAGCCCTCCAAACTTATGGTATTCTTCCTAGAACCATTATATCCAAACTAAATGGAGCAAACTTTAATGTTAGAGCTCTAATACAATATCCTTCTCAAAGCATGAAACTGAAGGTGCAGAAAAGAGCAAGCAAGAAGTTAGCTTCAGGGTTCTGAACCTCATGGTCTTCAGTGCTGAAATGGTACTTAACAGAATCATGTGCTTGGCAAGCTGGTAGTAATTGCTTTCCTCATCTAAAACATCTCATCCTAAATGTCTGACTCCTGAAAGATAAGATTATCAGCCAACACTTCATGGCTGTAGGAGAAACTGTTTTGGTTGGTATTTCAAATTAACTTTCAGGTCAAGCCTTGAATATTGCCTGCAGTGTACAGACACTTGAGGCATTATAATAAATTCTCACTATTATATAATTGAGATAAATAACAGTTTTAATTAATAACTCTGACCTCTCAGTCAAGACATGAAGACAATAAGTGTGTCTGGAGAAGAGCAAAGCAGAATTTATTCTTTATCTGACCGGCTGACTTGGCATTCATGAAAGCTGGCTTTCATGAGGGAATTCAGGAAGTTGAGGAACCCTTCCTCAAAGGGGCATGGGGAGCAGAGTTCATTCACCATGTTTTTCTTTCTTTTGATAGGTCCTTTGCTACCCTTTGAGCACAGCCCGGACCTTTGTGAGTATTCTATTTACCAAGATGAAGAAAAAGAATCATTCCTATGGGAATTTCAGAGATTCTGCTGTCAGATGCTTTTTTTGCTGTCACACAAGCTCAACGCTGACATGACTGTTGACTTCAGTAAAGGTAAGATGATCTGTTGCATTATTTTTTCTCATGAGAACAAACTGGACGTGACTTTAGATTTGCCACGAAGTACTATTGGGATTGGCAGCAGCAAGAGAGTGTAAGAAAAAAATCCACAAAACAGTGAAAAGTTTATTGATGCACAGTGTAAATGCTTCATGTAGTTTGTGACAGCTGATGGAGATTAGTCACAACCAGGCTGAATTTCCGCTCCATGGACAGATGTGCTGGGACAGTGTGCCCTGGTGTTTAGGTATGTTGACTTCCTTGCCTTGGACCAGGAGGGACTTGCTTGATTAGGGGTGAGGCAGGTCTACTAATAGCTGTACTTAGATTTGGTGCGCAAACAATGGTAATTTATTTCTGACCTTTCCTCCTTAAAATGCCCCATCACATGTTCATGCCTAATGGAGGATGTCAGTACTGAACCTGGGGCATGTAGCTCCAAAAGCTCCATGTGTTGGAGAGGATGAGAGAGGTTTTAAAAATGTGTCAGCCTTTACTGTGCTGAAGGGTTTGACTTTAATGCCGTACTTGGAATATTTCTTCTAATTAAGAAGAGTGAGGAATACTACTAATTCAGCAGTAAAGTTAATTAGCACAGACTATAAATGTTTATTTGTTTTTTAATAGCAACAAATGTATTATAAATTACTCCCGTGTTCATCTATTGTAAAATCCTGCTGTTAGAGTAATTTGTAACATAGCTTTTTCTTACAATAGCTGTTGGCATTGTAAAAGCATGAATATGATTTTGGTGTTGATTGTGGAATAACCATGTTAATTGTTAAACCTGCTAAATGTTTAACTAGGATTTGCCATGTGAAAAAGATTAAAATAAATTTCATGTATATTGATAGATATTGAAGTGCTTAATGTAATCTTTATTTACAATCAGAAGCCTGCTTTTGCAGACATTTCAAATCTGAAAGTGATATGTTTTTCCTAAACACAAATTTACTACATCTAAATTCTAAGAAGTTTATAATCATTCTTAGAAGGAGAACTTATAGTCTTAGCTGTTAGAATGTCTTGAATTTCACAGATTCTTAAGAAAACTTGATAGCAAACTTTGATCTTTAAATAACTTATGGACTTTTATAATATTTTTGATAGCAAATACTGTTTTTATAGCATTGTAGGTGTACTTAATAGTTTCGAAGTGAATATTTGTCAACATATGAACTAAAATATTGAAATCTTTTCATTTACCCCTTAATGCAGTTCTGCAGTTCCTACTTTGTGAAATAGCACAATTCTGGAATGAAAAGATGCCTTGTAGTCTAGCTTCATTTGGAACAAACAATTTGTACCGCACTTAATCCCATCTAAAGTGAGGGGAGCTCAAGAGATCCAGGTCTGAGACATATGTAATGAAGAGAGAAAATAGTAGGGTGTGATTTCTGCTGTGAGGTGATTTCCTTGGAGAAGTATCTTTTAGAGGAAGATTGAGAACTGAAAGCCAGTTTGATTTCTAGAGTGGGAACCTTCAGTAAGTGTGGAAGACAAAGTATTTTTAAAATGACTAAAAGAGGGCTGGTTTGGGGGAAGGGAGGCATTATGGGCAGACAAAGGTGATACATACCTAATTCAGCCAACACTAAAAAACTGAGAAATTGCCATCTCATGCTGTCGTCTTTTTCCTTTTGGTTTAAGTAAACTTTGCCCTTGGGTGTTATGAGAGAGAAATCTTGACTCCTAATACCTTAATCAATGCTATCATCTTTTCTGCAACTCCAGTCTTTTCATAGTGTTTTCAGTCTTGATGCTGGTCAAACTTTATTGACCACCTAAATTGATTAAAGTTTTTCCAATTTTGCAACATCATCTCTAATGCAATGAATCTGGTGACCTAACCATCTCAGTGTTATTTCTGACTCGAGAAGTTTGGAAGATTATCCTGCTGTTGATATAGCAGCTTCTGTATTGGTAATATTCCCATAGAGAAGCAAATACTGTATGGAAAGCAGTGAACTCTTTGTTTTTTGGGAACAAGAGGAACAAAAACCTTATATGTACACTCAGATATACTGTTGGAGACACTGAAATGTCACCATAAAGGCTGAATATGAATTACTTGCACAGCAAAAGGTCCACTTCTGAAAAGTTGTGACTTTGGTATGAAAATCAGAGCATCTACTGCACATTTTGCAGGATATTCTCTGCATAAAGCATATATTTTCTGAGGATTTCTGAGTAAATAGGTTTTTTCTTTAAAAAGTGTTTTTTCTAACACATGATTATTTTTGAGCTTTAATCTTGGCTTCTGAATGCACTATTCTGCAATAGTTTCCAGAAGGCAATTACTTGGTTGCAGAGGAAATAATGTCTTGGTGAGGTTCTCTTTTATTAGCCATTGCCTGCTCTATACTTTTAGCAAAGATATTTGCAAATGTCTCATTAAAACAACAAATCCAAAAGAGTGGAAAAGTGGTATCTGATCGAACCCTCAGTGAAAAACCCTGGACTGCACAGGATTATGTGCATTATGCATTATATTACATGCATTGTGAATTACTTCCAACTGAGGTAGAATAACCCCTACCAAAAGCTGATTTTCTTTTCTCCAACCTTAAGTGAGTATGTGGGTCCTTGAGAAAAGGGCTTAGTTTCATGAAGAAGAAAAAGTACTCACTGATTTAAAAAGTTGGTGTACGTTACTGAGGAAAGATTGGGGCAGTAGGTAGGTTTAAGATGGACTTGTGAAAATCAGTGTGCTATGAGCTTGCTTTGCTCTTCATGTGGTTATCTCTGCTTTTAGTCCTGTTTGCAATCACTTAAGAGTTTTTAGTAATCTATGTATTGGAGGCAAAGTCAGTTTGATTTCTGTCCTGGGCTATTTATGTGTTGCTGGGCCCTAAAACAACTCTTGCAGCAATGTTGTTGCTCTTTCTTGTTTTTCATGTGGAATTCTTGGCTCTCAAGTCTGCTCACCCTTCACAGAATTAGAATGGTGGCTAATTATCATCATATGATACCTTGGGTATAAAATGTGTATATCCAGATATTTCTGTTTTCCAGCTCTGTTAGATTCTGTTGCCTTTAGCTGTGATTCCCTTGAAAAAAGCTGATCATCAAAACTTATTCAATCTATTGTTAATTTTCTTGAAAAAAGGTTGAATTATTTGCTACACAAATTGGAAATACTGTTTCAAATAATAGCATAATGTTATTACCTTCCTTTAAGCTTAGAAAAACAGATATTTGGTGAGACTAATCATAAACCTATTGTTTTAAAATAAATGCCTTAAAACACTTTCAGAGGAGATTTCCCATTCATGTGTAGGTGTGGTTGTACATTTCAAAGTTGGATAAAAACAGCATTGAGAGATGAAGTATTTTTAGCACCCTCATAAAGGGGAACATATTGGGAAAACTTTATGAGTGCATGTATCTATTGCTTTTCCAGGCTCACACATCTCGCTCAAAGCCACAGTGCAGCTCCTCTAAATAGTCATTATTTGACTGTATTTAAGGTCAGCATTGCTGTGAGTTAAAATGAAGGAACAACGTATTGCTCAGGCTGCAAATTCCAGAGACGGGAGATTTTCACCTATGGAAATGCTTGTGTTTTATTTCTGCTTTAAATGTAAATCAGAAACTTAAATACATCGTTCAGGAAATGGAGAACTGAATTAGTGAAGCCCTGCCGAGCAGGTGATGGTTGATCCCCTGGATGGCAAATGATGAAAGGCAAAGTGCTATCTGCCTTCAGTGGTAAAAAGTTTCATCTCCTAGAGTTTGAGAACTCCATAGAGACATCTATCAAGTGGTCTGACAGGGAAATAAACTGGGTTACAGCTCTGCGAGAAGTCCAGATTATATTCCTGCTGAGCAATAACAAATTGTGGTGAACTTTTAAAACAAGTTCACCACAAAAAAGTTTTTCTGTTTTTCGTAAAAGAATGTAGTATAGAAGCAGTCAGTGGTAAGAAGAGACACTGGGGAAACCTCTGGAAAAGTTTGGTATTATTTAATAAGCAAAATATATGAAGTTATAGATGTGGCTTTCTTACTCTGTAGGCCCACTTGTGTTCTCTGCTCCTTTATAAGCACACTAAATCTATGTAAGGTGAAATTTGCTTTATTTGCTGCAAAATAAACTAGTCTCCTGACCATGAGATAATGTACTTGGGCCCCAGTTGTGATGGATCACCATTAACTTTCACCGAACGTGGTAAGAGATGCAGCTAATTCTGCTGGGGCTCACTAGGAAACCCTAATTTTCCTCCAATAATAAAATAGAGTATTTTCATTCCACTCACCTCATATATGCATTTCAAGTAGACTGAGAGTTCAGTAGGCATTCTTATACTTGATTTATTGAAAAAAGGAGCTCTTATACACAATTAGGATCCAAGTGCTTTTGAATGCAGCTATATTCAGATTCAGAACCTCAATGTTTTGCTGCCTTCTTTCTTACCATTGCATCCTGGCTCTGAATATCCTTCAACTTGAAGAAACTTCAGACTCATCTCTAATGCAATGGAAAACTATGAATGTTTGAAAACAGGTCCAGAGTTGTTTTCAAGCTTTGTGAACTTCAGCCAGCCATTCCATTAAGGTGTCATTTTCTTCAACCAAATCTGAAAGAGAGAAAGGTTTGTGGTGTCAGGTTTCTTTGCATCCTTCTGAAAATCTTTGCTTTCATATAGAAAATTAACATGCTTTATATCTTTGCATGTATCTAGGTATAGACAAATAAAACCTTGAGCATGTGTGTGATCCTGGATGTTTTAATAAACAAGAATGAATTTCTTCTGCTAATTATTTGGTGTCTCTTTCAGACTAGTTGCATTTAACTATGCAGCCTGGACTATTTTTTGAGTAACATCCATACATTCTTAGACTCAAAAGAAAAATAAAAGGATAGATATTTCCTTTCAATTGGATGTTGCTCTTATAGTGTAAGCATTAAGAGCCATTGGCCACTTAGTATCTTGTTTATATGGAAGCTAAGCTACCTTTTAAAAATAGATACAAATGAATGAAATAGAAAAATAAAGGAGAAAGTTTATTAGACAAGGAAGGCTGATGTTGTTTAATGAAGTGTGGCATTCTGATCTGTTTTTAAAAGCCTTTTTCCTTCTTGGTAAGTAATAGGGGTAAAATGTCTCTTATGGGCTTCTGCTTTACGCATTGCATACTTGCCTTGAGGGATTCGAAACCTAAATAAACCTTAACTCACAAAAGATGTAAGTTTGAGAAATCTCATCCTTTTTCTGGAATGGCTTGGGGGCTGATTGTTTATTTAACAAGCTGGTGCCCTGATTTTGCCACTGACACACTTCAGCAAAAATCCCCTCACAGGCATTTAAAGTTGCAAAAGGGAAGAAAATTGAGAAGAGAGATGTGAGTCAATGCACAAAGCCACAAAGGTCTGCTGACCTAGGTGTTTTCAGTGTTTACTAACTATATCCAAAGTTGCAGAATGGACTCAGAGAGAGAGAGGAGTCAGTGATGTTCTAATATAATCAGACCAAATGAGATCTTCCTATGAGTTGTTGGTTGCTTGAGTTATGTGCAGGAGGAGCTCACTTGGGAAATCTCGTCTATGGAAAGACCCAGAAGAGTCCTTGCAAAAATCCTAAAGTGAAATTTAACTAGTGCATGGGCTTTGTGCCACCTCATAAAAGGTGAATGTGTTTTATCCTTAGATGTCAAGATTGGTGAGTGGCTGAATTTGGGAATTGGCTCTTGTTCTCTTCACTGAAGCAGCTGGGAGTTGTTGCAAAAGGCGGGTGCAGATGTAAATGTAGCATCCCTACAGTTAGCACTTCCCAGAAGAATGTGAAGTGCCAAACCCAGCTATGAAAGCCAAGGAAAAAGTTGGTATTTTGTTGATTTTTGGTGGGTTTTTTTTGTTGTTTTATATTTTTCTTTTTTAAAAATTGTTTTGTTTGTTGTTGGGTGTTTGTGTGTGTTGTTTGTTTGTTTTTTTGGTAGGAAAAATACTTTTGAATGTTTTGAAACACTGATACAAAACTATTTTCATAGCAAGATTCCCTTCCCACTAACTGTGGGGTTTTTTTTTTTGATACAAGACTTTATTCCCTTTTAAAAACTTTTTCTAACTAAGAAGCATTTGCTGTTCATCAGGGAAGAGGGTTTTTTCACTTGTTTAGTTCCTTTCTCTTATTTCCACTTTTTATAAGACGTAAGATGAGGGTGTATGGTATGAACTGAGGAATGGCGAAATGGGTGGCAAAACCCCTCTTTATATCATTTCTAATTGAATAGGGAAGAATGAAAATAGCACTTTTACCACTAATTTACATTACTGCACATTTGGATGGAAAGGGCAAAAAAAGAAGGTAAAGGCTTCCTTTCATGTTCTGGACATTCTAATTTTTGTTACAAGTTTCTCAAACTGTTTCTACAGGACTAAGCTGTCATGTTTTCCCAGCATCTCAAATGCTCCTCAATGAAAAATCTCATTTGTCCTTACTTACCCTACATGTAGGGAATAATGAACTTGAAGTGGTTCAAGCAACTTGATTGTGAACATTTTGACTTTAATCTTTTAGAACAAATAAGAGTATCTTCTTTTTCCATTAAAGTACTTTTGACTGGAAAATGAAATAATTTGTATAATTCCAAATGATATGATTTTCCTTAGATAACTTTTTATGAACAGCTTTTTCTCTAGTGTTTTTCTAATTTGCTGAGGGAGCTGGGAGGGAGTCAAGCAGGAGAACAGGGCAGGCACTTATTTAATGAAAGCTTTCCAACCCGTTCTGCTCTGTATGTACTCTTTTCTAGATCTGATTTTTTTTTTTTCCCCTCATTGAATAAAGGATTCTCCCTTATTATATGCATTTGTAATTTCATTGTGTTTGACCTATTAAATACTGCATACAGCAAATCTTCAATTTTCAATACTAGGTGGCTAAAGATGAAAATGGGTCTCATGGAGTAAGTGCAAAATTAGCTTTAAATTCTAATTAAAAATCATCTTATCAACACTACATTTCACATTGTATAGTTATGGGTCTGATATTTTCTGAATTGGTTACGCTAGATTACTTTATAGTGCATTGTGATAGAGAGGGAGCATGACTTTTTTGAACAATTTCTTTTGCACAGCAGGATGATTTAAATTAGTGTGACTGACATCCTCCTAATATGCTTACAAATCGTTGGAACAATTGATTTGAAACTTGAGCGTTTTCATTCTGAGTGGATAACAGCACAGGGAAAGAAGTTGGAAATGTAAGCAAAGTCACAGAGCTGTTTCTCTTAAATCCCAGTTCAGAGTATGTCTAAACACATGTAAACTTAGGAATATTGCTAAAGCAAGTGGAAAAACTTGGGCCCAGAAGAAGTTCACACCTCATAGGAACAAAAATGAAACCAGAACTTGACTAGTGAGTAAATTTACAAATGCAGATACTTAAATGTTTGAGAGAAACACATAGAAGAGGTGGGGAGAAAAATATTCCCATGTTTGAAATTGTCCCAGGTGAAGGATCTAGCATATGTAGAAATCCCACCTAATGTCGAAGATGCTTTCTCTGGACTAAAACCTGAAAATTTCCCTGGATTAATCTCGTAAAGATTTTTCTTAGCTACGTTGCTGTTAATCTCCAACATGTAATACACTGTTTACTTGAGCAGGGATTCCCTTGTATGGAATACCACTGCTATCCCTCCCCATTTTCAGGCATTAATTAATTTCCTTAATGTATTTTGTGTAAAATTTTTGCTTGCAAATCTATAATCACTTGTCCTTTCTATCTGGCCAGTAGGGTAGTGCTATCATGATAAAAAGAAAATTTGTAAAATAGCCAGTGTTCAAAGCATCAATGCAACAAATGAGTTGATAATCCTTGTGAAGAGTCATGTCTTTCCTGCTGCTGAGTGTGCACCTATGCTGAGAGCCAGGTCACCTCACTGTGTGGTGAAGGATCTATATGGGGTTAGGGCTGCAGAACAAGCTGTGCAGAACTGTTAAACAGTCATGTAAACATGTCCTGAGCTCCAAAACCTGCAACTATCTGCCAACTGTGCAGCAATTTATCTTGCTCTTTGAAGAGACTGTCGAAAGTAACAGAAACAAATTTTTAGTGGCAACACATGTGCATCCTATAAAAAACCTGTGTGACCAGTGGTGTGGTCAGACTCAAATGAAGTCATCAAGCTTTGCATTTATCTATCTGGGATGTGAGCATGGGGCTGATAACACACAGGTCACAGGTTCAATCCCTCCATGGGCCATTCACTTAAAAGCTAGGCTGGTGATCCTTGTGGGTCCCTTCCAGCATAGAATATTCTGTAATTCTCTGATTCTGCTCTTATGGTTAGTTGTTGATGTAGTGAAATCTATTTTAGACAGTTATTAGACTTGCTCAACAGCATTCCTCTAAGATCTTACTCTCTGAGTGTACTTGTTTTGTCTTAGAGATCTTATAGCTTTTTAATTTCGGAGTAGATCATCACTATGAAGAAGCAGCTTTTCTTAGTTACTCAGAAAGTACAATTGTGTGTGGAATGTTTGAAGTAAGATGAACTCTTGTAGCTGAAACATTTTCTAGTGACAATATGAGTTTCTCTGAAGCAGTAATACTGAGTCTTGCACCTGACTTAACAGATTAGGAATGCTTTTGCATTGACTCTCATGATATCAATATGGCAGTGCTAAAGAAAGGTACAGTCCTTTCCCCCTAATCTACTTGTCTTGCTGTTTTCTCCTGTGACACAAATGCTGTCTGGCTGGAACTAATGTGGTTTGAAGGGGAAGTCATGTTAGCAAAGGTTTGTGAGTTGACTGAGCATGTGCCTGTCCTTTGGTACCCCCCAGTCTGTTGTGGGGTTGTTCGGTCAGCTGGGAACGGAGGTCTGGAGTTCAGTTGGCATTTAGCACAAATGATGTCACCACCCCCACAGGGTGCACTTAGAGGGCACAGCTCAAGAGCTGTTGCTGATCACATATTGATGTGGAGTTTGTTGTGCCATGCATTAAGCTCCTGTATTGTTAGTGCGAGGCTTGCTAATGGTATGTTTTGCATCAATAACTATACTGCATCTTGGTTTAAGATATTTACGGATATGTAAGGTGGTGAGTTTCCAAAAGACCTACAGATGGGTATTTGAATGCAGTTTTTGTGACATTCTTCTGAGATTCTCACCTACTAATTCTCCATTTGTACAAAACTAGAGAAAAACTCTTCATGTGCCTGGATGGTGCTGCCTGTGCTCCTCCTAGTACTGCCAATTTGGGCAGGAGGGTGCAATAACTCCTATTCCCTCAGGACAGTCAGGAGTGATATCAACATCACTATCATGTGGCACCCACTCACACTGAGGCATTAAACCAGAGCAGCCAAAGACCCTCTTTTGCAATAAGCATGTTCACATGGCTCCAAGCAGTAGCTCAGTTGCTGTGTTTGTGGCCTCTTTCATTTTTCATATGCTCCACAAAGTAATAATCAGAAGATAAGGTAGATATGCAAAATCCCAGTTTCTAGAAAGCGTGGTACACAAAGGTCTGACCCAGTCCTAGAATCAAAAGAGGGTAAAAATTTCAGTGCATACTGGAAGGAGTTGAAAAGCATACCCCAATGCTACCTTGGAGTCACTTGCCGCTTTAAGGGTCCTAAATATGCCATCTTAAAACTGGATTCCAGAAACAGCTACAAACCTGCAGCTCCTCTGAACCTGAGCCTGTGGGATTGTGACATGTTTGGGCTATCTAGGTATCACTGGCAGAGGCTAAAGAGTGGGAGTGCACCTGTTTTCTAGGTGTTGGGGGTTTGTTTCTTTTTGGTCTGCATGTGATTGGAAGCTGTGTCTTTTCCTCCAGTATTCCTCAGTTACCAGGGATCAATCGGAGATTTAAGTGGTAAAAATTCCTGTTCTTTTACATTTATGGTTATTGCAGAGAGTGAGGTCTTTTGGACTGGTTCCTATATAGAACCTGTACTGCCAGGTTTGGCATGGCAATCCACCATACTGACCTTTGGAGTCCTGCTCAGTATTCATCTAGTCCTAGAGCCATTGTCTTTCATACTACCTGCACATTATGTACTTGTGTGGTGTGAGGCTTGAGGGGAGTGCACTGTGCCTCTTTCAGTAGGTATTTCTGCAGCACACCTTGTGGCTACAGGCAGCCTCATGGTTCTCTTTTACCAAACAGCTGGGGGTGCAGTGTATGCTCATACTATGTTAGATATCTTTTTTCACAAAAGCTAGAGCAGCCTAACTGGCCACTAAAGGAAAACCAGTCCAACCTTCCCAGTTTTACAAAAAAGCCTCTTGAAGTATGAAAGATTTGACATCTAATAAAATAATGCTGAATCATGTGAATATGTTGCAGTCTGTGAAGGATTGGAACTGGGATGCTGACAGATCTGAAGCTTATTTTAAAAGTTGGTAACAGTTCAAATCTTATCAGCTTTTGAGATTTCATCTGTTTCTTTGAGAGGATGGGATAAATGTCTCTGGACATGATGCCAAGTTTGAGTATTTTGGAGGAAGACTTGGATGAAAACTCCTTTCCTTCTTCTGACCTGATCTCTTCTCACCCATTGTGATATTATACAAATTGAATTTCAGGGCTAGTGAGCTAAGGATTCTGCAGTGGTCGGCAGAAGTGTCTTTCCATCTGATTACCCTTGAGGTCAGAAGTATGTAATATATTCAGGGGGTTTCTAATCGAACGAAACTCGGAATATGTGAGGGTTGTAGACAGCAGCTGGCCCCAGCAGAGACTAACAGATTTGCTGAGAACCTGCAAAGATCTTGGCAGGATGTCAACAAAGATACTGCAGGGTTGCTAGATGCCAGGAAAAAGAGATCTTTGGTTTGCAGCAAGGAAAACGGTGTTTAGGGAGGATGGGATGTAATAAATTATAATAATAGCACTGCAAACAAGTCTCATCCAAAAGAATGACTACCTCACTATATCTGGAAAGCTGTGTACTCATTTTCATCAGTGAAGAAGCTGAAGTGGATGCAGGTGAAAAGATATGCTTTCTTAGAGTGGCAGAATATTATTATCAGAGCCAGGGAAAGTAGTAGCTGGGTTCTATTTTGGAACTGGTTTTTAAATTTAGTTAAGGATGACAGGAACAAAATCAGTGATGTAGAAAGGCATGTAACGCATTTGAAACAATGGGAAATAGAAAAACCCATGGAGAAAGTAGAGACATTTGTGAAGAAGATCATAGAAGAATTTGCAAGGACCTTACTGTCTTTCTGGGATGATAAGAAGTTGAATCTCTGCAGCATCAGGAGGTTCTAGCTTGCAGTATCCAACTATAAATTTAAGCTTACTCTACATTTGCATAGTGAATTGCTCTAGCAAAATATGTAGATATTTCTCTGAAAGCTTTGGGAGCTGCAAGTATTGGCTGGATTGAGAGTAACAATGCATGCCACCCCCACACCTGACCCTTAGATGCTTTCAGAGGACTTTTAGGTCAGTCTGCAGGAATTTTTTTGATCTCTTGTGCTAAAGTGTTCTCCCTGCTTCTTCAGGTGAATCTTAGTGAAAAATATGCTCTTCAAAGAGCCTGTCTAGGATAGGTATTTTACTTGAAGCAAAATTCTGGCTTTTAAAAAGCTAGCTTTACAAGGAAAGAAAAGAAAGCAGGTTCTTATCTAATTGGCACATTGAACATGGCACAGAGAATAGCAGCTCTAGTGGGGAATGCCTACATGGAAAACTTCTGCCCTACAGGATAGGTTTTTCTCAGAGTTTCAGAAACTTGATTAATATTATTGCAGGGGGATTTGCTCTTCATTTACCCAGTAAAGCATTCCCTGTTACTTAACATTGTTCTTAGGACTTGATTTGGTGATTACCTCATCAGGTTAAAGTCTGTTGCTGACAATCTGTCTTAACTAGATGGCTTTGTTTTCCTGGCAGGATGCCAGCAGTGGAGGGAAAAGCAGCTGTTCCTTGAGATGGGAATAATAATAAAAAAAATGCCAACTGGTAAAATCTTCCTGACTTTTGCTGAACTGAAAAAGGCCATTAACAGCTCCTGCAATTCCTTGGTTTCTTGCATCCTTGAGTTCCAAGAGAAATAATGTGGCAGGCAGGATACCATTGAAAAAATAGTGCAGGTTGTAGTGGACTGAAATGTGTACACTGAAAATGCCAGATGGTGGGGGCTCAGGAGAAATGCAAACTGCAGGCTATTAGTAAAATATCAGCATGACAAACAATTCTTTACCTGTAATGGGTGTATTTCAAAGTAGGAGACAGAGTGGGCTGGTTTTTAAACTACTGAATTGACCAAATCCAAGTTCCTACCATGCTAACAGCCTGCTCAGAAAATAGTGGCTTCAAATAGCAGTATAAAACTCCTTAGTTTTGTGATAGCTATCCAAGCCTTATGGAAACTTTCAACTACCTGTGCCTTCTTCCTTTAGCACAAGTTTTAAGCAGGTAATAGAGCAGAGGATGTGTTTCTGTTGACAGTCTCTATGTGAGCACTCTGATGTAGAAAAGAGAAAACCCTGGAAATCTCTGAACCCTTGGGATAAACTTGTGTTTTTCCAGGTCCTGTTAGAGCAGGGAGGCCATGGCAGCAGACTGGTCAGTGTGGCTTCAAAAGCCGTGGGAGCTTTCAGCAGCAGCTGCTGTGTGTCAGAAGTCTATAAACTGACTTCCTGCCACAGGAGGCCTCCAGCAAGCTCATCTGGAGAGTTACTGGGGGAAACCCTTGCCTTTCATCTTACCAACAGAGCAAAACTATCCAGGGCTGGGAAGGGGTTTGAGCTGATATAATCCTCGTGCCAGCCAGGATGATGTTGATGAATAAAACTGCTGTGGATGGGGACCTCAGTCTTTTGTTGAGGAGAGAAGGCACTCTCCTTTGAGTAGTATATACACATGTCTATCAAATTCTTTGTTTGTCAAAACTCTCAGATGAGAACACATTACTTTCATCATGTCTCAGATAACATCCAACTATATATTTTCTCCCCCCACCTCTTTTTTTTTGTCTTCAAGGCAGTTATGTGCTATCCCTTCTCTTCAGGGTGGATGCATGTTCCCTTTCCAGTGTTCAATTCCCTTTACAATAATCCTTATCTAACAGTCTTGGAACTGTCCTTCTCCAACAGGATTTAATTTTCTTTAAAAATTGCACTCTCACTGAATCAATAATCCAAGAAGCATCTCTGGCAAAGGAACAGTTTTGGTGTGGTAGGTTTCTCAAGAGTTAGTAGCTAATATCTTCTTTGTTTGACCTCATTGTTTAATTGAAGTTTAACTCCTGAGCTGCTGAGTTCAAGCTTCTTGCATTCTTTTCTGTCCCTGAAGAATCAACCTGTTTTCTTCCAAGCAGAGGTGTATAGTCTCAAATATATAATGGATCTTCTGTATTGCTAAAGATTTTCTTTACTCATTCAGTGTATTAGATAGGTTGAACTCCTTTAAGTTAAAAAACTGAACCTGAATATGCTATTTCATACCAAGAAAAGTAATTCTTTAGCATATCTGTGGTTTTAAAATACAGTCATGAGTACTGAAATGAGGAGGAAAAATCCACAATGAGATATTCTAAAAGTTTATCCTGGCCTATATCCATCCTTTATTCCTTTGGTGTGCAGGATAAGGCTATGTTTATAGTGAAATGTGAAATACAAAGAAAACTAAAGGTTCAAAAGCCTAGATATGTTTTGAGCCTTGTGGAAGTTGGTAAAGTGGAGGAAGTGTAACTTCTTTTAGAAAAGCAAAGTGCAATGCCTGAGTTCTCAAAAATGTGTTAGGCTTAGATTGTTTCGGTATAATAGATTCTGGAAATTGCATTTAAATGCAATTTAGAAAACCTGTTCAATAAAGCTTTCTGACCTGCTTGACTTTTGGAGTTGGATGAGGCATAAATAATAGTGAGAGGGGGAAAAGGAAACCAGGACTTGTGGTAATTCTTAAACCATGCTTATTAGTATTGTGATTTTGGTCACTGCAATATAAGAAAGGTATAAAGCTCTTAGAGAGCATCCAAAGGAGGGAAGTGAGGATGGTGAAGGGCCTTGAGAGAAAACCACTTGAGGAGCAGCTTGAGGGCATTTGGTCTCTTCAGCCTGGTGAAGAGGAGGCTGAGGGGAGACCTCATTGCAGTTACATCTTCCTTGTAGGGGGCAGGCACTGATCTCCTCTCTGTGGTGGCCAGTGCCAGGACCCGAGGGAATGGTCTGAAGTTGTGTCAGGGGAGGTTTGTTCTGCCCTTTTCTGCTTAAGGCAGTGGGATCCAAACACAGTCTACCTCACTTGTCAGCAAATCAGCCAGCAGTCAAATAACACTACTAAGGAAAAAGCTCCCATGAAATTCTACCCTTTCAATTAATTTCATTCCAGAGTAAGGCAGAAGATGGGCAGAGCTTCATTATAAAACTCCTGTGCACTGCTGTGTCAGTTTGCTCTGTGAGACTTAATTGTCTGTCTGTGCATGCATATTTTGGAGAGATAATATTGGGGAAGGGCCCTGAACCCATCAGGTAAAGAGTCTGGGGTTCATACACCAGCTCTCTTAGAACTCCCTTTTGCCTTTCTGTACAATTACCTGATACATGCATTGGAGTGGTTTGTGTGTATGTAAATACGGAACACTCATAGGAAGTGTATGGATATCATTTAGAAAGCACTGTTGAGTTTTTGGCTTATGTAGGCACATTCTGTGGCCTGACAAGATTACTCCCATTGGAGTAATAACTAGAAGTTTTGCTTATTTAGGGCCTGTTCCTACTCTCTTTGAAGCCAATGGCATAATTCCCAGTCATTTTTAATGGTGCTGGGTCAAGTCTTTAAGGATGACAGTTTGATGTTGGAGGCCTCAGCCAGTGCTTACTGGAGTACACAGGGGTTTCCTCAAATATTTCACTGAGCAAATTGCCATTATTTAATGAAAGTAATTATTTTAAAAACAACCTATGCAGAAATGGTGTTAGTGTTAAACTTCAAAAAGAAGAAAGTAAATTAAGAGACTTTGTTCTGGCTGATACCACACACTTTTTACAAACACTAAAACCTTCAGTTCAAGTATGTTCCCAGAAACTGGAACAGCTGTATCCGAAAGGAATGAACTTGTTAAATTGAAAAGGACATGTTGTGTTGCTGCCACAACTTGTGACTTCTGAATGCATTTCACTACTCCTGTTGCAAGAACAGCCGTTCTCATAGTATCTCAGCCTTCATGCTTCTGCTCTCAGCTGCTCTGACACTGTATCATCTGCAGGAAAAGGGAGAGGATGAAGAGAAATGTTGCAGCTGCTTGAGAAAAATGCTGGCTCTTGCTAATCAAAAAGGCCAGTGCCATTGCAGGTATTTAAAAAAAAAAGATAAAAAATTCCTTCCTCTTTCAATGTATTTTAAATACATAGACTTTGGTATTTCAGGCTCATTAAACTAGATCTTTAAAGGGATGAAGTAAAGATACAGCAGACTGAGGAGAAGCAGAGAAAGCTGCTAGAGTGTCTTGGAATTTTCTTTTTCTTTGGTTCAACAAATCTATTGACCTAGAGGGTCTGCAGGAGGATCCATCTGTTTTCCCACAGGTCTAAAAGGAAAGCAGAGAAGGACATGGAATTTATGCTGTGTATTAATATTTGGTTACTGCTGCTCTATGGAGTTGCTTTAACTGAAGGAGAGAAAACACTTTTCTTGTCTTGTGTTCTTCTGTTGAGATGCTCACATGCAGTTACAATGGATCAAAGTACATGGAGCAATCTAAATCACCAGCCAGACTGCCACAGTGCTTGGCTGGATGCTGTTGGGCCTTCTTAATGTACACATGATCTCATCTGTGTTATTTGTACTTCTTTAGGTCTGTATGTCTGCAGCACTTCTTATCACCTGAAATATCTGCTAACCTTTCCCAGAAGTCAGGCCCAATTATCCAGATGTCCTTTCCCTTTCAATGGCAGCATCAACACTTCAGAACTTGCTATTTTAAAGGCACATCCTAGAGCCCCAGCATTTGGTGTGGCCACCCTGTGTAGGGTAGATAATATGAAAAACACTGAGCTCTTGAAGTTAATGAACCAAATAAATGTTTCCCTGTCTCTCCTTCATTACTACCCTGAAGAGTCCTCTAGGCTTAGGACTGTAGGGTGGCTACCTTCTGGGTAATCTAGCACATGGAAGAAAATCCAGCAACGTGAAACCATTGTGGTTTTTAAGCCTTGTCACTGGAAATGGAGATTCTGGCTGTTAGTGTTACACTAAAGACCTGTGTTTGATTTATGATACTTCCTGCTCTTTCCCCCGTGTTTAGTCTCTCATGCAATTGCAAATTTTACAGCTGTTTGAATGATTGTCTTGTCTACTACAGAAGATGGCCATAAATTTTAACGAGTAACTCTGCACCAATTCAACAAGACTCAGGTGAATGTGTTTGTATATGATCCTTGCTGGAGTCCAGCTCAACAGCTTTTTGGTCATGGTGTTCACGGACACCAGGGAGCTCTAGGTCATCTTAATGCTTGACTTTGGAAAGAGGTGAACCAGGGAGAGTTGTTGAGATCATCAGTATTGCTGAGTTGTTTCTGGGACTGAGCTGTGTCCAACCCACCACCATCCTGCAGGGAGATGATGGATCTGGGAAATCTGAAAAACGCTCCTACAGCTCCTCATCTTATCTCTGAGACACTGCTATCTGTGTGTGGCTTTCAGCTGTGGGGTTCACAGAGTGAGCTGCTATTTCAGACTCTGCTTAGAATAATTTCATTTTCACATGTGTACTTCATCACAAATATGAAAGTGTGTTAATAGTGCAAGTATATATATCATAATGAGTGTATGTCAGTATTTAAGTCTGTAGCAGAATCCCCATTGAGAAGTGGAGGAAATAGAGTATAGACCTTATTGCAAGAATGGCTACAAAAAATGCATGATGTGTGTTTATAAAAGGAAGTTCTTTGTCCAGATGTCCCCCTGCACTCCTTAGGGAATGTTTCTGGTTGCTCTCTGAAATTTTTATTGCTTCAAATGAAATATATGATACAAACCTCCCCCCAAGGCCAGGAAAATTAGCAAAGGCACTTAAACTGTACAGCAGCATCACTTAACTGCTCTTGTTGAATTATATTATAAATGAGCCATTGCAGAAGCCTCTGGGGGTGCTTCTGGTTGAACACTTCAATGTGAGAGAAAGCTGCTTTTCTTGATGTTGTTTTTAAATTTGTTTTTATATTTGCACCAAAGAAGAGAGGAAGCAAAAAACTAATGTCACAACATTAGTCATAGAAATCTGCCCTAGTAACACAGTAATTCTTTTATCTGCACCAATGATGGATGTTGAATTTTGGTATGTGTCTGAAAGTTCATAGTGTTCATCAAAACTGAAGGGGTTGATTTTCTTTGTGGGTTTTTTGCTTGATTTTTGCCACCTTATACCTGTAAAATATTCCTAAGGAATGTAAGTTCTAATTTGCTAAGGCTTTATATTCCCACTTTGCACAGGTGTGAATAGCTGTAAAGGGAAAGAAATGGCAAATCAAACCAAACAGAAACATGAAGAATTCCCCATTTCCTAGGCATCAGACAAAAAAGGCAAAATATTTTAAATAAATGTTGTAACCTAGGATTTCAGCATGAATGAGACTCTCTGCTACTGATGTTTGTTGATGGTCAGATTTGTGGGCAGGAACAAATTAGAGAATTGTTTTTATCTCCCTCTGACCTAGGTCTGCCAAAGACATTGCGTGCAAGAGATGCCCTTGAGTTGTTAACTCATGGTAGCTTGCAGGAAACAATTCCCTGAGCTCAAAAATAGTAATGGCTCTTTCATAACTGTGTAAAATTTTCCTATTGTTCTTTGGAACCCCTTGGAAAGACTCTGCCTGTCATACAGCAAAAAAGAATTGTTACCTGTAAATCTAAAAACTTTTAGAATACTGTCTAATACAACATCACAAAATTACTTCATATAGATTCACTCCTTATGTAATTACAAAACCTGGAAAAAATCGAATCCGATGCAGCACAGACAGAAAAGTTGAGTGGATCAAAAGAAAAAATTTTTGACTTTAAGCTAATCTTACGATTGGTCTCTTCATGGCAGTGTTCAATTCAGACATTGCTGGCACCAACTGAGATTGAGTTTTAGGACAGGGCCTAACTGATGTGGAAAAGAAGAGCATCTCCTTGGTGCAAAATTTTCACTCAACAGGAGTGAAAAACCAGGAAGGATGGAAGTTTGAAATAGTCATCCCATGACAGTTGTTAGAAGTTCGTTGAGTTTTGCGATGGGCAAAAATGCACAAGAGATTCTTCAAGGAATAAGTGAAATACTGATTTGCTGTTTCTTGAACGTTGCTCTTGTTTGCACTGCTGTGGTGTCTGTCTCATACTGATGCCTCTTTTGCAAACTGGCTTGGCTTCAGCAGCTCTTCACAAGTATTTTTATTTGGTGGATACTGTGTTTTCTACTTCTTCCCCTTATTTTAATGAAAAATAGCATCTCTCTCTCTCATCTGTTCCCAAAGAGGAGAGAACAGAAGCTAAATAAGAGCAACCTCAAACTTCCTACCGCAGAGCTGTAACAGCAGCCGTGCTTCAGTCTGTGAGGCTGTGTGTAAGAATTTATAAAGTTTTCCATAGGATAGCGTTACAGATACTATAGTTTTTCTCAACATATAAGCTAATGTCATTGTCTTGGACACAGAATTGTATCAATTAGAGATAAAGATTGATTTATTATCAAACTCTACAATAAAATTTTATAGACCAAAAAATGAATTACATCAAGTACCCAATGGGAAGCTGATCCAATCTAAGCAAAAGGGAAAAATTGACTTCATAAAAACAACCCACCACATTTTTTGTTGATTAATGTAATTCATAGCCTTTGACAGTTGCCCAGGAAATGCTGCAGAAATTTACATCAGGCAAGTACTAATTTAAAAGGAAAGATCTCAAGCATCTACTTGGTAAGGATAGTAAAATCTCCACTATTTTCTCCATTCCTGCTGTTGACTGAGAATCTGAGGTTAATTCAGAAGGAACTGAGTCCTGAGAATCTTGCTGTTACTTTGAGTTGTATCTGTCTTCTAAAACTTATATATAGCTTGTTTTCTTTGTATGTATGTATATCTTCTAGTACCAAAATACAGATGCAGGCACGCTCACGAATCTATACATTGGAGTTCTTGCCTTTCCAAAGATAACTGTAACTTGCATTTTTCAAGTTTTTCGAAATACTGTTATTCAAGTTTTGTGAGTGATGCATATGAATCTTATAGGCATATTACAAAGTTGGTAGGCAGCTTTAAGCTGTAAAGAAAATAGCTGAATCTCAACCAATTAACATTGGTTACAAAAGTTGATTGCATTTGTGTTATAATTAATGCTACATTTTAATTATTCCACAGTGTTTATTAACAGATATGTCAGGAAAATGGAAAACATTGTCATTTAAAAAAGAACACTGTCTCATTTATGAAAGCAGCCTGTTGCAGTGGTTCTCCAGATGTGGCTGGACACTGCACAAGTCAAATGAATAGGCATCAGTATGCCTACTCATTTCTCATTTACATACAATTTATATTCATAAACATGATTATAAAATCTGCTGGAAAAAGTAATTTACTTTTTTCCTTATGATTTCTCTGTCTAAGGCTGAAGAACACCCCTGGGGAATGTAAATTTACTCATCTTACACTGTATTTTTCCCCCAAGCACTCTTCTCCCATATTAACATCGATTCTAATAACTGTAGCAGTTCACAAGACCATAGCAGTGTTTTCCTTACTAGTGGAAGTAGAAGAAAAATCCAGCAAACCTCAGGTTTTGGGTTCCTTTTGAACACCATGGGCACAAACCAGTTGCAGACAGGAATGAGAAACCTCTGTGGTGACACTGTTTCAGGGGCTTCTTATGTGAGCAGAATTCAGAAATTTAATTGGTTATGCAACCTATTACTGCAGCACTTCACATTGAGTGGCACTAAGTAATTACACTGTAACTGCTGCACAACTGTTGTAATTTTTCATGCAGCTCTGTTACATGATAACACGATAACGCTGATGCTAATGCTAACGTCGGGTTAGGCAGCTAAAGAGGGGATTACAACCCAGAAGTGCTAATAGCATGTTGTTGGGAAACAGGATGCCAAGGAGTCATTATAAATGAGAGTAAAAGAATAAAATGAAAACTCCAGTGGGGAGTTGGAAAAGATTTATTTAAGGCAAATTGCAGGCAGAGGGTGTTGTGCTGTTTTTAGTGTATTCAAATCCTTGTTAAAGGGTATAGACTAAGAGGTCAAAAAATCATGATGATGTGAAAAGCAGTGGGAAGTGATGGGCTTTAGAGCAGTCACCTCATTTAATGACTGCAAGGTGTCTTCACATAATGCATCTGCTGGGTTTGTGGAGTGTTTCTTTGGCATACTTCCATAGATATTTTTCTGAAAAAGAGTAAATTGATATTCCTAAAAATATCAGAGGATCTCCTGAGTAAAATGAAAAGAAGAAAAGGGCTCCAGATGGTGGTGACAGGGATGAGATAGCAGACTCCTGCAGTTTTGTAACATCCGAGGTAAAGAAGGTCAAGAAGTGGTGTAGTTCTGCACGGACAAAGAGCCTCTGTACCCAGAGAACTGTGACCTCCCCTTGGTAATTAAATTGGCTTCCTTGAAATGTTACACATACAAATGGCAGCGTGCAGAGATTGGGATTTTCACAAGTACATTCCGAATGTGATAAGTTTCCTGCCACACTATCATCACAGTGACATACACACAAGTGTCAGCAAGCTTGCTTTATTCTGCAGCCATATGTGGCAATGGGAACAGCCCACGGATCTGAGGGGAGAGGACAGGCAAGGGCTGAGGAGGTGGCAGGGCTGCTCCCTGCAGAGCCCCCAGGCTGAGCCAGAGACACCCAGGGCAGAGGACATGGGAGTCTCCAGGGTCTGAGACATTTACAGAACAAGAAGCCCCTTGGAGAGCAGTGCTTGTGCACTGGAGTGTTTGTGGCCAGAGATATTGTAGGGGAAGGATGAAGCTTTATTTGCAGTCTAGCTCCTGTCTTGTTTGCTTTTGACTGAACTGCTGCTGTTTTTGCATGCCTTCCCTCCCTTCAGAATAGAAAATATTTCTATATGAAATATCTACATCTCTTCAATTAACGGTTACACCAATATCACTTGCTAACTTTGTTATACCAACCACTTGCCGACATTTGGGGACTGAAAATGAGGATCTTAGTGTTAGCCACACATGCAAAGGAGTTTTGAGCACATCAGTATATGGACATTAGACTGTCTGGTCCTTTCTAGGTTCAGCTATAAGAAATGTAATAATAAATATTGCCACACTTACACTTCTCAATCCAAATTTCTGCTTATGGGCAGAAAAACCTAAAACGAAGAAGCCATTTTAAAAACTGAACTGGGCATTTGAGTTTTTTTCCCCCATAAATTATGATATGGGGGTGGCAGACAAGGGGCTCACGTAAATTTTGGACTAATTATTGCACAGTAAATAGTAGATATTTCAAATACAGAGGCATGAATAGCTTTCTTATGAACAAGAAAACAAAAAGTCTCTGATTAGAAAATAATTTTGCAAACACAAGAGTGTACTCAATTTTTAGTTATTTTCCCTCCTGGAAGGAGGAAAATAACATCTGGTTCCCATTCATTTTGTCTGAAAAACATCAGGAATATTAAACCTGCTCTTTTCTAGTAAGTGTTTAGGTCTTCTAAGATGCCTATTATGATTTCTTATGCCTCAGCTAAATCTTTAATAAGTTTTTTCTCTCTGAAATACCAATTAATTGTTTTAAATGGCTTCAATGTTAATATAAGTGTATCTGATTTCTTCTCAGCTTTTTTTTTCATGGTCATGCCTCAGGGGTTTTCACCTTTCTGCTAATTCTTACAAGGTCTCTCTCCTCTTTCAATACCTAACATTTGGGCACAACCTCTCTATCTCCAGGAAACACTCAGCCATTTGTCAGACATAGAGGCAATGGAAAAACCCAGTGGTTTTATTTTTGAACCTGACCCTTTCCAAGCAATGACGCAGTTATGACCCATTGCTTAATGCTAAATTCCAGAGTGAAGTATTATTTATTTGGCCAAGGGCCAAAAAACCCCTTCAGGTTTGTTCTCATCTTGATCTGTATGTCTGCATTTTTACATACTGCTCAAAAAGTATTGATGATCCTAAGTAGCATGTTTCCATTCTTTCTTGCATTTGCAGTTTTCTCTTCTATATCTTTTTGTCAGACCTGATGGCAAGAGTGGTATTTGAGATTGTTTAACACTCTATCATAGCTCTCTTTTACAAGTAGATTATTAAATTATTGGGGTAAAAATTTTCATGCTGTGTGCTTACTATACATTGAATATTGTGGAAAAATAAAAGGGCATCAAGTCTGATTTCTAGGCAAAACCATTTGGGAAAGTCCATCCTATAATTCTTTATTCCAGGATGTGGGGAGCTTGGGGAATCTTGGAACGACTTGGAAAGTTGTTCTTGAAGCTGATGCTCTGAGAGAAAAATCTCTGAATTCTGACATAAATGTATTTTTTACAAGTTAATAATGTGTGTGTGAAGGGTATCTCTTTTCTGTATTGTATTTCAGCTGAAATACCTTCCTAATATTTACTCACTCTGGTAAAAGGAATTTTCCTACTTTCTCTTCTACTGATATGCTTTTGTGTTTCCAAGAGAACTTCAAGGCAGAGGTGATTCTGGCATCAGGGATTACTTTTGCTGTTCTTTCAAGACATTGACCTAGGAGGGATTTGGTCAAAGCCACATATTAACACATTTTGGTTCAGAATTGCTCAGTGGAAGCAGATGACTTCACCTAAGGTTGAGTGCTGCTCTAAGCATCACCCCAGGGCATCCAGGTGCTCTGCGTGTTTTCCTTGCAATCACCTCTGCTGGCTGTACAGATGTGGGGCAAATCAGATAGAAAATAGATATTTTCTGGTGCAGAGATAATAAGGAATGAGGAGAACTTAGGACAAGGGTGAGACAACTAGACTTTAAGGGCTGTGCAAGGCAGGAGAAAGCTGAGACTGGATCATGAGGCAAATTTTCTTCTGATGAAGTGAGGCTGAGACTGCAAATGGGAACCAGTGAGTGTGGGGGGTAAACTGGAAGAAAAGGACATGGTCAGGAAGACTGTGAATGAGGGATAAGTGAGAACAAGCATGGAGCTAGAGAGCTGGGGTAGAAGTTTGTAAGCTGAAAACAGTGGAGTAAGACAAGACTTTGGATAAATGGAGTGGTATCTGAGTCAGGAAGAAACCAAGAACTATGACAAGATACTGGGAGTAATCATAGAAAAGTCATGTCTTGCAAGGTGACATCCATCATTTGAGAAAGTTAAATTTGTTCTTCTTGTCACAAAAATGTTGAGATCCATTGTGAAAGCACTTGATGTCTTCCCTCCAGTGGCTGGTGAATAAAGACAGCCAGTGCACTGTTTCTGTGGCCATGCTCTCCCTGTACTGGGCCCAGTTTAGTGCTCCTGTGCTTCCATCCCCTGTCCTTTGGAACCATGTGGTCATTCCTGTTGTTGTTTCTTTCATGTGAACTTGCTTCCTGGGGAAACTAATTTCAGGCATTTTCCACCTTTTGGTAAATAGAATTTGCAGATGTGATAAGTTTAACATATCTGTAATAACTACTAGATTCACCCACTCTTCTGGATCATCTAGTGGTGACATTAGTTTGGCACTAGACAGTATTTCTCCTGAAGTTGTATTTTGAACCGTCACTATTTGCTAGGACTACTCGGCACAAAAAAAAGGGAGCTCATGTCTCTGAGAGTTGAGGACTCAACTAAGTCTAAATTTAGACTGCAAGTCTATATTAATTGGTGCAAATGAACCTGACTCCTTTTGCATGAATGTGGAAATGGATAAGGACAGCACTGGTGGAGTGGTGCAAGTTCCAGGTCAGGCTGAGCTGCATTCCAGCAGCAAAAGGGCTCTTTAACTACAAGCATGGCTAACGTTGCTGGGTTAGGCTAATCCCAACTGGATTGGGTTGGACCAGTGCTGTTAAGTCTTCCTGACGTGACAGATTGTGTTGTGTGGTGTGGGTTCACTAGTGGGAGTCTGTGCAATTTCAGACAGCTTGGCACTACACTCTTTCTGTGTATTAACATATATTTAAGTATGCAGCCCAAATCCTGTTTTTAATGTCAGCTCAACTTAGAGCATGTTAACTGAGTAAATAAAGTAGCTTTTTTTGTAGCTGTCTTAGAATTTGGCTTCATAACGCTAACACTGTTTTCCTCCAAAGTACTTATTATATTAGAAAACACTTTAAGTATGTCAGCCAGCCCAAAGGCTGCAGCTGCAGTCTGATAATAAATACAAGCTAATGAACAGAATTTCACTATCTGTAGCACATCTCTTTATTCCAATAGAACATAAACACATATCAAATAGGGCATAGCATCTCATTTTCTGCACCAAGTTCTCCAATTTATGGGCTTCCTGAGGAGCTAACAAAAATGCTCCAAGACCACAGGGAACTTCTGCTTTGGAAGCATCTTAGAAAACACTAATGTGAGTAGTAGAATACCACAAAAAATTGATAAAATTGCTGTATAAGTGAATAAATAGCATCATAACATCCCTTAGGATAAGAGGTTTTAGTGTTCAACAGTGAAGGACTGTTAATGGTCTTTGGGATGTTGCCCTTAATGGAGAATGAGCATTTCACTTCTCATAACAGGACACTTCTGAAAGCAAAAGCACCTCAAGTATTTCTGAAAGTCAGTTGTCAGAAACAGAAGGTAAATAAATGTAGTTGCCAAGAGCCAGCCTTAGTGACCTTTAATGTTCCAGGTTTTAGAATAATCAGATTTATAATAATTGTTTTGGTCTTGGCTAATATTATTACATGTTTCAAAAATACTTGCACATGTCAACAGACAATTCTTTCAGCAATAAAATAATATATTACAGTGAAGTTATTAAATCTGTCAAACTTGCTGAATAATATAATTTAAAATATCATATGGTGTTCCACCAGGCCTGATTGTCACCTGAATTTGGAGTTTGCAGTTTCAGATTGTGTGCCATTTTTGCTGCTGCAACTGTATGCCTGGCATGATAATACAGTGACAATCCAAGGCTTAAACTGTACATTCCCAAAGGACTCAAGCTGCTCTTATATGTGTAAAATACAAAGGAGCAAAAATACTTCCTACACTACATTCCACTCTTGAGAAAATCTTCATGAAAATTTTGCTATCCTCCCCCTTCAACCTAAACCTTTGATGTGACACTGACACTGTGTTTGAGGGTGTCTATCAAACAGGGATGAGTGCTTATGTGTTGCCAAAAACGAGCTGCAACTGAACCCAAAGCTGTTCTGTCTGTGGCTCTGGGATGGACTTGTTGATTTGTGATAAGTAATCCTCCGAGGCTTCTGTGGTGCAGACAGCTACATGTATCTCTGTAGGATGCTAGAAAATTTGCTTGTGTTTCCTATGGGATATTGGAGGCTCAGCTGCAGTTGAACTTGTGGCACACTGACCTCAGTTTTGCAGGCCACACTGATGCTTGCCAGGATTCCTGGAGAAGGAGCCTGTGCTGACTCAGTGAGGCAGTGGCTGTGCTCTGTTTCTCCTTGTGCCAGACAGGTGAGCACAGAGTGGGCCTCTTAGCTTGCTACTGTGTCTCTGTCCCTGCTAAACCCTGGAGCTAGTAGCCTGCAATGCATCTGAATCAGCTGAAAAGCTCAAGTTGGAAGGCTTCCAAAGATCAACAGAAATATCCTATTTCTGCTTCCCCTTCTTTATCCCCAAAAACTTTTCAGGTGTTATTTGAAGCAGAGGAGCTCATGAGCTCATGGTCTCTCATTGCCTGCTCTTTGCCTCCTGCAGGTTGACTTTCTTACAATTTCTCCAGTGCAAGGGGATCCCTGCAGTTTCCTTCCCTGAAAATGTTGTGTGTGTATGTTAGAGCATTGAATGGCAAACAGAACTTATAGTTAATGGCTCTTGTATTTGACAGGGCATAATCCTGTGAGCTCTCCAGAGCCCTTAGTCTGTTGATAAAAGCCAACAGAATCTCCATGTATTTCAGCAGTCCCAAAAGATGTGAGGCCAAGAATGCGTAACTAACCTAGGAATGGATATCAATGAAGTGGAGCAGAGTGCCCAGAGGATGTCATGGTCATATCCCTCTCAGGATATTATTCTTGGGTGGTGCTCACTTAAAGGATACTGCACCTTACCTGGCCTCTGTCTTCACCTTAATCTGTGTGATCCAATTGCCCAGAAAACAAATAGCAGCTCTAAGTTCATTGCCAGAGAAGTACTGTAGAGAGAACAACTCAAGACAGCTCATAGTAAAAGAAAGTATGGTCACTGCATTCCTTAATCATGTCTCTGGTCTTAATGAAATCTCGGCTGCTGGTGCATACCAAAAAGAATTTGAGTCCTATTCATCACTTCCTATTTGTCTTAAAGTGAATGCTGTAGATGGGATCCGATTACCATGGCACAAAACCCTTTTGTGTTATTTTGCAATGACACAGTTTTGCACCAAGATTTTATGGATCCTTTTCCCAAGAGCAGCCTGTGGCAGCTGGGGTTTCAAAAGCTTTCGGACGCTTTCCAGCACAAATGGCATGTTCCTCAGCAGCCCTGCTGTTCCCACAATCCCAGGAGCAGTGGTAGACCAGAGGCAGCTGTGGAAAAGCCCCTCCTCAGCTGAGGCAGCAGGACATGCTCTGGTAGTGGGGAGAGGTGGCAGAGCTAATTCTGTGCTGCATGCTCTTTTTACCAAGGTAGCTGAAGAAATGTTAGTAGTGTGTTTAGGAGATAGTTTTCACTATTTTTTTGTACATCCAACTTTTTGTTTAACTGTTTACAGATCAATTTTTGGGAAATAAGTTCCCAGATTGTTGCTTACATTGGTTTCGTTCCCTTTCATTGTGTGTATGGTATAGTTGATCATGGAAATCATAGGCTGCTATTTGCTTGATAAAATTGTTTTACAAGAAGAATAATTACAGATTTTGCTTTGGATTGGAAAGGACCTTAAAGATCATCTCATTCCAACCCTCCTGCCATGGGCAAGAGACACCTGCTGCTAGACCAGGTTACGCAGTGCCCCATCCAACCTGGCCCTGAACACTTCCAGGGATTGAGCATCCACGGTTTCTGTGGGCAGCCTGTGCCAAGGTTTCACCACCCTCACAGTAAAGAATCTAATCTAAACCTTCCATTTTTCAGTTTAAGGCTGAAATCCCTTATTCTATCCTAGTGAAAAGTCCCACTCCAACATTTTTGTGGCCCCCCCTTATGCACTTTAAGGTGCTATAAGATGTTTCCAGAGCCTCATCTTCTCCAGCTGGAGCAACCTCAACTCTCTCACTCTGTCTTCACTGGAGAGTGGCTCCAGCCCTCTGAGCTTTTTCATGGCCTCCTCTGGACTTGCTTCTGCAGATCCCCTTTATGCTGGGGACCCTAGGGCTGGGTGCAATACTCAAGGTGGGTTCACACTGTGAGTGTGACTGCACAGCCAATTCCTTACCCACCACCAGTGAGCCATCCACCAAATCTGTGTCTCTAGTTTAGGGACAAGGATGCTGTGCAGAGCAATGTCAAATGCTCTGCACACGTCTAGGCAAATGATATCAGCTGCTCTTCCCTTACTCACCAACATCTAAATGAGCACCAAGTAACAAACAATGAGTATCCATAAATGCTCTTATTTATGCATGAATTGTCTTTCCAGCATTCTAATATTAGCGTTTGTATGAAGGAGAGTAATTCCTACAATATTGTGAAACAAAACTTTTGAACAGATATTTGTGTGTTGAATATGATGAGAATATTTAAACATCTGGTATTTGACTGAATATGAAGTAAAAGCATGCATTTGCTTTTATGATTTCATCAGAGAGAGCTCAGGGGGTGATTTTCAAAGGCGCTGAAGACAGAAGAACTAGCTGAGACTCAGAAGTTTTATGATGAGTAGCTGTGATTGAGGAGACATGAGTTCCAGTATGTTTTTTTGTACTGAATTGGAACAAAAAATGACATTTCAAAATCTTCCACTCAAAGGAAAATGAGAAAATTTTAAGTTCAGGAAAATGGGAAAACATGTTTAAGTTTTCCTAAATGAAAGATGTGTCATAACTTCTGACTTTTGGCTCTGCCCTGCTTCCTTGGGGCACTCTGGGAAACTCCCAGCCTGTTGGAAGCAGCTTGAGAAGCTCCCTGAATTGCCAAGGGATGCTCAGGTTGGAGCCATGGTGGCTATCAGGCTCCAAAATGAGTGGGAGGAAATAAGGAGGCCCTGAATACGTCACTATGGTTTGAGGGTTTCCAAGCAGTGTTCTGCTGGCTTGCTCTGGCAGTTGTTGTAGCAAGGCTGCTGTCCAGTGCAGGATCTGGGAAGATTGGTTTGCAGCAGGAATCAGGCTAAGTGGAAGGAAACACACTTGTGCTTCCAACAGGAATCTGCCTGTCTTGGGAGTATGTCACGCTCTTTCTGTGAGATGGTCATACCTCGCTATTCCCATTAGCTGTTTCATCAAGAAATTCACCACGTACCTGTTGGAAAGACAGTGAGGTTTGGATACCAAATTGTTATAGTGTTTTGGAAAATTTCAGTTGAAGTTAAAAATGACTCCATTAAAAATCATTTCAGGTAAGCAGTCTTCTCCTCCCTGCCCCATTACCTGACAGAGAAGTGGAGCAATTTGGCTTGATTTAGTTTGTGGTTTTGCTTTGTAGATTCTCTTTTCACCCTCACTTAATACACCCATAAGCTTTAAGGTATTATAACTTTTGCTATATATAAATGCAAAAACATTTGGAAGATTATTTAAAAAAAGCTATGCCAGTTTGAACCAATTTGGGGCCAATGTACTAATTTATTAGGGGATAAATACAGCCTTGTGAGGTGTTGGCAGTGTTAAAGGACAGCTAAATGAAGCATGATAGGCAACATTTAGACAACCTGTAATCTAATTTCTTTTTTTAAATGGATTGGGAAAATTATTTTATGCCATTGGGGAGCCAAGTTGTCTGTTGGGCAATGGTGTAAAAAGTAGCAATCCAGGCTCCTATACTGGAACAGGGAAAAGTTATCCATTACAGAAAAATAAAAAGGGCATGTGAGGGTTAAGCTGAAGAATGTACCAGCACAGTTCAGTAGAAAAGGAGTCCAGGAAGGCATGCAGGGAAAGCTACTACTGACATTTATTTGTTTCTTTCAAGTATTTTACCTTGAAAACTAGAGCTATTTTTCATTTTTATTTTCTCATAAAATAGGCCAAACATTCAACGGAGAAGGAGAGTTGGTGGACTTGTTGTTTTAATAATGAACATATGCCTGCATGTGTGTGATTTCTTTTTTATGCTTTATAATTGGCATAAACTCCTCATGTGACAAGTCTTCAACTTTAACTACTGAACTTGTGCAGACATCAAAAGTCATTGTGGAATTTCAGACCTTTGATGTTTGTTTAAAAAGCAGAGCTGATGGCTGCTAAGGAGTAGCTACCAGGAACAAACAGATTTTCTAGGTCTTGTCACACACACAACTTATTTTCTCCCCATTTCTGACATTTTTCAAAGTTGCACAAATGTTCATAGTGCCTAGTTGTATGTACTTCTGTTGTTTCTGATGTTCATAATGAGAATATGGGCTAGGGAAAAAAATCTGATATTAAAACCAGCCAGTAAGATTTCACAATATTGTGTAGTGACTTTTTATAGAGTTTAGTCTTAGTCTTGCATGTCCTATTTTGCCTAAGTTGTATCTTTCTAACTTTTAAGTTCTTATGGATGTGTATTCACTTGCTTTCACTAATATTAAAGCCAACCCATCTCCGCAAAAAAGAAACCCAAACCAAAAGTCCAAACCCAACCAACAAACCATATTTATTATCTGCAGTCTTGCAGACAGGTTGGGTCTCACTTTTTCCTCCCATTATATCTCAGTAATCCTGACTTGCTATTCTAGTGTAAGTACAAGCAGATTCTATCCCCTAAGAGCCTCCAATTTGTGTGGCACTAACTACACACAGCTCTGTAGTGTGCATAAACTATTCTTGAGTAGCACTGTTGGGGCAGAGGGGTTACAGATGGTAGTGGAGGTGAAATTGCAAAAAGGAGGAAAAAAATGGGAAAAATGGGGGAAAGATAAAAGGAGAACAAAAGAGGCAAGAAAAGGAAAAGAATGCAAGAGAAGGAACCAGAGGTACAGAACTGTGCTTTTTGTCCTTGCTTTAGGGTACTGTTTAAATTGCCCTGGTTGGATCCAGCTCCTTTTGTGTAGCAGAGACTGCAAAATTCTACTGGATTCAGACAACCATTTTGAGAAACAAAAGAATAAAAGAAAGCTTCCTGTTAGGCTAGAATCTACTTCATAGGATGATCTCCTTCCACACTGTTTCTTGAGTGGGTTTGCTGGGAAAGGCCAGCCCAGTGCTGCACATGAGACCCCAGTACACCGGGAGATCTGAAATCTGGGCTGTGTAGGAGCTTCCTGAGGCACGGCCAGCGCTCCTGCCAGAAAGCAGGCAGGATGCCTGTGACCCTGTGCTGATTTGCTCTGTGCCTGCAGTCTGCTGACCCAGGCCATGAACTTTCCCTGCTCACAACTGCAGGCGTGTCTGCTCAGTTTCCTTTCCCTTACCTTTGCACAGGCATGGATTGTTTCTGTCAAATACAGTGCTAAGCACCTTAGGAGATTTCTGTGCTTGTGCGTATTTAAGTAAGAGGATTAAAAACAATAGTTCAGTTTCTGGGACACTCCCAAAACAGTGTCCTTATTTGGCTTCTTGCTGAGGTGTGAATACTTTTTTGATGATGGAAAGTAATTTTCATCAGTGTTTCTAAGAGGTTTTCAGGCTGAGACATGATTGTCAGACTTTTCTGAGTAACGAATATGACGACATGTTCCTACAGCTTAATATATGAGCACCATACACACTGGTTCATTTCTGTAGCAAGTAGCCATCACTGTACAGCATCTTGAAGGCTTTTTTTCTTCCAAGGAGCATTTGCAATCTGCTGGATTCAACTGACTGCTGGTATTTGTGTTTGGCTTTAAAAGATCTATAAGTGCATGAACTGTCCTGTGTGTCCAGCAGCAGCTGCTGATCATCATTCTATCTGCAGGGACTACTGAGCAGCCCTTAACTGAGCTGATGGAAATTTTCTGCTAGATAAAGCCCTGACTTCATAGATGTTATGGTGATGTGTCTGTATCAGCAGTGTGATGGTATGAAGAGATTCCCCTGCAACCAGCCCATGTCATTTCATGAAGAATTAATGCAGAGATGTAGCTTTTCATGAGAGACACAGAAACACGTGAACAGCATTGACTTCACTAATTTCAGATAAAATGGTTTATTCTTACTTATCTCAGCTTGTCCCCCTGAGTATCATAGACCCGTGAAGCCTACTGTCTGAATCCAAGTTGTTCTCTGGAACAACAGGCAGTATTTTCAATTGACTGTGCAATAAACTCAGCAATACAGATGTTTCAGACAAAATGTAGCTCCCTAAGGACAAAACTCCACAAAAGGATTAAAAAAGGTCTGTGACCACCATGCAGGGGTTAGGAGCAGCTGCTAGTGGGGTTTTCCAGAGTTCAAAGAACCACCCTAGAACAGGTGGCCCATCCTGGCTAACGCAACCCAGAGCAGTGATATGTTGTCACCTGTAATAACCAGGCATTAACTGGGATTAGCCTTTCAGGTGAGCAAACCTTTAGCAGAGATTGGAGCAAAGCTTTTGGGACCACAGCAAGATACTTTGCCTCTCTGTCACCGAGCATGATGTCTCTAATTTAGTCTTAGTGGTGGGTGGAAATGCTTACACAGCAGCTTCACGAAAAGAAGGTGGAAGAGACACAACAAACAGTTATAGCTTGGTGGTAAAGATGCCTGCCTGCCAAGACAAATGGATGGGTGTGAATTCTTTTTGGGATAAGATGCAAATTGCCTCAGGAGGAACAAGTGTAGTGTAGTGGCTAGGTCCCTTCTGGTTTGTTTGGGACTATTTCACAAAGTCAGGGCCTAAGTTTCCCCTAGCTTGAAGCGGATGCATCCCTTTGAACACCAGTTTAAGTTCCTAAACCACTACATGCAATTCTCCAAACTCCATGCTAGTTCCAGTGCATCAGGGAGGTGCATAACTCTCTTTTCTGTCTGATGTTCAGAAGCATCTCTGACACTCACTGTTCTGCTATGGCACCACACTGAGCTCTGCTGCTGCCAGGTACCAGAAATTTGTCTGGTGCTTGTGCTTTGACAGAAGTGAAACATCTGGTGATGTGAAAGAGCCCAGCCCACCTGCCTGCTGAAAATTCAGCAAACTGAAGATTCTGCACAAGCCGCAGTGGATCTGTAAATCCTCCCCTGCAATCAGTTACCCCTGTAATTGCAATGAGAAAGATGCATCCTCAGTGACACATGTGAGAGGAAACAAACTGCACAGCTGCTGCAAGCTCCAGAGGCAAGAGAGGAAAGTGGTAGTAAGGAGATCACCCGTTTCGTTTTCCGTGTAAATCTGTCCTGGATAGAGCCCTTGCCCTGTGTTGCAAACTGTGAAATTGGATCCCAAGAGGGTTCAAAGTATGTTGGCTCAGCTGCTCTGCCCAGCAGGCTCGAACCTATTTTGGTACAGGGAGGCTGAGGATCAGCAGTCTCTTTCCTCGCCTCTTTTCAGAACTCTCCTGCTTCATTCTCCTTAGGTCAGAGAGAGACAATGACTCTCACTCTCCTCTAGATATTTTGTGTACTTATATAGGAAGAGGGAGATCCGTTGCTCCAAAATAAGTTTGAACCTTTTTGAACAAAAATACGGAAAATTGTTTCCAGAATACAAAAAATACTGTTTAAACCGTGAACTGAAATGTGGGGATTCCACCAAACCAGAGGCTGCTTACTCTAGTGTGCTCCTTCCCTCTCTTGAGCCGTAGAGACTGTGATATTGTACTGGTTTCCTTTTCTGGGGGCAATACTGTTTTGTGATGATCCACAATGGTGCAAGTACTACCCCAGTTAGCTAAGTCATTATTTGTAAAATATACCTAAAGTAGGCTTTCCTTTTCATTGGTTTTAAAGCAAAGAATTTGAGCTTTTGAACTTTAATTTTTTGCAATGAGTAATTAATACTTTTACCTGCTGTTCAGTTCTTTCATGGACTAAATAAACAGCTGGTTTAAATCATCACTATTCTGTTAAGCCTGGCAGAATGATGCCAGTGTAAACCATTGAATAACTTGGCCCTATTAGACTTTTTCAAATATTCAAAAAAATTTTGTTACACTTGCTGAAAAATAAATTAACAAGAGACATAGTGCATATCCTTGAGGAGTCTACCCATAACACATCAGGTTCATAAACAAGTGAGATGTGGAGCAGAACAGAAAATTTGGCAGGAAACAGATTTTACTCCAAGCTGACAACTGCTCATATGGCAAACTGTAGAAAATATCATTACAAAAAATATATACCAGGTGTATGGATCCTTCAGCAAGTAAGAGATGGTCCTCTTGATGGAATAACATGAACACACTCATCACACAGCACAGGAAATCATTTAGATTTGCTGAGATCCTTTCTGCAGGAAAAAAATCACCAAAAGAAATGTACACATGCAGAGTGTTACCTCAGCAGGAATGATAAATTCTAGAGCATTTTAGCTGCTAAAGACATTGCTTTGCTTAGGGCAAGGCATTCCTTTCCAGCCAGCCAAAGGCAGCAACAACTGTACATGGCAGGAGGGAAGCTTGTATGTGGGGCACAATCCACTTTAGTACCCGGGCCATGAATGTCCGTGGGCCCGGTCACTCCAGACCCATTGTACCATTATATGCTTACTGTAACTGGCTTATTTATTGAACATTAGACCTTGCTAAAACAGAGACTGAATGCTTTCCTATTCCTGATCATTCATATTTCACTTATTCTGAATCTCAAAAAGCATGCACTCTCCTTTGGAGATAATGTTTATTTACCTTTAGCACAGTGTACAGTGCAGCCAGTAATCTGTATCTTCAGTGGTGCAGTTAATGGATCATGGCAGGAGGGGTTTTCAGGGAGCTGAGATGCAGATGACGATATCATGATCCTTTTTTCCTTAAGCACTTAGGTTCTTGGGTCTTGAACCTGTATTTGAATGTGTATAAGCAAATCAAGTTGGAGGAGAAGTTACACATCTTTAATTTTTACATCAGCAAATGGATGGGACTCATAAGTTGAATACAACAGAGAGCATGTAACTGTTGTGCTTCAATAGTTAGAAAGGAATTTACAGTACTGAAACACTGTGTATCTTGAGTATGCCAGCCTTCATATTTAGCACTCTCTCGCCATCCCTCTTTCTTCCTACACACAATTAAAGAAAGCTGACCTGCCAGTGATATTACTGATGGTAATTTTCTTTCCTAGACAAACAAAGACTTAAAGGGTTACCATTTGCTATGGAAATACAAAAAGACCTTTCTGTCTTTATGTAGCATGGATACAAAGGTGTCATCATCCCTTACCTGGGTTCTAGTTCTCAGATTTATTTCTGAATGGCTTTTGCGTGAGCTTTTCTGTCATGTATTTCAGTTTTGCAGGTTACCAGCACTGTTGGAGCAAATCATCTGAGCACTGAATGTGTAAGCAAAACTGAGATATCCAACATTTTTAATAAGGCAAATACATTAAAAAAAAATCAAAATGAGCAAATCCCCAAGCAAAACTATTGAGTTGATAGCCTTGAAGAAAAAAAAAAAAAAGGACACAAATCTAAAATAGTTGTGAATTTACAATGTAGGAATGGTACTAATCCAGAAATATATTGGGATGTTTTGGTAAAGGAGTTTTTAGTGCTATCATTTCAAATATTTGCTTTGTTTCATGGTGCTGTGTTTTAACTGGCATTAATGAAACTCTGAAGTTTCTGAGTTTGTGATGTGATCAGGACCCCAAGCCTCTGGTTTTGAGGTGAATATTCCTTTGCCCATGTTATCAGGAATGAACTGAGAAGCCTGACACATGGATGGAGTGAGAATTTCAGGAGCAGGTGAATCAAGACACTTTGTCATCTGATTTCCTAAGGAAATATGGCTTGCATGATTGTACGTTGTGGTTGATTTCAGTTTCACAGGGATGAGTTATCAGAAAGACATTATTCATTCAAAACTTTAAGTAATAAATGAGAAGAGTATATGTAAAGGAAATCCCATAATTCTATCCTGTATGTTCTACCAATGCAGAAATCTACATGCTGAGTTCACACATTATTTGGTATTGGTGTGTGCATGGAAGGAGTACTTTATAAATGCCCCAAGCTCTGAAAAATCTTCTGCTGGAGTTTGCAGGAGCCTGATTTTAGTAGTCCTAATCTCATGGTACTGTTTGCTTTTTCCCTTCGTCCCTCACCTGCAGAGAAAGTTTTCACTGAGTAGATGATCAGTCTTAAAGTAGAGCTAGTCTGGCAAGAGAAACCATCATGGTATAATTTGTTTCATGTTAATCAGCTCAACAGGTGTGAGGCATGATAAATGGCACACTGGCTAAAAACAGCTGACCAAATTTCAACCAGATACAGGTCTTTTAACTGTCATCCTTCCTTACAGTCTGCTCTGAGGGTAGGAATTCCTAACACAATTGCTGGCCTCAGCTGTAGGATTTTTTTTTTTTTTTTTAAATGCTATTGATCCATAATGTCTGTAACAGCCACTTGGGCCATTGAAGAAGCCATGGAATTATAGAATTGTTTATGTTGGAAAAGACCTCTAAGATAGTAGAGTCTAACACGCACCATTTGTGGATTTTGTATGTATTTCTTTTGATAATGATTTCTATTTTCTATACCCTTTTTAGCCAAAGTGTTGTCTCTTCTTTTGCAGGCCAGTGATTGGCTTAGATAGTGGTTGGACAGACAGGTGGTGATACAATTACTTATAATTAAAAGACAAGATCTAATTTCATTGTGCAGCTCTGCTACTTGTCTTTTCTTAATTAATTGTATTTCAGGGTAGACACACTATAAGCTAATCAGTCTATTGTCACATGCCTTCTAATTTTGTAATTAATTGTTATTGCTAGAGTTGAGTGAATAATTTCTAAAAAATAACTTACTTGATGACTTTTGCCTTTTTTCTATTCATTAATCCTGTGCAAACATAATGATTTTCTGGAGTTGGCTTATTTTACTGTTCTTCACTGAATTATTCTTCATCAGTACCCAACACAGTTCATCACAACCTTTAAAGATTGAAATAAATTGCATTTTGACCAGAATCAAATGAGGATGTCACTTATCTCAACCCCTTATGTAACAGTATGCGCCTCGCAGTTCTAGTTTTGATCTTGTTGCTGTTGTGTGGTTTTTTTAGTTGGGTTTTTTTATGGTAATAATCATTAATCTGACATTTACTTTGTATCAACGTTCTTCCAACATTTAATTATTGTTCTTTTTTTTATTGGGAACATTCTTGCCTGCTAACTTGTTTGGTAGCACATCAAAAGGTGCATGGCAAATGAAACAAGAAGCTGGAGAGGTTTGTTTTGGAAGACTGTAAGATCTGCAGTTTTGCTGCTGGGTACCATTCCATATTAACTAGTTTGTGGAACCAGTCAATGCAAATCCAACTCTGCTATATCCTGACAGGAATGGCATCTCTGCACCCAACCAGTGTTTCATGATTTGAGGGGTTTCTGTAGGCTGACCTCAGTTGTGGCAGTAATCATGTGTTGTAGACATGTCCTTCTGTTGAGCTGTGCTTTTCCACTGTCAGTTCATTCCTCTTTAATTTCTGCTCTGCTTTCTTGACAGAGTAAAATAACTGGTAAACTGGGCCCCACTCAGGCCAGGTTTGCGCTCTGTGTTTGACTTGGGCCTGAATCAATGTTTATGTCGCCATTTACCAACCATCCACACTGTTAAATAAACAGTGTCATTGACCTCAGGCTGGTCAGTGACACTGAGGTTTCTCTTCTGAGAAGCAAAGATCCGCTTTCCTGGACTTGAGGTGTGCTCAGATGCTTTGATGCAATGTCAACACAGGAATCTGCATGTATAACAGAAAGCAGCAGCTGAGAGGTGGCACAGCCCAGCTCCTTGGTGCCTCCTAGCTCTTAGGCACTGGAAGGAAAGCACTCCCTCTGTCCTGCCATGGGCCACAGGGGTTTGGGCTACCTCATACTGACTGCTCTGGAGCAGAGGAGGGGTACTCATACTCCTGGGCTGCAAACCCAGCTGAGAAGCAGGTGAAGAAGTTTCCCTTTTCTGCCTCTGGGTTCTCAGTTGCCTTCTCTCAGCTGGGAGGCATGCTGGTTGTGTGCTAATTTGGACTCTAGCAGCAATCCGTCAGGAGACTAGCCAGGCCAAAGCCCCTGAGCTCAGGCTTCAGGCCAAATGTACAATGCAGACGTGTCCTAAGAGATGGGAGTGAAACTGTGAACCTGGCAGAACCCAGAGTCATTCTAGCCGCCTGTATGCAATAACTCATTTTGGACAAAGCTTTTGCGTTGGACTGTGGGTGTCCTCCAGTGTGACATTTTTGGTGAACCCCCAGCTCAACCCTTGGGCTCTGTTGCCATAGCTCTATTTTGCTGCTGTTTGCCATCCTAGCTAGATAACCTTCTGAGGTTCCCATTACTTCACACTCTCAATGGGTGCCCAGAATCCAGTTCAATTGTTTCCCATGTTTTTTGGTACGTGCTTCCTGCTGCCTTGTCAGATAACACTCCACCTCAGCAGCTCCCCTGAGGCTCTTCAGTTTCCAGGCTACCTATGGTATTTGTTTTTCTTGGTCTCCTCATTCCCAGGCAGGCAGAGCTGTTATGGACTTGTCTCACGGAAAAGACCAAACAATTTGAATTTTGCTTTTCTTATTTTTAATGAGCGTTTCAGGGGTGGAATCAGAATGCTGTGTTAGGGCACAGAGTTTCTTAAAAATGTCTTCAGCAACCATCCAGTGACACCAAATGTGTGCACTACAGCATTTTACTGGACAGAAATTATTTTGGAGAACGAAGTTTGTTTTCTGACAAAATGGCTATTCTTTTCAGCAAGGTGGATCCAACATAACTGCTTTGGATGTAGCTGGGAAAGACATGAAATGAGGAGCCTCTACTCCCTATTTGGAACTAAGTATCACAGCAGCTATGCATGAGCATTGGGGTAGGTTTGGATAAACATGACAGGGATCTGAAAATTTTCTAGAAGGAAGGCTGCAGGTGAAACCCTTGCTTACCTTATTCTACTATAAACTGGAGAGGCAGCAATCTCGTGCTCTGAGCTGAGTTAGAGGGAAGGATTGACTCTATCCTTGGGAAATGGGTGGTGGACTTGAGAACACCAGGCAGGATTTTACCTTCCCTGAATAATTTTGTAGTGGTTCTGAGGTGAAATTTTATTCACAGGTTTCTGTCTTTGAAGTCTACATTTCCTCTTGCCATGTATGATACACTTGAAATATGCTTAGACTATTTTATTACAGTTTTTATAATTAAAGGTTTTTCTTTTCAATACTTTTTAAAGTAATCAGCATTGCATGGATCTGGAGTTCTAACATCAGCTTCACACTAGTGTATCACAATTTATTGCAGTGAAGTCCGAACTGCTGTTCCCTAGATAGTTCATTTATTTTCTAATAGCATTTTCTTTGCATTAAGCTCCTTTTTGTCTTATGCCATCCTTAAAGTGACTTTTCTTATGCCATTGGAGCTTGCACGTGAATGGAGGCTGGATTTTCTAGAAGCATTTGTCTATTTGCCAGCTTTGTATTGGCCTATCAGCTAGCATTAGTCAAGAAGACCAATGGCATCCTGGCCTGTAGCAGCAAAAGTGTGGCCAGTGGGTTCAGGGCAGTGACTGTTCCCCTGTACTGGGCACTGGTGAGGCCACACCTCAAATCCTGTGTCCAGTTCAGGGCCTCACAGCACAAGAAAGATATTGAGGTGCTGGGAAAAGAGGTGGGGAAGGGTCTAGAGCACAAGTCTGGTGAGGAGCAGCTGAGGTAACTGGGGGCATTTAGTCTGGAGAAAAGGAGTCTCAGGGGAGACCTTATTGCTCTCTACAACTCCCTGAGAGGAGGCTGTAGCCAGGTGGGAGTTGGACTCTTCTCCCAGGTAACAAATGATAGGACAAGAGGAAATGGCCTTAAGTTGCACCAGGGGAGGTTTAAATTGGATATTAGTAAAAATTTCTTCACTGAAATGTGGTCAGGCATCAGAACAGGCTGTCCATGGATGTAGTGCTTGGGTATGTGCTTTAGTGGTGGACTTGGCAGTGCCGGGTTAACAGTTGGACTTGATCTTAATGCTTTTTCCAACCTAAAAGTTTCTATGAGTCTGTCATTTAGCTAGGTATTGCTCAACTAGAACCTTTTATATGTCTTGCTTCCCTTGCTTCCCTCCCTATTAGGAACTTGCTTCTTCAATATAGTGAAATAAAGGCTCCCTTCTTAGAGGCACAAGACGAGATGTTTCCTCCGGTGTTTACACCTCCCAGCTGTCCATGCTCTATCCTGTGCTTCCAATCAGTCCCTCTCTTGCTCCAGGGTCTTCCAGCCACTACTGACACCTTGGTGCTTTCCCTCAAAGATGCTCAGAACTTTTCATCTTTGTATTGGGACAGCAGCATGTAGGTTGTGAGTGGATTTTATGTTGTTTCATACCCTTCCAGGGTTACTGCTTTTCTGAGTGCAGTGATAGCTTCTGGGACTAAATATTAGGAGTATTTTGCTTTATGAATAGCTGGTAGTAGTAACATTTCTCACTAGTAGTCCAGAGTAAAGCAATAACAAGCAGAGTCAGATTTGTCATTAAGGCCATCATAAACCATTAGTCTTATTTTGCTCTAAAAATAATTTTCTGAATCTCAGGCTTGGCTCTTTACCTTTTGTGTTATGCTATAATAAGCTTTTCAAATACTTCAATGGAAAGTTGCCTTAGACTTGAACGAAATTACAGTCTGGATAGAACACAAATACAGGTTTACAGTTTATAAATCAAGATAATTGATGCAGGATAGTATCGTGTCACATTTTAGAAATTTATTACTATTTATAACCCATACCTATTTTGGTAGTGTTCATAAGTTTTATGGAATTACAGGATATTTGTGTTTGGTTTCTGGCCTGGAGATGTTTCTGGGTTGACTTGAAACATTTAATTTGTCATGAAACTAAATGTTTTATTCCATCTTCCTATTGCTTTGCCCTTTTAAATTTTTTTTCTTTTCATTAGAAAGGTCATTTGAAACAAAAAGCCTAAATGGTTTATTTTGTATTCCCTTTTTTACAGTTGGAAAAATTTGCTAAATTGAGTTTGCATTTAAGAACTATTTTTTGCAGTGTACTGTTTGCCAAAATAACCATACTAGTCATCTTGGAATAATCTTTTACTTACATTGGTATCTATGAAAATTTTTAGTGGAAGATTCACCATTATGCCCCTTGCAATTAAAATAAGTGATACACTATCTTAAAGAACCCCAAACAAATAAAAAAAACCCTCACAAGCCAATAAATACCCCGCACTTCAAATCAACAAACAAAGCCCCCAGGCTTCAATATGCTTTTCAATGTTTCAAATATTCAGGGACTACTATTGATATGTGTGTAATAAATTTTAAGTCTGCTCTGTGGTAGGTGTTGATGATCCTCAGAAACCTGACTGTGGCATGCTGACAAGCAAAACCTAGAATGACTTTGTGGCACTTGGAGTAAAATTTGCTCTGTAAATAATGAACAACAAAAAGTTGTTTACATTGGTGTGCTAAACCCAGAGAAAGTGCTATGGACTGTGTCAGCAATCCCAACTTTTCCTTATTATGAAAATAGCAATAAAAGGAAGTGATTAAATGCAAACAAAAAACTCTGACAGGACTGTAGGACTGACTGAAATGAACAAAATCTGATGGCTAGAATGCCATCATGTTGCACGTTTGCTCCTGGACTAGAATTCAGGTGTTATTTCCTGCATAGTTGGGAAAGGTTGCAATTCCTCCTTGAAGCAGGATGGGCTGAGCAGGAGGCACAGTAGCTGCCTCCAGTGAGCTAGGCCTGGCTTTAGTCACATTTATCTGTAGTGTTTTGCTTCTTGGTAATTTAGGTTTAGTCATCTAATTTCACTTTTTTAGGATTTCTTATGTGTCTCTGGTAACCCTCACCAAAAGGTTTTCCCATTCATGATAGATAGTATGCATAAACACACTTTATAATAAAGAGGAAATGATGGAGGACTGTGTTAAAAAGTCTGTTCTTTGGAAAATGTATTGAGTTACCATTTTTATCAAAAGCAAGTGTTAGAGTCTGGTGAGAAAGCCCCTCCATCTTATAGTAGTCACACGGTTCTTCCTTGGAGGTGGAGGTTGGGATCCAGGCTTGCCTTAATCAGCAGCAGCTTTGCAGTTGTCACCAGTGAGGGGACTGTGCCCTGGAGGTGGATGTGACAAACTGCCCCGAAGAGCTCCTGAGTTACGAACTGTCTGCTGGCCCAAGCCGAGCCAGCACCCCTGCCCAAGGCAAAGAAATGGCCGTGGTGTAGAGAGGGAACGGGTGGATTAATGGACACCAAGAAATTCATATTGAGACTTAGAAATGCCTCAGTGTGTACCTCTCAAATTTGCCAGCATCAGCTGGCTGGGAGTTAGCTGCACCTGGGTGAAAACGTGCGCAGCTAAAGCAGATTGTGGCGCTCAGCTTACACAGCCCCGTGCCTTGAGCCAGGATTTGTTATCGAGCGTGAGCCCCATGTCTGTCAGATCATACCTGCCACCCCTAGGAATGTGCACGCTGAAATGCAGTTGTTTTGTTTTCTACAAGTAGATGGAAAATGTTTGTTTGGGTGTTGCCAAATGCTTCCTTCTTTACCAGAGACCCAGTCGCATACAAACAGATACAGAAGCACATGCTTGCAAGCACATTTCTTTTCATAATACAGGCTGCAGAAAAGAATATTTTTCTATCACTAAAAGTGCTTATTTGCTACTTTTTCACAGCTGGAAGGTTTAAGAAAGGAATATGAAGTATCTGTAAAAACAAGACACTGGCTGAGTAGTCTGTGATTTAGCTGAAGTCGACATATTTCTGTGCTAGTGTTCCTGCTCGTGTTCCAGATATACAGGTGAACTCAAGTCCCTGGTGCTGATCAGTAACTGCTTAAAAAGAATAGTTTCAAAATTATTTCACCCTCCCAGGGTCAGAAGTGGGACTGCCTTCATCTGTGCCTGAGATATGTGTAGCGTAAAACAGGTACAACAGCTCAAGAGGGGAGTGCAGACAATTAAAAGCAGTAGTTACTTCTGGTCTACATGAGCTTTTCTTTATCAAAAGGTCTTGTCTAAAACATATTATTACATATCTCTTTTAGACAAGGTAGCTTTTTTTAGTTTGAAAGTTATGATTGTGTTTCATGATATTTTAAAATAGCTGTATTTTAATTGGAATCTGACTGCTGTTAAGTTACCACTGCATAACTTTGGTTTTATAAAGGTGTTCATGTAAAATATTGTACCATAGCTGCTATCAGAAGGACTTCCCTATGTTTTTCAAGCATAATGTGTAGTCAGATTTCTGGTGATATTATCTTATGGTTCATATATTTGTTTTGTTCTCATATAAGCGTATATGTTTATATGTATCTATTCATTAAGATACACAAATACATATCTATGAACACATTTATTATGCATGAAATGCAAAGTGGTAGCTTTTTGAAAAATGCTTAAGAGGTAAGGTGTAATTTTTCATTTAAGTGTTTCTGGATGAGTCTGTATAATTGGCTTGTACATGTTTCTGAACTGCATTGAGCCTTTTGAGGTTTAACAAGCTAAATACTAAGGAGTAACAAGAGATGCACAGCCATGCTCTGTTGTATGTGATAGTGTTCTTTGTTTGTGCAAGAGGTTTCTCTATCAAATAACAGGATTAAAAAGATCTGGTATATCATCAGTTGTTCAGGATCATAGAGTTAATTGATTCTGAGGCATTTATCATGAAACTCAGTGGGAATAAGACTGAACCTGATGAGAAGCATGACGAGTGGCGTTTTGAAATCTGCACAGCTAATTTGCAAGGTCTGAGTCTAACCAAGTAATCTGATTTTCAGAGGTAAGCAGCAGTGTCAGTTCACAGCAAATGTAATGGCATCTCCAAATGAGCTGGAACTTAACATATCTTTTACTTCAGTGGCTAAACAGAGATGTGGGTATTTAACAACAGCAGGCCTGAAGTTTGAAAATGATAGGCAGTGTGTATCAGTTTGGGATTCACATGTGCTTGCTGCCTGATGACATTTATGGGATTATGAGGAAGATGTCTGATAATCATCAAGATCTCTTAGCAATAGAGATGGTAACGGAGATTTTAACATTTCTAATATTCTTAAGTTGCTGTTTTGCTTGACCAGAACTGCCCCAGCCTGGCTCAGGAGTTACAGCTTTCATCACTGTGATCCATTTTCATTGTACAGGCATGTGCATCTCCACTTAAAACCTGTTGGCCTGAGCACTCTGTTGTGAGGGAGTAAGCATGGATTTCTCCCTCCTGGCTGAATTGAATGGCAGAAGTCAGTGGTAGAAAGAAGGTTCTGGATAAAGGAGGCATGTCTTCCTCCAAAGGCAGAAGATTGTGTTTAAGTAGGGCCACAATTTTCTTCTAAGTTATCTGTAAGGACTGATGTTGGCACCCAAGAGCAAATCTTCAGTCTGGGGATCCTAGCAAAAGACAATTGTTTCCTTTATAGTCTAGAGTCAAATGCATCAGCTTTTGAAAGGAATAGTTGTATCCTAATTAGTGCAGGGGATTATTTTGTCATTTTCTCACTTCTTCCATGTGCAGTTTAGGGATTGTAGGCACCCTCTGCAGCAGACTTGATTGAATTTTGGACTAGGGTCTGAAAGGTAATGGGTGACAACTGATGTGGAGGCATTGATTGCTATTGTCAGTTCTAGCCCTTCACAAACACACCTTGACACATCGTTATAGCTGCATTGCAGTGTCATAGACTTCCACCTCTGATGTAAAACATTAGAGGTTTTATTAATATTTTAGCTATTTGCATTCATGCAACGTAACTCTGGAAGCTGTAATTGATCACCTATCTAACCTCCTTACACTTTTTTATAGGGACACCCCTTGGAATTGTGAATCTCTGTAGGACAGGGGAGTGTGTGCTCACTTGGATAATGTAATTGAGAAATAAGGAAAAGGCTGAGCACAGACGATGCTAGTCTGGTGTGGGAGTTCTGGCACAGGCTTTGTGCTGCAGCCATTCGGCACCCTGGCGTGGGATCAGCACTTGAGCTCATGTCAGAGAGGCTGGCAAGTGATAAAGAAAAGGCTAATGTGAGGAACAGATGCACCTCAGATCCAGATTCGGGAGGCAAACATTTGTATTGAGTCTGCTTAGAATCAAATGCTTTTGCAGCAGATTTAGTCGAGTCACGCCCCCCAAATATCCATCCAGCTACAGCATTCTGCACGTGGGTCAGAGAACTCAGAAACCCACAATTTATTGATATGCAGTTTTTCCAGTTTTTCCTGCTCAGTCTAATTAGCTGAGGCTGTCTGAAGTGCATTTGCTCAGGGAAAAATGTTTGTCAGGCTTGGGCTTCTAGGTCTGTTGTTAGAAATGTGACCATTAGGAAATAATGGGAATGGCAACTTAATCTCCTTGCATTGTTGAAATTCTGAGTTTTATTCAAGTTTATTTGGAATCTGGAGATCCCATGCTGGCACTTTTCCTCACAATTGATGGTCTATTATTCCATCACTGATGTCCTGACATGATATAATCTTGAAAACAATATACCTTCTAGTCTCCCAAATTTTTCTGCATGAAAATGAACCCCATGGAACAGAGGTCTATGTGATCTCCAAGCCAAGCTTATTAATTCTTCTTTCCATTTTATTTTTAGTTGTTGCATTTGCTAATTAAACTGCTGTAAATCTGGTTACAAAACTAGGGAAGGAAGAGGACCCAGACAAAATCAGCCAATCCATTAAAGTAACAGAAGTTAGAATTATTAAGGGTAAACTCCTTTTTTACTAGATTTTCTGAATTATTGTACCTCCAAGGGACTTGAGGCACTGGAAATAGTCAATCCAATTCCAGTCATAACCTTAAGCTCTTGGATTTGTAATACCTCTGTTGGGTGTCAAATGTAAGAATTTATCACTTTTAGAAGACATATTTTGCTCACCTCTGCAAAGAAAAATGTGTTCATATGCTGAAAACTTATAATGTAAAGTTAAAAGTGTAGTCCAGCAGGACATGAAAGCAATCCTGTGTAGAATCTCCAGCTTAGTCTTTTACAAGTACCCCAAGAAGAGGTAATTGCTGGTCCTGTTCAGGAATGTTGTGACACCTGATATTGGAAAAAAAAAAATTTCCCTCCACAGCTAAACATTTAGCATGTAAAGCTAGAGGAAATAAAAAAAATCTCTTCCCTCTTAGCATGATATTTTTGGTTTAGTTTTCAGAACCTGCTCAAGCTCATATTCATAGGAATAATCTGTAGTCTTGTTGACAGGTCTGCCAGGAAAAACTTTATGGCACTAATGGAAGGGGAAGCATGCACTGCTTTGGTTTAAGAAAGACTGCTATGGCAAAAGTCCTGACTTTACACTCCAGTACTTTTATCAGTTGTGTTTGAAGTGATGGGGTATGGAGAATAATGTTAACATGATTCAGAGAGAATTAATCATTAGTCAGCACTTGTCTCTCCTGTACTTGGGGTCATGGCCTGTTCTAAACTAACTTACTTTCTTCTTATTCAGTGATGCAGGAAGGAAGATTTAAAACCAGCAGGAGGGTAATAATAGTATGACAGGAAGGAAAAGGTCACTGGGAACAACATGAAAGCTGATTAATAGGATCATCCTCATAGGTGAATTAGAATTCTGCAAAAGACTTTTCTATTTCTCATTCTTTCCCTACTCTATTTCTGGAGCAATGCACCTGAACAGGTGCATCTGAAAAATAAGCCTTAAAAGCCTTAAAGCCTGTTAGAATTTTTTTCCATTGAATTTCCTTTGTATTTTTCTTTGAGCATTGGAGTGCACTAAACCAAATAGAGTTTCAAGCTGTGTATAGATTTTGAAGAAGAAAGCAACAAAATACCCTGACACCAAAAATCCCCAATTACACCAAAACCCTCATATCCATCAAAGTGTGCTTGATCCAATGCAAGAAAAACTGCTCCTGCTGTTCAAAGGCCATGAAAAGTGGTTCTCAGTGTTAAGCAACAGCACTTCTTATGTCATGCTGTTCTTTGTATGCTTGATCTCAAGTTAACTGAGGTTTAGGATGTAGTTTTATCGTAGTTAATATGTCTGGGGCAGAATAAAATGCTAATAAGTAAATGGATAAAAACCATGAACCTCTTTTGCAGTGTTGCTGCAAATAAGGCCTTCAGAAGGTTCTGAAGGTGGAATTTCTCTTCCTCACCTTTAACTATCGAAAAGCTGGTGTTCCAGGCTCTTTTTACACAAGACTAAAACAGAAAAACACCTACAAGATGCTTCTGCATTGAAGTTGCCTTCTTGAGGTGCAAGTCTGCTGGCTTTAGAGGTACAACTCAGATGCAAATATCCTCTCCAGGCTTGGCAAGGGGAAAGTCTTCAGCTTCCTGCTCTGATCCCCACGCTCTCCTGGCAGTGCAGAGCCAGAGCTGCTCCCCAATACTTTCTAATGAACCTGCAATTTTGGCTGCACTTCCCATCAGTTTGCAATGTACTGTTCAGCCATAGCTTTTGATTTGAACTCTTTGTATACTGGGAGAATGTATTGTGAGTGTGACCTCAGCTGTAAACTGGAGGACTAAGATCATAGAGCACTTCTTTGGTATTTTAGTTCTCTCTTGCTGATTGCTTTAAGGAAGTGAAGTATGCACTGGTGAGATATTTTGTTGCCATGTTGGTTTAGGTTTTCAGTCAATCTCTTTTCATGCCATGATTGATTAGTTGCCTTTATTGTGTACTCTTTTTTTTCTGCTCCTTGACTGCTACCTCCCAAACAGGCTGAGGGCTTGCAGGATTTCTGCAGTTAGATACAGTGTCCACTGCAGGTACATCACTGTGTGTGAGCACAGACTTTGGTGTTCAAATACGGTTTTCAAGCCTTCTTTGTATTTTTTTTTTTGTCGTGCTTTAGACTGCAAAGTGAACATAAAGGCCAATATCACTTAGGCCGCATTATTGTTTCGTCCAAGTATTTTTCAGCAATTGCCAGGGTATAAATCAAATTGGGTGACATATTCCTGTTTTCTTCACTAGTGCCATATAGGGAACTGTAAAAATAAAGTTCCATTAAAATGCAAAGTTTGAGTAAGAATGGATTTTATTCAAATAATTTTGAAAGTGCTATAACTAGACCCTTGAGGAAAAGGCAAGGGAAGAAACTTAGTTCTTTCATGCTCTAATTCTGTATTCTGACCTTCATACATGAAGTTTGGTTCTGACATGTCTTCTCAATATTTATCCCATTCACTTGCTCACTTTGGATGAGGTATATTAGGCCTAGCAATTTGCATGGGATCTCAAGGTACTTGTCCTGTGAAAAATCTCTCCTGCACTAGAAATATTTGCTACTTGCGACAACTGCCATCTGCCACTGTGAAGAGCTGAAATGTCTATGATCTGAGGTTTCAAAAAGACTAACTTCTTCTTGGTGGCAATAAATTAATTAGCCTTAGCAGAGCATATCAACTAATTGGATTTGTTTAGGAAACTTCTATTTATTTAAGGAAAAGCTGATGAAATCCAGTACATGAAGATGATGCATTATATCAATGTACAGAGATGTCTGTATTCATTAGGAGGTGGCACTCATACTGTCAAAATAATGAACAAGTTCCTGAACAGTTTATCCAGGATAACATTAATGGTATGGTAGGAAGAAAAGACGAACACACAGTGAAACAACATTTCTCTTTAAAGGGTGTAAAGAAGGAGATGGGGGAATGAAATCCATATTCCGTGAACTGAACTTGGAGCAGGCCTGCTGCAGAGCTCTGTGGCTTACTGGGGCTGGGAATTGACACCAGAGCTGGAACCAGCATCAGAGCAGCAGCATCACTTATCCAGAGCCTGTCCTCAGCTGGTTCATATCTCATGAGATGGCCAAACAGGCAATGAGTTGAGAATGTGGCTCTGATGATTGGGCTGGTCCATCCTGAGGCTTTTCTGCGTGGGGTGTCTCTGACTGCACTTTGTGTAAATCTCAACCCAAATCAATTAACTCTGAATTTAAACACAGAAAAATGGAAATCATAATCAGCATTGGCACAGAGATCACAGTGGCAGAAAACTGAGTCTAAAAATATTTTTTGAAAAACATATTGCTCTCCTTTATAGCTTCATTTCCCTCTCTCTCTTTTATGACTTTTCACAGATAATAATTTAATTTTAATTTTGAGATTTGCAAAATTTTCGGTTTTCCCTTTCCACAGTTCAATGGCAAATGCTTATTTTAAATGCACATTACAAGAGTTTGGTTCTGTGTTAAGGTATTAATTATCTTTGGTGCACTCCACCTCCTTGTAACAAGAGAACAAGTCACCATGACAGCTTGCCACAGAACCAGAGACGACAAGGAACTACTTAATCTAAAAGGCAGCACTGGCACAGGAACAAGCACATGGATTGATCATAAATGCATTTAGGCTGTAAATGAGAAAAAATATTTCTATGCATGCTTAAGCACTTCTATGGGGGAAGAAAATGTAATTGTCCATAAAAAATAAATTTCTATTTTTGTGAGAAGAATTATAAGATGTGAAGAAAACTGGAAATGGTGACTCTTGGAAGGTTTGTAGATTGTCTCTGGGGAGCAGGCATACTTAAAACCAACAAATGACACATTTGTGTCAAATACAAACTCATATCTCTCACTGTCCTCATTTTCCCAACCCACCTGCCTGAGACTGGAGTGAGATCTGTGGCAGTCTAGCTACCATGTCATAGCAAAGTGCACCATCTGTTAGCCAGAGAAAAATTATCCTGGCTTCCTATAAAGTACACATAGCAATTAACTGCTGCTACCTTGATTTCCACTGGGAGCTCTGCATAAGCAAGGATGCCCCCCAGGCAGTGGTGACTTCTGCTCTGCAGTTTGCAGGTCTGTGAATGCACCTGCACACAATTGATGTGTGTGAGGAGCATGGGGTGGAGCTTTGGTCTGCGTGGTAAGTTTATGCATACAGAACTACCTATTTCAATCAGTTGTGATGCTCCTTTTTGCTACCCCTTCCATCTGTGGTGGCTGACATGCACAAGGAGCCCTTGACATGACACTTTCTCAAATATGTAATTCTAAGCTGACTATCAGAGCTCAGAATTGTACCCACCTCTGCGGGAAAGAAATGGGTATTGTAAAAGTCAATGTGAATTTTACTTTGCTAATATACTATGGAGGAGACTCTCAGATATAGCTGTAATGCCAAGGAAGAAAGCATCTGGGGAGAAAAAAAGATGTGGAAAGGGCCTCTAGAAATTAGGAAGAAGCATTCTGAGAATTGGCTCTTTGAACAGGAGGGTGCAGTAGGGACTGGATACCCTGAATTCAGCCTGGGTTTTGGAGTTTGGTCTCCATGGAAAAGCAGCAGCACAGCTAAGCTCCTCTGAGATAACTAGGAAATCTCTAAGTGTTCTAAATAGATTCCCAGCTAACAGCTTGATCTGTGACACTTAATCCAGAGAAGACTGGAAAGTTGTACATCAGGCTAGAAAGGACGTGGTGAGTGAATGGCTATTATATACCTTTAGTTGTGTATGTATAGGAGTTTGTTAGAAATATGTTTGCTAAGGTTTGTTTCAGACCTGTAACATACATAGAAACAGGAGAGCCCCCACCTGTTTTCTGACATTAACTGTGTAATTGTCCCTTAGATTCAGAACCTGGATTGAATTTTTTTTAAGATCAGTTTTCCATTCATCAGAGCATTTTTACCCAGCCTGTTCCTATGACTTCTGATATCTTGGTGTAAAGTCAAAGCGTGCAAGGATGTTGTGCACTTGGTTAGCTGGTAATATTGTACATGTAAAATTCTTTACTGGTATTTGGGCTGTTATAGAGGGTGAAATTTCATCACTCATGCCTCCGCATTCAAAGCTATAAATAGCATAGCTCTCATAGAAGGAACTGTGGAACTAGTTTGGAAAACTGAAGGAAGACACAATGGTGTCCGCTGAAGTTCTGGAGGAGGGTGTAGGGCTGTCATTTTGGTTATCGCTGAAATGCAATCTGTGCGCAGCACTAAGCAACCATGAAAACGTCTTTTGCTGCAGAAAAGTCATGTATGGGTACAAGTTTTTGCAAGACAAGAGAGTTTTCTTAAGTGCATTTCTTGATTGTTTTGGTTAGAAGAAAGAAGGCTGTCAAATCCATGTAGACAATTTCTCTTTTCTGCTGCAGCATTAAAAATGGTGTGATGTCTCTGGCAAACCTGGCAAGAGCTGGTAAAGAAAATCCCATCGTTTTCCATTGTGATTAGGACAGCAGTTTGCTCCCTATCCCTGCTCTTTAATGATGTTGCTAGACTTGTGACAAGCCTGGTCATCCTGTCCGAACTCATTCTTCTGATTAATGGTAAATTATTCTGTAACAACATTTCTCAGGGGGTGATTGAGTCGTGGCAGTATTGCACTTTCCTGAGCTTGCTCTCTTTTCCTTGGGGACTAGGTACAGGATACTATTTAACTATTTCTAAATGCCTTAGTGTCATATTCTTGTTAGGAGGGTTAAGCTCTGTCACAGGAGTTGCCTTTTGGCAAGGGCACACACTCTGCACAAAGCATTCACTCCTTAGCATACAGTGCAGACTAATTATGACCCTTTCTTCCTCCATGTAAACATAAAATGACCTAGGCTTTGTTTGAGCCTGTGCCAATCCTGTGTCTAGAATCAAGAGCACACAGGATTCACTTGTGTTTGTAATTTTGTGTTTAGAAAACATGCCTATTGAACTTGTTACCAAAAGGGGGTTGCAGCTAAAATATTTTATAGTATGTTGTACTTTCCAGCTTATAATAATTCACATGGGGTGGATTGAACACTGGGTGTAACCAAGTTCCAGCAGGAAGGCCTGGGAGTACCCTGCCCTGGGACAACTGGAGGTCCTGTGAGGAGAGCCTTGTCTTGACACATCTGTAGGATGGGGAAAGATGAAATTTCAAGTTCTCTTGCAGAACAGTTTTCTGTTTGTCATCTGGATCCCGCCTGAGCATATGGACTCTGAAGTCAAAAGCAGTGACACTGATAAATAAGAGAGGAACACATTTCCAGCCATGCCAAAACTTAAAAGGCTTGGATTATGGATAGAGGCAGTTAGTGTTCACAAGAAAATTAGGTGCTTTCAGGATGAGGTAGTAGATGAGTAGAATATATTAGGTTCTGAAACTTGAACTGAATTTTTAGGCTTACTAAAAGGTATATCCTTGGTACTTGAGAGTGCTATTGTCTGGCTCATTACCTTTTTAGTCCCAAATCTGACTGCTCCCAGGAAAGGATTAAGGATGCATGCATAGGGGTCTTACCAAAGACTTCATCTTAAAATAAGTCTTATGTGCAGCTTGTCTTTGGGAAAATGTAATCTGTAGCCTGCTTCTACTGTTTTAAATGGGTATGCGGGGAAGTGAGTTGTAATGATGTAGAAAAATATCTATCAATATCTTGCTTGGTGATTTATAATATTTTTAAGATGTTCTATGTGCAAGTTCCATCTTTAATCTGATTAGATGGTCATTTTTTGGCTTAACAGGTTTCAGAGGAAAGGCAAAGCCATCCTGGTTTTTTCAGCAGTGGATGAACTTCAGGAAAATTGAAAAAAGTTTACAAAAAAAAATCTCAGTGTAGTGTTTGGAACCGCTGTTGCCTTTGAAATTGAAGCTAATAGCAGTAAAAAAACAATAATGAAAATCCCCCATATCTTCAATACTTAAATGAAGTGTTTACAGACTTGAAGTGCAAATGTTTTGATTGACCCAAACTAAATACTTCTCTTTCAGGACTGAATAGAAGAAAAAAATGAAAAGTGTTTCAGTTAAAGGGTTTGACATGTTAACTCTTTTGCACAATCTGCTTAGGGAAACTTTTGTGAAAACCCCAAAATCTTGGCTGATCTGAATTCAGTTTCTAATTCCTAATCTTTATGAAAACATAATCAGAGAAATACTTGGTTTAATCAATTAAACCAAATGCTGTGAAACTCTAAATATTATTAAAACTCGTTTGTTTTACCAAAACCTTTCGGTCAGCTCCACAAACTTCTCCTGTATTTTAATGTCTCAAAGAATCCTGATATAAAATATTGAGAAAAAAAATATGCTGCTGCTTTAATGGTATCTTTATCTGTTGAAGATGTTGAGGGTTCTGCTTTGATATAAGGCTCTTAGCTCACTAAAAGTGAAGTGAAAACTGTTCATCTCTACACTGCATTGGAGAATATTTGTTCCTGGGACTCATTCAGGGAATCAGTTAAAAATGGCTAAAAATCAAGTTGTCTGGAACTGTAAAGAAAGGCTCTGTGATCACCTCTTCAAAATCTGCAGAACAGATCCCCAGCTAATAAAACTTTTTGTATTTCCGTGGATGCTGATGGCCCTGTAGGTCAAGATGATTTTCATGGAAAAGGCCACACTGTACAGGGATGCATCTGACTGATTGTTGTTTCCTATTCATCATTATCTGCATTTATTTATTATTACCTTTCCATAGACCTAAAGATTTTTGCAGATGTTAATGTATGCAACTGTACACTGAAATATATAGCTGGGCAAATTACTGCTACAATGCAGAGGACCAAGTTGGGAAAGAAAGAATTTAGATGACTGGATTAAAACTATATAGGACATGAACCGAAGGCTGGAAAAGTATGCAAGTCTGACCATTGGATTTGTCTGACAATTGCAACATTTTCTTTCCCTAGCATCCTTCATGAGAATAATTTATCTTGTAAATATTTTAAGTTTTCTACCCTATTTTTTTGCTTCTTTTTAATACAATAATTTCATATTATATGCAATTTTTCCTGTTTACCCCATGCATTGTTATATAAAGGTTTTCTAGTCCTCTTTTATTCATTTGCATGATTTTTTAGGCCTTCTACTGCTGGTGTAAAATCTTTCCAAGTATGTTAATAATTCTTTATCCTTCATTGACTTCTATGCACTGCTTCACTTGTCTCCAAGGCTCTCCAAGTTCTCTTCATTTAAATGTATTGTCTGGTTCTAAGACTTGACAAAGTAAAGTGTATTTCTCTTTTTATGTGAGCACACGTCAGTTATTAATACTAATGGAAATTAGGTGTATGCTGAAACTAGAACTGACCTGGTGGAGACCATTATGAATATTAAAAGAAAGAGATATTTTGACGGAAGAAAGATAAAGATACAGCATCTTTTTTTTTTTTTTTTGGTGTTATATTACTTCCCCTTTCTTTCCTGTTTTTACTTCCTCTAAAAAGTAACTTTTTCTTCTTGTGTAACTCAAGAAGTTCTGGAAATATTGTCAGTAAGAGAAAAAAGTGAAAAGGATAAATGAATGGCGTTTAACTTCTCTCCTTTATATAATTGGTTTTCCAGTATTTTTTCCGAAAACAACACAAAAAAATCTAATATTTTTATTTTTTGGTATTAGTTTCCATTATGTTCCTTAAAGAACAGCAGAAGAGGATAGCAGCCTACACCAAGATTTCGCAGGCTGGTTTTTTGAGTAACTTTTTTCATGTGCAGTAATTTCTAGGGTAAATAGCAATAGCTTGCTTAGTAAATATGGATATTATTATCTATTTACTGTTCACCAGTGATCAGTTTGGCTCCAAAGATTGCATATCTGATTTCCCAACAGCTAAAAAATCTTGGTTTGCTCTCAAATATCAGGTCATGTGTTTTACTGGGCTATAGAAGTTGTTTGTCTAATTTTTTTGGTACCAGAATGGTTTCACTGAGATTTATTGGTAAATTTGCTTAACGCTGCATTATCAACTATGTTTTGAAAGAAGCTATGTTTTGTGTAATAAGATTTTTTACATTTGTATATGCAGACTCCTTTTGTGGTTAAAATGTTCAAGTTTTTGGTGGTTAGTGGTATGTCCATTTGGTTTATGTCTAAATCCTTTCCCTGATTGTCCTGCAAAGTGCTGAGCATGCCCTCTTCAAATATCAGGCCCATGTCTCAAAAGGTGTGCTCAAAGGAAAGGTGTGCTTTTTAATGTTACGATAACAGAAGAATAAAAAATAAAGGAACATGCTTAGAGAATTGGCTTGAAAGCAGAAGAAATCTGGGACTCACATGTTATCATCTAGAGTATGGTCCTGACTCTGAGGCAAAGTTCCTCCTATCCCAAGACCCATCTTCAAGGTCATGCTGTCCTTCACCCCTCAGAGTCAGCCGTCTGTGTAAATGCCCTCACACCCCTGAAGGCAGTGAGAGCAGGCTCTGGTCTTGAGCTCAGGATGGGGCAGCATTGCTGGCACACTTGCACATGAGCTCTGCTGTTTCCATCTGCAGAGAGCATTCCCACACAGAGCCCTGCTGGCCTGGCTGCATACAAAGCTCTGCTCAGGGCTTCAGCACTGAGCAGGAAGGTCTCAGATCTTCAGTGCCATTGGTGGAGTTCGGGAGATGGGGCTGAAGATGTGATTTTGGTGCCTACTGCATGGCAGAAGGCTTTGAAATGCTGATGTTCTTGAATCCCAGGCCAATAGCCCAGAGTGCTCTTTGTTATGGGGCTGTTCACTGGTTTTCTGCCACTGGAGGAATTACAGAGATTTTCTGAAGCCAAGGAGCCCTGACTTTGTTGCAGCTGTTGTAGAAGGGAAAAAGGATTTTATCACAGGCTGGGCCGTGCATTTGCACAGCTGGTGCTTCCTCCAGCTGTTGAGATGTGATCATACCTTCAGCTTCTACTTTGGTGGAGCTGCAGAGTGTGGGGAAATGGTTCTGGTTTTTGCTCCTGTGGTGGATCTTTTGTGACCTGAAGTCAGTAACTGTTTGGAAGACTTGCTGGTAAAAATATCAGCAGTGGACTTTCATGGCAGGGAGGCAAACAAATCCTACTGGTGGAACAGCATTGCAGTGTAAGTTCATTTAAAATTCTGTTCTTTGTTTATATCAGTCTCTCTTAAAATATATGGTTTGTAAAAGGAGAGAAGCAGGAAGTGATACAGTAAATGAAGCCAAGATATTGCATTTAGATAAACAGATGTCATATTTTAGGGCAGATATTGACTTACATGTATTATGCTTTGCTGATCTTGCTCCTTGATCGCACAATCTGTGCTAATTGACAGAAATATATTTCCTATAAGTTACCTCAAAAAGCATTTATCATGGCTAAGTTCATGGTAACACACAACAGTTGGGAAGAGTAGCAGCCTAATGATTTCCACTTTGATAATGCAGTGACATTGCATGTATCTTTAATAACAGAATTTTGGTTCCTATCAAAAATAAATTTAGCAGATTTATTAGCTTGAGGAAGGATGTTAAATAATTTTCTTACACTGCTCAGTACAAATCACTTGGAGAAGTCTTTCCTAGCACCGATAGCAACATGAAGAATCACACATTGTTTCAAAAAAGTGTTAAAATTCCCAGAAAATTCTGTGAATCTTTGGGTGAAGCAGTAAAAATATCTCGTATCTGTTAATCTTGTTCCCTCACTTACCCTGCTGTAGCGAACTGTCGAAGGTTATGTAAGAACAAGGCAACTTTCCTTAAAAAACCAGAACTTTCAGTGAACATACTAGAGATCAGAGCTTGCCTGCTGAATAGGCTCTTCCATTCAGGTTTTACAGCCTGTGCTTTTTTCTTATTATTTATTGGCTCCATGGGGAAATAAAATGAAGAGAAAGCAACATCATCTCTTTTGTGCTGCGTTGTTTCATGGTCCTGCCCATTTATGGATAGTTTGTGTTTGTTTTCCTGCACCTTTTTATTGTGTTTATTTGCTCCTGCACCAGCTTTGCAAATGAAAGGTTTATTAAAACCACTGGTGTAAACCTTTAGGGCAAACAGCTGAAGTGCCAATATGTTGCTACATTTTTACATCCCAAAGGTTTCTAATCACAACAGAATTGTGGTTTTTCCAGTTTGGTAGCACACCTCTGCACAGCTCACTGCTGCTGGGAAAAACTGGATATGTTTGTACTGTTGCACTTGTAAAAAATCTAGTGAACTAGAAACCACCACTCACAACATGATTCCAGAAAAGAGCAAGAGACAAGGGGACTTTTGTGTGTGTAAAATGTGGCAGGTTACAGTCATGTTTTCCTTGTAGGCATTTGCAGCTGGTATGAGCTGAGATTATCCACAAATCTCATTTCCCCTTGTCTCAGGCAATATCAAGGGCCTCCTAACAGGATTACAAGGACTTTGATCTGTCTCCTGTGCTGACTGCTGACCATGTGGCACTGCTGCATGGCAAGACAGATAAATCTTAGATAACACTTCATGGGCAGAAAATTTGTCAGCTGACCTTTTTTATGGGCCAAACTCTTTCTTTCCCTATAAAAACCAATTTCATTAATTTTTCTGAAAGTACACCAAGCTTGTCTTCCAGAGGAAACTCTTCAGCTTTAAATGTCAGTTAAGCAGTCCAGATCAAGATGGTAAAATAATGGTAAAATCTTCATCTAGCAAGAGCTGTGTCAGTTGCATTGAACATCCTCTGGAACAACCCTTAAATCCCCAGCAGACTTTAACTTAGCCCTGTAAAAATCAGATTTTCTTCTCTTCATAAAACCTTTAATAAGCTTTGGTAAGTGTCTGATAATAACATTGTCCTGTCACCATAATTACACATTCTTGTCCAGACCAGAACACGTTTAGTACCTGTCAGTGTATATAAAAAAAAGGAGAGGCAGTCTTAGAGATCCACAGCAGAACATGAAAGATAACTGAGCATGTTCACTGTGGAACATGAGCAAAAATAGGTGTGAGTACTTGAGAAAAATATTAATGAATAGTAAATGTGTGAGAAATAAAAAGAAATAAGGGGAAATTGCCTGATGGACATCAGTGTCTAGTATCTTATGTTAGGAGTGAAATGATGTGGAGGAATACTCTGGAGGGGATATCCACACAATGCAGACAGGTTATCAAGCTTTAGGAAAGCAGCCACTGCTTCTGCAGCAGGACCACAGGTCTGGGCTGTCATGGTAAGATTCAGGCCTGTGCTTGGCCTGAGCACAGCCCCAGGTGCCATTACCAGATGCAGGGAGATGATGTGGTGACTCCAAGGTGCGTGTGTTGATGCATTCACATTCTAATCCTCAACTCATTCTTAAACTGATTTTCTTCTTGCACTATCTCAGGTAGCTGTGGGATCTCCAATACCTCAGCCTGGGATGCTCCTGGGGGGACAACACTGTGCTCAGATCTCTCTGGTGTTACAGCCCAGTGTCCCACCAGCCCCCAGTGTGCTGCTTCTCCCACCCAGGAGATGGGTGGGCTTGTGAGGAGCAGGGCTGGGAGAGAAGCCTAACATCCATGCTAGAGATTTCTTTTGTAGAGGGGTTGTGAGCTTCAGGACTTCCGTTTCTGAGCTTTCATAAATGGGAATGAGCCAGAAGATGGTTGCAGTTCTCACTTAGATCATGCCAATAAATTAGAAGATTTTTATTAGCAACAATCATATATAGCATTTCAACCTTTTTGAAAAAAGGAGAAAGAATAGCATCCCTTGATTATTAAGTGGTGGTGATTTTATTTAGTTAGTACTGTTCAATAATTCTTTAAATTTTCCTTTACAATGCTACAGAATTGCACATTTTTTGTTATTTTTATTCACTTGACTTCTGGCTGAGGACATCAGGATGTTTCAAGACATTGACCTTATGAATATTTCTCTAACTCACCCTGTAAGTGACGATTATTTCCAGAACTCATGTTAGATTGCTCTTATAGAAATCTTTGAAGTGTTTTACTCCTTGCAAGCAATGCAGTGGGGAGTAAAATGAGAGTTTAGCAGCCACAATATATTGATTTTTTTATAATTTTTCATTGATGTAAATTAGATATTTTCAGTTTCCCCACTGAAACCTCACTACAGAGAGGGATCTGAACCTAAGTTTTTAAAAGGCCCACTATAAAAATTTATGACTGATTTCAAAGGTTTTTTTAATTTTAATTTTTTTCATCATTTACATGTTCTGTGCTAGAGAAAATATTGTCCACATCCAAATATGTTAAATTGTGATAGTCCTGCCTTTATGTACTCTGTTGAGCCCACTGTTGGTGTGTTTTTATGTACAAACCATAGCTTTTAACTTTTTAGCAGCTTAAAAAATGCAACTGTTTTCTAAAAATTAGCTCAGAAATTATTACAGAAAATCTAGCATTAAACAGGCTGCAGTCTCATGTTGACTTGTAATGCATTAAAATTCAGTATAATTTAAAAGTTTCAAATATTGCACTCTTATACGTCTTCACTGCTTTACTTGAGGAATTTATTGTGAAAACTAGCCTTTAAGAATGTGAAAAGTTAATATTTCTTCTAAAAGGATGTTTTATTAGGCTGTGCTGTTTTGCTCATGGTGCCATTAGCATATTAATAGCTATGTATTTTAAGAACAGTAAAATACATGTCTGTGTACAGTGCAAGATAATGTGAGAAATTAAAAACAGAGGATTCTCTGTCTTCCTAGCCCTAGGTAGCTGTAGCATGTGACCTAATTTTCAGTCCATGGCTATAAAAATCCCCCATCCTTAAAACATAGAGGTCACCTCAAATAACCCGTCCTTACACAGAGTTATATTGCTGGCTTTCCAAATCATACAAATTACTCTGAAGTGAAAACTGCAATGGAAACAGTCCAAAATCACATTCTTGGCTCAGCTCATCATACCCTATGTTATTTGCCAGTTCCCTTTTCCTTGAGCTTTTAGGATCAGTTACGGCAATGTTTCTGTGTGTCGTGTTGAACACTCAAACCAGTGTTATTTCTCCACATTCATTAATTGCTGCTATCAAAAAGGAACAAATTATTGTAAATCAAATGGCACATATATAGCTTGAGCTTCTTTATTATGTTAAAAGATGGCAGGTTTTATTGTGTTTATGCGCTCCTTGTAGTAAACATTGTAATTCAATACTTGGAAAATAAATAAGGTAATCAAAAGATGGAAAACATCTTTGTGATAAGCCACAAGCTGTCGTCTTGTTGCTCAGAGCTTCAACCAATCACTCGTGAATTTCTGGGTTGTTAAAGTGCCTTTGGGGGTTGTTTCTTGAAAAGGGATTTCAAGGCAAGACAACATATGAATAATCAGAATATCTGGCCTGCACTGGGCATGTTCCAGGAGAAGGAATTTCAGGGAAGAGAACAGAGGTAGTCCAAAATGTCCACATGCGTGTAGCACTGGTAGGTGGTAATTCTGCAATGTACGTTGTGCAGTGTATGTTGTTCTGTTCAGTGCCCCATTAAAAAGATTGATTGTTCCATGATGACTTGGTTAGAAGAATCTAGGCTCAGCACCCACTATTTGATAGGTGAAGGCCAAGGTGGATGAAAATTATTCTATAAAGAGGAGAGGAAGGGAACATATAAAAACATGCCTGAATCTCAAGGAGAAACTTCCTGATATGCTCAATTGAGAGGATCCATACTGCTTAACACACTTAGAAGAAACTAAGGATCAGATTTGGATATCCTGCTGTACCTGACATGTCCCATGAGTCTTCTAACAAAGCCATTAAAATCCAGTTGGATTAGGAAAAGAGGATGTTATTCTGTAAAGGTAAGTGTATCATAATGTCAATATTAAATGGTAAATCCTCTGAAGAATTTTTCCTAGAGTACTTTGGAACAGATGTGTTATTACTATTGTTCACTATACCCAGAAAAAAGTAGGGCTGAATTATAAAGACAACTACTTCCCCCTGTAGAGGCAGACAATATAATTCCAGATCCTGAAAAATGAATCAGCTATGTGTTTTATCCCAGTGTTTGAGTTCCTGTTTATTGTGGAAGGACAGATTACTTGGTGATTTCAGCCTTGAGTGAGTGGATCAGCTTGCAGTGCAGTTTGTTCTGAGACTGCTCCTGCTCCAGACTAATGATCCATCAGTAGCTTCACAAATGGACCAAAACTATGCTGGCAAGTGCTGCCACAGCTCATCCCAGGCTTACTGCAGCCTTTTGGTATCAGCCACTTGTGGACATTTGTACTGCCACAAACATTTGGATGATGACTGCTCTTCACAATTTTTTAGTCTCATGTGAATATGGTTGTCATTCAGATGTAAAAATTATTTGCTATTAAATTATTAATTAAAAGATTTCAGATATCTAATCTGGAAGAAAAAAGATTAAAAACTGTATGATGTGAGTGACCAGATACACTGCATAACTAAAAAGTGGGAAAGAGTCCAAGTGAATATTTCACAAATTCTTTGTATGAAGTTTGTTCATCTACAGCCCTTTCTCATAGCCCAGTGAAGTCAATGAGAGTTTGGGGCTTTGGCTCAGGCACTTCAATTGTCTGTCCTACAATTACAATAACAAACACAGCAGTAGTCTGTTTGCAAACAGCTGGTAATTGGAAAAAGGGCTGAAGTTGTCAGCAAATGTATTTGTCAGCACTGATTTGACCAGTTGTACACATTACCTTAAATGACATTTCTTCCCTTCCATGAGGAATGTGGAGTCTGTGTCCAACGAGTTTCCTCGGTGGCTGTCATGCCGTGAGCATGGCAATCTGTGGTGTGTACCCTTTGCATGTTAAATACCCTCCAGCGCTTGCTGTTTATTATACAGGATGAATAGGCTGGTTTCCAATTCATTTGTCAAAAAACAGTCCTGGTAACACAGCAGACATATTTGTGACAAGTGGATTTAGGCAGCTCTGTCCAACTTCAGATTTGCTTATTGATAACAGTTCAATGTTCCCTCTTAGCAGAATGGTGACACATCTAAAAGAAAAATATACCTTCATTCAAGCTATGGTTTTGTTTTGTTTGGGTTGTGTAATTTTTTTTATCTTAAGAGACGTCCTAGTGCACACTTCTCTAAAACAAATCAAGACTGTCTAATCGTTACCAATGCTCACAGAGGAGTTGATTGAATTCTCCTACTTTTTTACATCCATTTTAGAGGCTCATATACCTCCTCTGAACTTATCTCCATTTCCAAAGGTCCCCCGTCTGAGAACTGTGCTGAATCCCTGGCTACAGTAGAACCCTCCAGTGCGATAGCACAGACAGCTCGTTTGCCTGTGTGATGTAAGTGCTGCTGTTCTTGCACTTTCTCACGTTTCCCTTTCAAGTTTGCAAGAGCCAGCAGCTATCACATCAGCTTGTGGCCATTCTCCTGTTTCCCACACTCTGTGTATGGATACCTTCCTTTTTTTTCCCCCATTTTTTTTTTTCAGTTTTTTCTAAGTAAGTAGATGAAAAACACAAACTCTAGTTAGCAGTCGTGTTTGTCAGCTGAGACAGGGTTATTTGTCTCATCTGAAGTTTGTATGTTCTTTCTTATGGTTTGTGATTGGTCCGCAGGTACTGATAGCAAATGTTCATGGATGACTTGTTAATCATCTCTTGGTTTTTGTGCTTTGTTTGTTGTTTTGGGGTTTTCTTCTCCCTATATTGCTGTCTACCCCTGTCCATGTTGTCTTCTGTTCTTTTTGACTGCTTGCTGTATTTACTTCTGAGCAGGTGCCTCTGTAGACTGGACATTTTGTATTAAAAAAATACGTTGGCATGCTGTTCCTTCTAAAATTGCCTATTTCTTTCTGTGGCCTACAGATAGGAGTGAAGGCAGGGGTCACTGGTGGGTGTGCCTCAGCCATGGCCTGTGTTTCTTCATGCTTCTGTGACTCATATTTCTGTTACTGTTGTAAAATCAGGAAATACTACTGATACTGTCATTGACATAAGAAGAAAAAGAAAAGCATAGAATTGAATTAATAAAGTTTTTTGTGAAGTGAAGCAAAGAAATGGATAATACAAGAGCAGTTTTGTTGGAAATTATTTTTGTTCCCTGTAGTAGAGGGAAACACAGAAAGCAAAAATCTCTTATTTCTCCTAATCTCAGATAGACCCAGATTTGGATTCCTTTGGTTAGATAGCAAAAGAATGGGACGGAGAGATTTGAATGAAATCTTGCTACTCTCCACTGCACTGACAGGGTGAAAATATACTTAACAGGCTTTATGGGAGTGAATCCTCTCCTGTATTTCATACTTTGTCTGTTGTCACTTCTTGACTGTAGCAGCTACCATGGTTTATTGCACATCCTCTTTGCTATAGTTCCCTTTCCCTGGCTTTTCAGATTGTGGCCATGCAGGTTGATAGGGAATTTTGCTTTTACAGCCTTCCCATAATGGACTGAATAATCTGCAAGCACTCAAGGAAGTGAATGTCCTACGTTAATGTATAGGGAAGATGTCTGTAAAAACATTACTGATTTTGCAGTCATGAGGTTAATCAGCAGTTGATGAAATTAAATGGTGAAGTGCAGAAATATCAGCAATTCATTATGATGCTTAACAATTAGGAAAATAGCCATGGGATGCATATTTGATCAGTTGAGATGATGGCACTATTGATGATAGTGGAAGGGAATTCCAGTCTTAGTGGAAGGGAAATCTGTCTCCTGTGTGTCTTTTCTTTGCCCTAACATTGTGTGTGCTTTTCTTCATGCTCTTTACTTGTTTGTAGGCTTTTCTTTGGGCTGTTAAAGATGATGTTTTACATTGGCAAATTTTCCATTATCTTTGGCCACCAACTCGTGATCTAGAGCACAGCCTGGCTCACCACGAACACCCCGACCAGGGTACTTAAAAGGCAAATCCTGAAGTGGGAAATAGAAAACCTGGAGTCAAGATCCTCTCATCTCTACATGTCCCATTGTGACAAGTGGAAGATGGTTGAATATTACTCTACCAGTAATTATCATGTCAAGGCTAGAAATATTCTATCCACAGGGAGCCAGTGGATACTGTGTTTTTTAAAATATTCTATATGCATGATAGAGCTTTCTTCTCTGTTGGCTTGCTAATCGTTTTGACTATTTCTTTTGAAGTAAGAAACAGATGGCAGCATTCACTGTAATAAGTGCAGCAAAACATGCCAGCCAATTAGGGATATTTCAACTGACTGAAAACTCGGGTGGTTTTCCAATATTTTGGTGATTTTCCCTCCCTCTGTATGTCTAGAGGAAATTTTTATTTATCATTTGTTCAATAGAATAATAAAATTAGCGATTAAAGGAATCGTATGTCATTAGATCTCTAATAATAAACATAAGAACAAAGAGCTGAAATACAGTTTATGGATTCTTTTGTTTACATAAGGTTTGTTATCTGCCAGAAGATAAACCCCCAACTCAAATACCCTTGTTAATGTGAACCCCATCCCTCACTTGAAGGGCCAGTATAAACTATCTGTATATGATCCTAAAATATTTACTATTTTTTTCGAACTCTGCTTCATTAAAGAAGTTAATTTTCAAATATTGTAGCACTTAAATCCTCTTTCATCAATCCTTAATGTTATGTTCCTGAAATTGTGAAATTGTAATTCCAGAAGTTCATTTCTCAGCAATATTTTCAGGCACTATATGCCCTTCTCACTTCCTCATCAGGGAAGGTTACTGTCCTCTCATTTCCTACCAAAATCAGGCAGAGTTTAAGGTATTGTAGATCCCTCAGAAAAAGAGATTCTTCTTTGTCTCATGCTATGAAACTGAAATTAGAGGTCACTGCTGAAAATGCAGGTCACTGCTGATCTGCTCCTTAAGCACCTGTTAATGCCTTTGTCCCTTTATAGCAGTCAGTATTATTGAGACTATAGAATAAAGGGCATTTGGGCTTCTAATAGGAATTTTAGTCCCTGGTTATGTGGTGCTTTGATAATTTTTTGGTTAGATATTTTGCAGTCCTGTCCTCACTTTTCCACCGTTTCACTTCAGGGGTAGAACTATGCAGATTTCACTGCTTCAAGATTTTCAGTCCAACTTATTTTTTTTCTTTCTTTTTTTNCTACTTTAATACCATTATGTATATTTTTCTACTAATCTTTTGGAATCACTCTTCTTCAATGACATCTCAATTGCAGTCAATGAGCTTCTAAGGATGTAACTTAAAGCAAAACTGGTGCCACTTATTAGGGTCGATTTAGCCTATGAAAGATGAAATTCTGCTTCAGGCAGTAAAGCAATTTTCAAAGTGGCATATTGGCTTTTATCAGGCTTGGTCTGCTCTTCCTAAATGAAGACATTCAGTCTGTTTATGGGTGACTATGGTCACTCTGGGAAGCATTTGGTGGTAGTTAAGGGTAAAATACTGATTGTTCTTCAAAATTAGAAACAACTGGTAGCTCTGCAGTGATGATTTAAATTTCTTTTTAGAGTTCTTTCAAACCACAAAGCTGTGTGTTGTTCAGTGATTGAATGCGTTTGAACTTATGGAACTTTTCATTTAATGCTGCTCTCCATTGTTTTTGGCTAAAGCCCAAGCCTCACATCTTCTAGTAGCAGGATTCCTTTCTGCAAACTCCATCCTTTACTGAAGCCTCAGTGTAATGTGAGACCAGCCCTGTTTCTCAGCAGGCAGCACATTAAAGGTCTGCCTGGTGACCAGCTGCAAAGACAGGTGTTTTCTGCTCTTGTTTTTTCTTCTCCCTTTATTTGGTCTTATAACTTCCCTAACACACTGTCAAGTCATGAGTGAAATGAATGATTAAACTTTATAAGCTTGGAAAAAGCTCTGATTTACAGTGTGGAGCTGGAGATTTTGGTCTAAAGTTGAGTGTTCTTAACTGCTTGTTTGCCACATTTTCTTTGGGCCAGCAAGAGGCTGAGCCAGGCTGGAAATTCAACTCATAAGGATACCTGCAGGGATCACAGGCATTGAGCATTTATCTTTCCTGCACTCACAGCACCAAAGTGCAGATGCTGCAGGAGCCTTAAGGTTTGGATACTGCACACTTGTATTCTGCACACAAGTGTTTCCATGTAAAAATCTGTGTGAGCCCTCAGTGCTCCCATCACTGATACCTATCCCACACCCACGTTGGGTCTGTCTCACTGCAGTCTCAGGCTCTGTCAATCACAGGCTGCCTCTGCAGTGTTCACAGATTTTCAAGAGGAATAACTAAGGCCTGAGAATGATGGGCAGTGAGATCCAGTCCAAACCTCTGTCCAGTTGCCTGCCCCGTTATTGATTAAATGTAACTCTTCTTCCTGCTTTTGCTACTATTGTATCCTCCCAAAATTCTGTTTAAAATCTAATTTAAACCATAGTCATCTCTGCCACAGTCCATTTATCATGCTTGCCTGTACACCTCTGGTGTTCTAATGGTAACACAGAATAAGACATTTTAGGAGCAGATGATTTCTCAGAGGAACTGAGCAACTGCTCTAACAACAAAGAAATGACATCTGGAATTCAAACCAATCTTACTAGTGAGATCAGTTCAATGCAGTAATGCTCTATTCCTTACATAACATAATTCTGGGTAAGATTTAACACTCTGCTTCAGCTTTGTGGGCCTGTCTCCGCCACCATATCTGGTATTGCAGCCTGGATGACTGACTCTACCCCTGGAAATTATCGTAGGTAAAACTAATGCTAAGGCCCTTGGAAAGGTATTTTCTTAATTTTTGTAGTGTTCATGACAGAGCAGCCCAGCCTCATTATGTGCTACAAGAGTTTGCTACTGTCTATCAGTAGATAATGATCATCAGCACAGGGTGGAAAAGCTACACAGACATTTTTAAAACCTTTCTCTGACTCATGATCTTTTCAAAGGATTAGCAGATCGGGGAATTGATACTCTGTAACTTCAATGGAATTACAGTTTAGTAATTGATATAATCTTTCTATTATTAATTTGGTTAACATAGTAAACACTTAATATTAGACATGAGGCCATTTTAAAGTTATAAATTAAGTCTAACAAATTATGGCAATATTTTAAAAAAATGTTTATTGCATATAAGAAATTATCATTCAAATACTGTGAGGTGGCAGTGACCTCACACACTAAAATAATGAAAAAATACAGAAAACATTAGTAATCTATAAAACTCTAACCACATTCACTTTTCAGCTTTTCATTGTATAGCCAAGAAATGTTAACTGAACCATAAAGTATGTGAAAAAACTTGGCTGATAGGACAATGGTTTCATCCATCAACTAGTATAACTTCAATTCATACTAGTATTACTCTGTTCTAGAAGAGTTCAGGCAACCTTCTGAATATTTATCACAATTTTTTATTAAGTTTTAAAAACTCTAGTGAGTTAGAACATGCAGAAATGCCCATAGTTCTAGGTTTTATTTCTTTTTCCTTTGCCTGTCTTAGATAAAACCCAAGTGATTCTCACTGGGATTTTCCTTAGTAGTTGAGTAGCTTTGAGTCAGACCTTATTCAAGATATTTAAAACAAATACCCATGCTTACAAAACTGTATCAGGATAGTCCATGTGCTGAACATGAATAGTGATAATGTTATTGGGGCCAATCTGCTCAGATATTTCTATTACCTCTGACCAAAATGCTGTCCTTGACTTAGGAAAATACTATACGTCATTTACTGCCTGAAATTGTATCAACCCTTTGATTTTAGTCAATGGCAGGAGTCCTGCTGGTGTCACTGTAAAAAAAGTGCAATAATTATTGTTGAAAGTTGTTTTAGATGCCTCATATTATTTGCTTTTATACTAGAAGTGTATCTGGAACCTCTGTTGCTTGAGGCAAAACATATTTCTTGGAGATTACTCTTACAGAAGGCAGGAGTTGACAAGCTTACATTTTTGAGTATACCAATCAAGTTATCACTGGACAGAAATATTCCTTTAAATCTTTCAAGATTATTTACCTTTGGTAATGTATAAAATAGTATAGCCTTACAGATCCTGTTTACTGGAAATGGCCTTCACAGGAAAAATGCGGCTTTGTAACAAAACCTCTGTTTCCTTTGTCTTTGCTCTCACATGGGGCGTAGCCGAATTTCCATAACAGCAACAAAGCTGCAGTGACATCTGACAGTAGAGCTGTGGTGCTCCCTTCTTTCAGTTCAGCCTTGTTTTGAATGTAATACTGCTCTTGTATTTCCATCTCAGTCTGCCTAGGCAAAGCAGGTTAGGAGTTGTTCTTGAGAGAAACATGTCCTCACTGCCCAGGTAAGATGAGAGCATGATGGGCCCAAGGCCTAGAAGAATCAGACCCAAGCCCTGGTTCAATAGTCCCCAGTTGTGTAGCAGCCACTGTGCTGTCTTGGCACAAAAAGAGTTCAGAGCTTCCCCACTCTCTGCTTTCACACCAGCCAGCCAGTGGCTTCGGGCTCACTAATGAGGAAATTCCTTGCCTTGGGAAGTCGTTGAAATAGCATTTGCAAATATTACTGCCAGTGTAGTTTTTCAAAGTACTTTTAAGAAAAGAAGTCAGTGATTATGTTCAGTCAAAATCATGTTAAACAATCAGTAAAAGATGGAGTAAATTTTTTACAGCAACAAGGATTTTTTTTTGTAATTAATACTTAGATGCTTTAAACTGGCCTCCTTACAGCTAAGTATTGCAAAGGTCTGAACCATGGTATTCTTATCAGAGGAATATTTCCCGTTGAGTTGAAATAACTTGTTCACAATTCCTACATGTTCATATTTTTCCAAGTCATACAACAAACTCCTTTGGAAAGTAGAGCTGGATCTGCTGACAGCTGTGGAGTGGATTCTTCACAGCTATAAGTTATAGCATGGCTGAGTTCTGCAATAGGGCATCACACGAAATATTTGTCTTATCTGGACAAATAATGTGGAGAGGAGTAATTATTTTCTCCCCTGCTCACAATGGTGTACAGATACCAGGAAAAAAGCAAACCTAGTGAGGGTTGGTGACTTCTAGCATTTTTGAAGATCTACCTAAAGATCAGGGGTCCCTCAGATTATTTTCTGTCCTTCTTTTATAGTTCTGAGGAAACCTTGCTCTTTCTTTCCTCTCAAAGAGCAGAGAAACTGGGTGGGCATTCAACCACAAGTCCTTCTGGTTTCAGTTGAGCTGAAGAACTGTGGAATTTGTCTAATCATTTGTTAACCCCATTACAGTGAGTTGTTAATTTAGTAGGATGCAAAAAATGCGTGAATATGCAATGCTTTTTTCTATGTTGCTTTCAAATAAAAGGTTTATTTCTGAGATTGTGGCCATGGCTATGACTTGAGACTTCTTCCCCTCAGGATTCAAGATTTAAAATTTTGATTCAGGGTCTGGAAGTATCTTGGCAATGTTGATGCTGACTTTGGGATGAGTTGCTATACTACAAGAGGAAAATCACACAACCTCTCTGTGGCCATGTACTGAGGCTGGCCCACAGAAGGGTATCTTTAAGTCCAAAGAGCCATTCATCTTAGGCTTCGCATGCAGGAATGTGCTCTTGCACAGTAAGATTTCATTTTCACTCTCTGATGTTGATATGCTGTTGATTTCAGTGATGTTTCATCCAATACCCCTTTGCCTGTTACGTGCAGGATTCGGCTCTGATAGACATGGAAGGATCCTAATCTGGCGGGCCTGACATACTTGACTAAAGAACAGACAGGAAGAAGGTGAAACTTTTGAGACATAGCTAATAATGTCTGCACCTTTCTTCTCCCACTGGGAAGTCCTTGAAGAGTGCACTTGGCTGTAGAATAAGCCAATGCAGCCTTGAATGGACTGGCAGAAATTTGTATAAACAGATTTGCCAGAAGGGTAGAATGTTGCTTCATAGCTCATGACTTATATGCATATGGAAAACACTACAAAATTTCAAGTGTATATGGCCACACTCTCTATACAACAGACCCTGTGAACTTCCTACCCTGCTGTGTTGAGACTCGAGAGCAATGCCAGTCTTAAGGATCAATTTTCAGCTACTGCCCTCTTTTGAGCCTCTGATAGCATGAGAACATGGGCATGATCAAAAAACTGAAGCTGCTGTAGCCATGTGTTCCCTGTAGGCACATCCTGTGCTGCACCTCCTGTAATCCTGAGTTCTGCGCTAAAGGAGGCCTGGTTTTGTTACAGATGCAAAGGTATTTACAGGTAAATCAGAACAGCCTCATCTCCAAAAGATGCAAGGATGTTTCTTTGTGAGTGAATCCCCTAAAAAAAAAAAGGCAATCTTCTCTAAAGTGCCATCACAAAATGCATCAGCTAGCAAAGGCAGCAATGTCAGAAATAATGACAGAAAATAGATAGCTTCCGAGAAAGTGCAATGTGTTTAAGTTCTTTCAAGTAATAAGGGATTTGCTTTCAGCTCTGCGGGAAATACAAGACTTGTTAAACATCAGATTTGAGCTGAAGCTACAATAGAATCTGTTTGCATTTCTCTATTTGGATTTCAAACAAAATTCCAGAGAGTTCGTAATTAGGGACTTCTATCAACTTGTTGTTAATGTGTGACACCTTTATATCAACATAGGATCAGAAATGAAACTAAAAAATGAATTTAGGTTCTGAATTTAGATTGTCAAGATACCATGCATCATCCAAGTTGCAATATTTACTTATTTATGTTTTAAGTAGTAGCAACAGAGGCAAGAGAATAAAAATTTGGTAACACGCTTTAATAGCAGGCTAATTTGAATTGAATTAAACTTCCAGTAGGCTAGTGAATATATCCAGACAGTTACTGTGGCTCAGTCAATTTGCAGTAGCTTGAATTCCTTGTGACATCTGGCACATGTAACTTTTTTGTTTTGGGTAGCAAGAAGCTACCCAGTTGGCTGCACAAATCTCAGATATCTCAATTTTCACAGACTTATTGTATTTCTGGACTCCTCTTTTCAAAAGATAGAATGTGATATTCCTTTATGGAGGTTTTGGTTTATAAAGATACAGCTTTAGAAGTAACAGTTATACCTTCAGCTCAAAAGGACCCAGTTCTGCAAATCACGTTCTATTAGTGGTTTTCCAAGGTAGCTCTTTGACATTTCTTGTGTTTTTTCCACACAAACAATGCTACTCCAAATCTCAACCCTGTACTGTGCAAAAACTTTGCATTGAGCTGGCACCTCTTTCTTTTGAAAGCATTTGTAATTTCATTTTTGGGCTGTAAGGAACACTGCTGATATGAAAAACACCAGTGTCTCCAAATTCAGTTCTCACCACAGCATAATGACTATAATCTCATCATTAGATTTATCACGTTTTAATTTGACCAGATATGTCAGTAGTTTAGAGGATTTTGCACTAATAAATTGCTTTAGGTTAATGTGAAGTACCTTCAAATCATCAGAGATTTCATAGTGGAAAATATTTTGCAAAGCTGCATATCCTAAATGGCTGCAATCCAGAGTCTGGAATTCAAATCTCATTTACCGTAAATGACTGGCAACCAGAAGATGTAGATGCTTTTTTTAACATACTTAATAGAATATAGGGGAAAGAGGGCTGGTTTTTCAATTCCTACATAATGCAAATGGGTTTATTCAAGAAATTAGCTGTAAATAAAGGAAATACTTGTCAGATAGTAAATGGGATAATGTGTATAGTATTTGAAAGCCATACTGTGAGATTTGACATGTTCTCAAGTAGTGGATATAGAGCTCATTTTGTTGCTTCTATGTCATTTGATGATCCCTTTCAGGTGTGATTGCTCAGTGCTGGTCTGAAACCTCAAGTTACAGAATCCCAGTGGGAAGAGAGAAAGAGTTCAGTGGATGGTGAGTGCTTTTCAAAGCCCCACATATGGGCCCCTAATGGGAGTTAGGTGGATGTGGGTGGGCTCTAACCTAGGAGTCTAATGTTCAGCTGGCAAATCGATGCTCATTATCCATGATCCTCCCTACCCGAAGCCACCACCTGGGAATCAAGCAAGTGCCTAAAAAAAGAAATTTGGAGTCTAAAAATGGACTCTTATTTTTGAAACTATGTATTGACTTAGATAACATCTGTTTGAGTGGACTAATAGGCACTGTTTAGCTCTACATGCTTTCAGTATGCAATTAAAAATACAGTAGCTTCCATCCTATATTTGGTAACTGACAGTTACAATTATGAACATTGAGAGGAATAATATTTTGCAATAAAGAAGTTTTTCTTTATTGCTTTGAGGGGAGTTATTTATCCATCTGCTACATCCCATAGCAGTCATTACTTCCCCCTTCATACAAAGGAGCTCCTTCCAGTTTCCTCCAAAGAAAAGGTTTCTATTTTGGGGAGAAAGAAAGAAAGCAAAATAGAGCAGAGAACAAATGATGTCTCTAAATATTAATGAAGGACTTGTAGTAGGTCTTGCCAAATACTGTGGACTAATCAGGCTCTTGATGGGCCACATAGTTCCCAGTGCCACAAGTAGTAGACTAAGAAACTTGGATTCTATTTCTGTCTTTGCCATTGACTGGCTGGTGTAACCCTTGGCCAGACATTTAATTCCCTTGTGGTTTTGTGTTCCCTGTTACACATAGCCTGTTTTGTCTGTTTGGTTTGTAAGCATGCCTGGACAAGGATTGTCCTTGGTGATGTTTGTATAATGCCAAGCTGACAGAGTTTCAGTCTTGGCTGGACCTTTGACGTGCTACCTGGGTATAAAATTATCATCATGTTAGTACAGTTATCAGCTATCCCAGTTTATATTGAACTGACAGTTTGCTTCTTTGACTCTTGGTAGTGTAAATGAAATCAGAGTGTGTCTCTGTGTATTCCCACAGCGGGCACTGTTGAGCTATAGAAATAAAATAATCATGACAAAGAATTTCTTGGAGCCTTCTGTGCAATCCCGGCACCATTTGGGTTGTTGTAACAACTCTTCCTTTCTTTGAGCTGTATCAGTTTTGGGATAGAGATTGTCATGCTTTGAATGGGAGCCACAGTCTCTGCAAGACACCGAGGGAGTGTGGCAGGTCACACCCCTTGGGTTAAACACCTCTTTTCAGAGCCATGGCACTTGCTGGCTCCGCAGGGGTGTCACGGGCTGGGTGACTCAGACACTGAATTAGCCTGGGTCTCACCCAGTTCCCCTCTGAGCACAAGAGGAACCCCACTCCCTTTGCATGGCAATCTAAAGGGGGTGGAGATAAACTAGATGTCACACTGTTAGATTGGCTACAGATAAGAAGTTTTTTAGATCAAAGACACTCATGGTGATTTTATGAAGACAAATAAAGTCAGAGGAATGTTCCTAGAAAAACTATCACTCAATGTACTTAATTGTGTTCTAAACAGCTTTTTCAATGTGCTTCTCAACTTTTCAAATGTTGCCCTACATGTGATTGCTTTCACAGGCCCTTTGAAACGAGCCCTGCTGGTACTCACTTGTACTGCTGCTGCTGTGCAGTGGCAACTAAGCATGAGACCATCCTTTTGGGCTGTGATCAGGAGGTGTTTTCTGTCCTGAGATGTGAACAGGCAGATCTCTTCACCCACTGTATTTTTAAGGTGTGCCTTTGAGGGCTTTCAGAAAGGAGATGGGAATAAAACTTAACCCATAAATGGAAACCCCCAAAACTTTGGGTGAGGACAGAAGCTGGCACTGTTCATAAATAAAAGATCGTGAGGTGTGACTTTAGAGATTGGAGTGATGTCTGTGGCACACTGTTCAACAAGGCGAGTGCTGAGCTGTGCTGGCTGTAGAAGAAGCAGTTTCACAATACTCATGGAATAGGAAGAGCACTGGAGGGAAGAGTGTAGCAGGTAAGAAAAATGGCCTTTGTTTTTAAGTAAGTCTCACTTTGATAAATATATTCTTGAGTAACTCAGACTTTACACATTAAATAATCATTATTAGTTTGGCATGTTCCAGCAAACAGGTACCATGCACTATTGATAAGAACATCTGTTATCTGGGGAGTAATGGATCATGTCTGACTAAGAGTTTATTATGGTCATCTCTTGTGAATATGTAAAATCAGAAAATTTGAGAAATGCTTATTTGTTCATACCGTTACAAATGGTGGCTTTTGCTAAGTATGAGGCAATTCCTGTTGCTGAAGTGACTTATACTTGAAGTTTTTCTACAGCAGTGTGGAGAATTGTATCTCTTATGGATTATATTGATTTAAATGACATTAATTTTGGTAAAAAATATAAACCTTTACTTGTTCCAAAAGGAGTTGAAACCCCTTGTAGAACCCCATGAAATCCAGCACCTACTCATGACACTTTCTCCTTTAACTCAGCAGTATGTGACTTCTGAGGACCTGAATCTATGATCACCTGTTCGCTTATGATGATCTCTGTTTCGATTCTTCTTGAGCTGTGTACAGAATGTCTCTTTTGGCTGGGATTGCCACGGTGTCCCATGTTTGTACAGCGCTCAGAAGTCTTGTTTCATGGCTGGCCCTCTGAGGACCTTGTACCATTCAAAAAAGAGGGTGCAGTAAAGAAAGAAATTGTTTTGTTGATGGATTTAGTGTGACTTTCAGTGCAAACATAACACTAAATGAAATCTGGGCAGAAATTTGGTTCTTTGGTCTTGCTGTTAATTTCCAAATGTGCCGAAGAAACTGCTTAGGGATTGACCTTGTAAAGTGCTGAGCACGTTTGGGAGCTTCAGATGTTGCTCAACACTGAACTCAGGTTCTTTTCTCTTAAAAGAAACTGTTGCACTTTAGACATAGGCAGCTTAGAGTTCTCTGAAATGGCAAATGTTTTGGAAGAGACATAAATTACTGTTGGCTTTTGCAACAGTGGATTCTTTGGAAACATTCCCCTTGAATAATATTAAAAGCAATTCCAGCTTCTGTAATTTAGCTCTTCTCTATCATCAGCATCAATTAAAAAATATTTACAGATTCCAGGCTCACCAGGACCTTTCCAAGAGCTGGCATGCTCAGAGCCAAGTAACTTATAAACAATGACTATTGATCTCAATAAGTGTGTATGTTCTTGCAGGCTGTTTGTGTGTAAAGAACTGGCACCAGAGGTGAAGAGCTTCAGTTGCTGCCATTATACTTGCATTGATATTTATCAGAATCACTACCAAAGTTACACTGGCAGATAAAATCATGCAGTATCTGCGAGGTTACCCAGGTGTGATCTATTAACAGATATAAATTGTGCAGAAAAGAAGTTGTATTTTAGCTTAAGGGTTGTGAAAGTACTTAGAGTTTTAATTGTTGTATGCTTTTGGCCTCTATGTGTACCATGTTTTGTAGTGATACTGTATACCCTTAGAAGAATTGCCTTCATTTACTTGCACATCAAAAGATTTGGGTATGAAGGGATTTTACAAGAGTAACAAGGCCCTTATTTTATAAGATTTTACCTATGTGCAACACAGTCTCTACTATGGTTTGAGCTCATTCAAATCCATCTTGTACTCTCATGAAAGTTCTGTGTTCCTATGGCAGAATTCCTAGGCCATTTTTCAATCCTCATGCTATCCCAAAATATGTTCCACCTGCCTCACAACAGTGGTATGAGATGATGAGATGCCTTGAGTTTCCTGTCAAGATGGAGGATTCACTTAAGACACACTGTAAAAAGACTGCCTTTTTCTTATCCACTCCTTTTCATTCACATAATTGAAACCTGTTGGCTTTTGTAACAGCGGCCAACTTAAAAATATTAAATGGGCTATCTGCTTTCAGGCTGATAGCATGTTCATCTTCTGTAGCAGAGCTGTTCCCTGGCCCTGTGTCTGTGCTGGCAGGTACAAACTTTGCAAGTGGCACCATTCCCACTCTGGCCTTGGCCTGGTCTGTGCTTGTGTTTGCATCTGCAGTCTGAGCACCTGCCTGGAGGGCTGTCCTCATTCCCCTCTGTCCTGGGTATTCCTTAAGGACTCTTGTCACATCCTTGGTGGCACGGTCATGTCCACTCTTCATGGCTTTCACTCAGGCTGCAGGACAAGTTTCTGTCAAATTAACATAGCATATAAAGAGTTATTGTGAGATCCTTTTGTGTTTTTTCATTAAGTTCTTTTCCTAGATCACCTGCTCATCCCAACACACTGGGCCTTGCTGCTTAGCTTTAGCTGAGAATGGCTCTTCTGCTTCCTTGTGCTTTTTGTGTATTAGAGCTTTGTTTATTAGAGCTTGTTGTTGTTTCATTTCTGTGCGGTATGCAATTCTCAAATGGCTACAATCCCACTGCCTAATTAACAGCAAAATACCAAGAACATTGCAGTGCTTCCGAACCAACCATTTCTCTGCATTTTTCTGTCATGTGACTAGTTTCTCTTTGCAGACACCCATTGCTTGCAGGTAGAGGGTGAACATCACTCAGTTGTCTGAATTAAGGGCCTAAAGAGCTTAGGGGATAGTGGGAGACACTAGAGAGGTGTGTAAATACCCTTATGATGTAGACACCCTCAAGATATAAACTCAAAGTAATTTTCTTATTTTCTGAAAGCTGCAGCTTCTGTGAAGCTTCAGAATCTCTGTTCTCCCAGGCAGAAGACAACAAATAACTTTTTTACTCTGAGCAATGTGTCCTGTATCCAGTGATGGTGTGCAAGGATTAAAACTTTGTGCAAGAGATCTGTTGCACCATTGAAAATTGCTTTGCTATGTGTAAAAAACACTTCCCTGTACTCTTACTAGACTTCTAGAGTCTGGGAAACTTACTCCTTAAAGACAAAACTAGGAGAAGGAACAACTTCTACAGCTCTGGAGAAGGAAAAGAAAGATACCCAACCTTTGTACTACCCATGTAATATGAATTCATCCTGCCTCAGAAGGGTAAAAAATTGCAAGTGAGAGGAGAGCAAAGATGCTTGTTCTGGGCTTTTAAATTGATATTTGCCCTTTTTGCATGTTTCCAGGATCACCATCTACATAATTGAATTGGCAAATGCAAAAAGCTGTAGTCAAAGCCTTTGTTTTGTATTGCACAATGAGATATTGTATTTCATTTCTCCTGTAAGATGCTTTATACTATTCCAGAGTGTCTTAGCCAGCTTTTTCTGGCTTGAAGCAAATACTTTCAATAACTGAGACTGACCAAAAGGATGTTGTCTTCTTCTGTAATTTAGGCATGAGGTATGATAGATCATTTTGTTACTGTCAAAGAATGGATTTTTTCACACCATTGGCAGCATGTTTAATTCTGGATCTTGTTATTCTGCTCTGCCTCTGCTGCCATTCTCTAGGACAGAAAGAGGAGAGGGAAGAAGAATTTTGCCTTTGAATGTTCTGCTGAAGTCACTCATTTTTATTGAGAGGCAAAAAATGTTTTGTCCTATTTGGAAATTAGCTCTGCAAATTGACTGACACATTGCTGGAAGAATAAATAGTAAAATACAAGGTTGCTTGTCTGTATCTGACAATGTGGATTTCTTGTGAAAAATTGAAGTACTGGATAACACCCAAATGTAAAATCTTGTGCTGGCTAAAAAATGAAGTGTGCTTAAAATCAGCTTCATCTGATTTTGGCTGTAGGCTGAAAGGGCTAGAAGTTTGGTCTCACTCCAACAATCACTTAGTGAGATTGCAACTCCTCACCTTTCTAGTGAAACAATCCTGTTCAATTAGGCCTTGATTATCTTTTCAAATCAGTTTTATGTGAGGAAAATACCACTGATTTCATCCAGTGGTTCACCCAGGGGAGTGTCCTGATTCTCCTCTTTTTCCTGCTCCCGCAGGCAGGTTTTATGTGAGCAGCTTTTAGAGAGGCCCATGCTGAGAGTCCCTGCAGTGTGTAATTCACAGGCCTGGAAAATTGTCAATAGGTCCTGCTTTCCCTGAATACCTGTTGCACAGTGTCATTTGGGAGCAAAATGTCGAGGCTGATCCCTCGTGCCCTGCTCCCCATGGCCCTGCTGTGCCCAGTGGCCTGTGGCTGCTAGGCCCTCACTGCAGAGCTATCACTGGGGTCCTGCTTTCTCATTCAGGGACTTGGTCACTTGCATTCTGGCTGAAATGTCCTGAGCAATGTCTTTGTGAACATGGGGCTTGCAGTGGTCGTGGCTTTTCACTCGAGGTTTGTTTTTTGGGGTGTGTCTCCTCTGTGGCTAACGATGCGATGGCAGCTGTGGGGATGGAGCAGAGCTGCACTGAACTGTCTGGGGGGATGACGGGTGTGTATTCCAGGGCACACAGGGATCACTGGGATTCTGCTAACGTGGGACTCTGTTAGACCCTCAGGGCTCTCGCACCTTGTCAACTCCTTTGCTGTCACAGCTACCATGTGATATGTGTTTGTGTTGGCTGGATGTGCTCCTGTTCCTGGGAGAACTACAGCATCTCAGGCCATCAGAACTCCCACCTGGAGATGCAGGCTCTCATTCCAGCAGGATGGGTGCTCACATGCTTTGGATATGCTGCTGATTACCAAAATCCCACTGTCAAGAAGGCTGAATAAGATTTTAAGACGGATGAGATCCAATTCATTTTATTTGGGAGTAATGCAATGCTGCCTTTTGGTAGCAATAGTCAGTTTCATGTAACTGTTTGGGAACAACGGACTTCTCCTCATGGCAAGTGTCACCAATTTCAGAGACACTTGGACTCCAAAGCCAGGCTTGGACTACATCCCTCAAGTGGCTGAAAAAGTCTCAAATTCAAACATATCCCACAAAGGAAGTGCTTGAAGACTAGGATGTGAATTTCCCAGTTCTGGCCTATTGCAATCAAATTTTGTAATAAAATCAGAACAGGAGTTGCTATATATTTTTTTAGATTCTGCTCAGATTGTATGCTTAGACTTCAGTGTGTCACTTTTCTAAATGGGAAGTGTACAATTCCACAATTTTTGGCCATGTAAGCCACCTCCAGCTCTGCAACAGGATGGTGGGCTCTCTTTGGTGTGTTGATATGCACATATGGTATGTAGACAGTCGGTGAATTCTAAAGGAATGACCTTCAGGACTGACATTCTTCTATATTTTCATGTTTTTATCATGCTGTGGTGGGTTTGTTCATTCCTCTTTCATCTCCTCTGAGTGAAAAACTCTGCAGTCTTCCAGACAGCGTCTCTCTCTCTCTCTTTCTCTCACTCACTCAGACCATCTGTTCCCAGATTACAGATTTCTCTGCATGAGTACCAGGTAACAGACGTGACTTCGCCCAATAACTACAGCAAAAAAGGCTTTCACACACTCTCCACAATCTGTGAACATATGATCAGTCTAGGATAACATGTCGTGCCAAACACACACCAGAGACATTTATATGCAGTAACAGAATGAGCCCTGAAATCAGGTACTTGGCAACCCCAAACCTGACATTTCCTCTGTGTGTTTTGAAAAGAGGTCTCTATGCCCACAAGAAAGTCTGTGTTCCTGCCCTAGTGCCTTTTACTCAGGGATGGAAGAATAAAATCTGTCTCTCAGATTTTGCTTAAAGGGAAGCTGGTAATATTTCACTGCCCTGTGTCAGTCCTTGAGGCTGGTGTGGGAATGAGGTCTGTGTTCGCTACTGGCAGCTCCATAATGAGCATTTGCCAAGTGATGGGAGACATCAGAAAGGACATTTTATCCATCTTTTATCATCTTCACTTGATTCTTGCTCATTTTGGGAGTAGGATATAGAGACAGACTGATATCCTATACATAAGTGTGTGTTTGTAATGAATCTTCAATTGTATATCTGAGCTCTTTTATCCCCTCTCCTATTGTCACATCAGCGCTCAAAGGACCCTAATGAGACTGAATATTAAAGCAGGGATTTTTTAAACTCGAGGAAGCTGCTGCTCACTTACTCAGTGGTCATTGAGCACTTGCCTGAACCCTGTACTGCTCTTTTTAAAATTTATTTTCTCTAATGGTTGAAAAGTTAGGGAGCTGACTTGAAGCAGAGGAGCCTTGTGTGGGTACCAAAGATAGATAAAGTACAAAGCAAAGGTTTGTTGAGCTATCACATGATCCCTGGGTGAAGGTTAGTCCTTATCTCTGCTGCAGGGTATGTACTGCAACAGATTCCAACAAACTGGTAATATATTTATTTTTTGATAAGTAGATGTGTATGTTAAATGTCTCATGTTAGTCTTGTCTACTCCAGTGACTTGAAATAAGAAAAATATCTTAGACAAATTAGTACCCAAGAGAAGCTGCTACAGAAGTTGGAAGGGAATTTGCTAGTAAATATTCCTTTTAAATGTCTTTTACAATATTAGTTACTATCCTTTCTATTTCTGATGAGAAAAATAGTTGGTCTTCTGCTACACAGCACTACATGAAGAAATACTTTCAGCAACTCAAGACCTGAGTGCAAAGATTTTTCCCAAAAGTGAGAGAACTTCAATGGAATCTATTTATGTGCACTAGCAACTACAGAAACAAAACTACAAAATAATGTTCAGAGAATTGGGATGAACATTATGTATTTATTTATTATTAACCTGTTTCATGTGGCCCTGCCCAAGTCTTGTTTCCCAAGAGCCAACATCCACTGTCATGGTTATGATATGAAAAACAAGAGTAGTAGAACAGTATTTTGACAAGCCTCAGTTGGAAAAAGAATGCTTCCTCCTAAACATGGTGCAAACACAGGGCAGAGATGCTGTGAGTGTCTGATGGATGTGATCCAGGACAGAAGACAGTGAGTGTGTACAATTTGCAAGCTCTAAGTGTATGAGCTATTGCTGTGTGCTTACCTGGGACCCCATACTGGCTGCTCTATGCTTAATTGAGGGGTGTGCTGCTATTGGGATGAGCATGCATGTCTTCTGAATGTCTACAAATGAGTATACTCATGTAAAGGACATCATCATTTACTGTGCTGCTTTGTGTCTGAAATACACAAATCTAATGAGGCATTGTTGGTGTAAAGGCTTCATTTTATATTCCATAGTACAGGTGACTTTTATCGTATGGTACGCAAGTCAACAGCAAACTCACAGTTAAAATACAACCTTGGTCTGGTGTTTGAGAGACACTTGCCACACTGAAAGTTTCTCTTCTGTTTTTGCCCTGTTTGCTGAGCAGTTGTTTTTGTGCCAACAGCTCCTGTTGGGTCCTAAAGGGGATTTCATGCGTGTAGGAGATACAATAGGTTGATTAAGTGGAGGTGGGCCTCACATTTCCTCATGCTGTTATAGTATTTTAGCCAGTCAGTACTGCTTGGGCTTCACTGAGAAATTGGAGAAGGGTCTTCTCAGAGTTGGGCAGAGCCCCTGGGCTATGTCTGTGGGGCTGTGTGAGATGTGTGTGCATTAGGTGTGCAGAGCTGAGCTTGGGACATGGCAGTGCCCTGTCTCATCCTGTGGTACATCAAAGCAAGAGCTTTCTCCACTTCTCTCCCTTCAAAGCAGGGATCATTTTCTCAGGGAGTTTGGAATTGTTTCTAGAGCCTAGGGGTAAAAGTGCAGTGTGTTTCTGGTACACAGGAAAACTTGTATATTCCAGCTTTCGGCTGCAGCAATCCTCTTGTGCAATCAGAGCAGCAAACAGTTGCTGAGCACAAAGACACACTCAAATATTTGAGAGTGAAATGTAGTTATAGACTAATACAGAAGAGAAGATTTTCACTGTAAACAAATCATTCACTGCTGTTCTTTCCTGGAAGATTAGCTCTCAATTTGCAAGAAGTCTGTTTATCCAAGGCATCCTCCTGTCTCTGCTTTGGAGAAAACAGGAGACGCAGTTATTTAAGCTATGGAATGGTAATATCTTTGTCAGAAGAACTGCTGTGTTCTGAAAATCAAACTGATCTGGGTGTGATTACCTCTGTGAAGAGATTTATGTTTTCAGCATCAAGCAGAAGGTGTTAAATAAGTGTTGACTCAGGCTTCTGCCTTTTCTCTCTAATTTCCCACATCTTAATTCTTTACTTTAGGCAACTGCTTCTGAAACTTGGAACTAAATCTTCATTTTAATGTTTTTTTTTGTGCTTCTTTCACTGTTTCATCCACATCTTTCTTCTTTAATGCTACAATAGTGTGGGAGGATTAGTTACACTGATTAAAAAAAATAAAAAAATAGAGCAAGAAAATTAATCTACAAGCCAGACACCTTCATTAAGCAAAGCAGGGAGAATAATATATATAATTAGCAAGACTTCTGCTTACTGTATGCTCTAATGTAATATATTAGCCATCTCATTATTTTAAAATATTAATTACCTTGAAATTGGTAACTTCTGTTGTTAATAGCCAATTAGGGCTACTCTTAAAAGGGAGCTATTTACTGATAATAATTAAATCTTAGAAAATTGGGGTACTTAGCCACATTTGCTTTCATACTTTTTGTTTATTCCTTCTCAGAATCTATAATTTATGTTTCTCTCTTAAAACAGAAGGGCAAAGAGAAACAAACCCATGTTCTATAAAAGGAATTTACATTGGTAAAAAATAGAGCAAAAGACCTTTTATTTTTCTCCTTTTTGTTAATAAGAGTGTCCAAATACTCAGTAAAACACGTGGTGGAGGTGAAGCCCATCTGTTTACTGCTCTCTGCAGTGCTCTTTGCATTGTACCTGTGCTCCACAGCAACATGATTGATACCAGCACAGCCTCTGCCTTATTCCTGGAAGTATTTTTCTCATTTAATGTTAATGTTCTCAGAACAGAGCTCACATTCCTGTTCACCAAGCTCCAGTTCTGTAAAATCTGTTCTTGTGTTTCACTCAAAACTTTTGCATCCATTTCCTTCCATGTTATTATAAATTATACTATTCATTATAAAAAAAATAAAAAATATATGTTATATGTTACGTTATTACACACAGCTTATTGTGTAGTGGGTGGGGGCAAGGGCTAGAAAAAGTTTGTTTGTTTTTTTTTTTTTTTTTGGCATTAAAATCTGCATCGAGAGAGGGATATACTGAAATGCCCAAGTGTGACTGAAAGCTCTGGCAGTTCTGAAGGCTGTAGATAGTTTTCTTTTCTGCTGTCATAGCTAGACATTTACAGAACCTACAGAGAGGACAGTGGCAAATATTCTTTGCATTACATAAATATGGGTTATTCTGTCATTTTTCCCTTGCTGGTGTGCTTGTCCTGAGCAGCAGAATGTGACATCTCCCTGAAACAAGGACATGATGGGTACAGGGAATTCAGCACTTCCCCAGTCCTCCGTGTCAGTGGAATTCTAATTTAGTATCTCCTATCTGTAACTAGTCTGTCTGAGATTTCTAAGGAAACTTAGAGAATTAGGGGCTGCTAATGAGCTTCTAACCCTGTTTAGGCCTTTTCCAGCTCCCTTGCTCTCATTTCCAATGGCAGTCACTGTCACACAGCGGTGGCTCTCAGGGTCCCCAGTGAGCAAATCAGACTCAGAAGAAACCCATCATAGCTGGTACTTCAGTTGAAATAAGCCAAATCTGTTAAACAAGCAGAGATGGTTCCATTTATATTTATTGGCTGTTATCTGATTATGACTAAAATGAAAAGGAAAACTCTTCATACAGGGCAGACTTTGATGGAACATGAACCGTACTTTACAAATCTATCAGAGGTCTTTGAAGAGGTTGATAAGAAAGTGAGTAAGGGTGAGCTGCTTGTTATACTTGTATTTCTGAAAGGCTTTTCATCAAGTCCTCAAAAGTGCCAAAGACTTAAGGGAAACCAAGAAAATATGTAATGGATCTCAATAATGGAGTTCTGCATAACCTGTGCTGGGGTCTGTCCTGGTAAACACACCATAAACTGCTGGGACAAGAAGGTGAACAGAGAGGTGAGACTGTTTGAACACAATAGGAAATCAGCTATTCAGGGTAGTGAATATGAAGGAAGCTATCAGGAAGCACAGAAGCACCTCAGCAGACTGTATGAGCAAATAAAATTTAAGATGCACAAATCTAAACTGATGCATGTGGGAAAAAACAATCTTAAATTCACATACAAAATTATAGCCTCTGATCTGACCCTTATGACTTGGGATCTCAATCTTGGTATTATAATAATTTGTTCCATGAAAACATTGTCTCAATGCTGTGAGGCAGCCAAAATGTTAACCAAGTGTTACGTGAGGAAAAAAACTAGAGAGCAGCTCTATGAATCAGTATTCATCCATGTGCTGCAGAGTGTACACAATTCCAGTCCTTTCACCTCAAATGGAATGTAGTACAATTGGGACGTGCTCACAGAAGTCCAGGAAGGGTGGAATTATTTCCACAGTAAGAATGGTCTGTGGATGTTGAGTTTAAAGCTGTGACAGACCTACAAACTGATGAGCAAAATGGGCAAAGCTGGGTCTTTGCTGTCTCTTCTAATGCAAAAGAACCATCGAGTGAAGGTTGTAGGAGCCAAGTTCAAAGGAAGCCAGTTTGGTTTCTTCATGCAGCAGGCAGTAGATGTGTAACTTTTTCCAAAGGACATGAGGGCTGCTCTAACTTTACATGGATTCAAGGAGAGACTGCCTAACCCTTTGGATGAGAAGTTAGATAAGAACTATTACACTGCAGAAACTGAAACCACTCAGCTGCAGCTAAAAATAGTCATTCTGTGGGATGACCTGTGGGAACTGCCATACATCCATGCCCTCTTCCTGCTTTTCCCAGCTCAGCTCCTTGGAAGCCCTGCTGGAGGCAAACCCTGGGCTCAGTGGGCTTTGATGTGATCCAGTGTGGCTCTCAATATTCTAACAGCACTGCTCTTGTGCCTTGGTGGTGTCAGGCAAGGTTTGGGCTGTGTATGAATGGCTGGGGTAGTGAGACACTTTTATTTCTTTCCCATTATTGCATGCTGTGATAGATATCTGTTGTTTAGCCAGCAGATGATCACCTGGTCCTCAACTGACCAAACCTGCCTTGCCAGAAAAACCACAATTTTAAACTATGCTCTAAAAATGAGACACCTCTTCTATATTGTGCAAAGCTGCAGCAAGTAGCTGTAACAGTTGACAGACCTGTGAGACCCAGAGTCTTATTAGAAATCTCAGAATAAATAAAAAAAGTCTTTCATATTGCCCATGAGAAAAAGCTATCAGAAAATGTGATAGTATTTCCTTCATCAGTGAATTTATTTCTTGTATTTCATAGGTAGACCAAAGAAGGATAAAAATCTGGCTTTTGCAGAAATGATATTACAGCATAAGTTGCACAGAGCCATAGGAAGATGAGCTCTGATTGCTTATTCCTAATTTATATCAATATACTGCTATGGCAGAGTGAAAATGTACCTTAGTATACCTGTACTTTTAAAGCACAAATCCAAAGGAAGGACAGTGAGTAAACTGTACCAATGATGCAGGAACTGTGCAGGCAGTGGTGGGAGCAGTGTTACTGTTGGGGCTCAGAGAAACCAGCCCAGATGTGGCTGCACATTAGCAGCAAATTAAAACTTGTTTTAGAATCTAGAATGTTAACTTGGTGTGAAATAACTTTAAAAATGCAGCTATTATGTTGCATTTCATCATTACATCAGTTTGGAAGATTTGGGTTTGACCAGGTAATACAGAATTCATGTTTGTTAAATTCTTTGTTTTTAGTGGTTTAAAATCTGAACTTCAGCAATTTTAGTTATGTTGTAAATGCAAAGTCCATGGATAGAAATAAGGTAAGGCTTATGGTAAGAGATGCTGGTTCTTATGTAGTGTGTTGAGAAATGTTTGGGAAAAAAAAATGGACACTTGAATCATAAAACCCCACAATCAGGTAGAATGAAATTATTTGAATTTCTAAGTGTGATTCCTTGCATTTCGAAGACAGAAATGAAAATGTCTAAAACTTACCTGGCTGAAGAAAAAAAAAACCCAAACAACCAAAAATAATTAAATTATACAAAATAAAGAGAAGCAATTTGACTTACAGCATTCCAGTTGCAAAATGTCTGTCTCGAGGGAAGACATATCTGCCATGCTACAAAATACATTATTAGAGGGAGTGTTCTTTAAGAAAAGACAGAGGGAACTTCCATTAGGTTCTGATTGTCATTGTGTTACGAAAATTACAGATGACTGAAATATTTAGTTAAAAAGAATTCTGCCACTTGAAACATGGATTTCTTGGCTAGCTTAAGGTTTTTCAGCTTTTGAGACAGAAGAGGTGACTATAATCATTTGCCCTGACCCTATAAATAAAATGGGCCATAGCAATTCACAAAATTATTCAAGCCACATGCTGAAGTGTGGTCACTTATATCTGAGGTGTCAAGGAGAGGCTAAAAGGTCTTGAAGAGGCCCAATCTATTGTTCTTGTGGTTTTGTTTTTTCTTTTTTAATGGTGGTGTCAGTTGGCTGCAGTTGATGCCTATAAACTGTTGCCATAAAAGAAAAGTGCAGGGAACATTACAAGCATCTTCCCAAAGTTTTCTTACTCACCTCTGCACCCGTATTACCCAGAGTTGCCTTGGCCCTGGCTTTTACTCTTTCTCTGAAATGTTCTTTATTTCCTTTTTTTAAGTGCAGGGACATACTGGAGAATGAACCTCAGACAACGCATCCCAAACCTGAAAGCGGTTGTAGGGAAAGCTGAGAGTCTCACAAACTTCACTCCTGTACTTAATTCAGAAGTCAAGAATGGATGTGACTAATTTAGTAAAGGAGTTAGGAAAACTGAAATAGCACAGAGTTCTTATGAAACAGTTGAACAAGGTTTACAAACTTTGCCCAGAAATAGGACTGAGTTGGGCAGTGTAATCTTACAGAATTTTGTTTATGAAATGGCTCAAGGGATAAAACTGTAAAAACAAATTTTGAACTTCTTCCACCCATGCCCAAATTTCCATGTGAGAAGGTGCACCAATAATTACAGTTCCTTTTTCCTCATTATGGTATTTATTTTGTCTGTTTTATGATTTCTTCCCCTATGAAGTTGAATTTGGATATTAGTCTCCTTTAGGAAAATAAATCCTGTAGCTGTTGTACCACCTCACAGGACAAATATTCATGCAAATAAAGAGAAACCATCTTAGATGTCTTTGCTGTACTCTGTGCTTTGTAGTTTTGAGCAACAGGTAAAGATTTTTCTAGAGTTTGATCCTGTAATGGTCCATCTCCTGCCTTCCAGCCTTGTAAACCTCGATATGATGTTTAGGCTTGCTTCCTCTCTTTCTTTCCCTGCCCTAGTACCTGCTCTAACTTACTTTGCAACACCTGCTGGGAAACAGGGGTATTAATGTGAACAAAGTACTTGGAGAAAGACAGAGTTCAAACTAAAAAAAACCACACATTCCCCAAGTTACCTGTATCAAATGAAACCAGTCATTTTTTACAGAACTAGGGCAGTGGAAACCACAAAACCTTTCAGTTCCCATTCAGTTCCAGCCCACAAACACACAGCTCAATGCAAGTCCTCAGGTGAATACAACTTAACTCTCTTTGACTTTTACACGTTGGAAAACCTACTCTTAAATACCAAAATGAATAACCTTTCCAACCATCTTCACTGATAAAAAACCACACTTCTCATTTTTACGTTCTCCTAGGAGAGAGAAATACCATTTCAGGAATCTACCTGCCTATAATTAGAAAAGATTGCTGGTGTCCAAGGTTTAGATAACAAGTAGAATAATCATGTGTTATGTTGTGCTGAACTGAGTCTTTGTGACAAGAACTTAAATTGTGATGGAGTGACAAGGCTCCTTTCTTTTAATGCTTATTGTTAATCAGGGAGGGTACAGCACTATCCTGAAATGTCTTACTCCAGTTTTGCATTGAAGTGAGGGGGAGCTCTAATTCAAGGAGCACCAATTCTCTTTCAAAGATATTACTAATGTTCCTAATGCTTCCAGTTACTGAAATCCAGATTTTTATATTGTGCCTCCAGCTTGTTATATTGATTATAAAATGTACAGAGCTTCTTGGTGCAAAGTGAGAGTAAGCAATATCTTAGCAGCAGTCAATCATCCCTGTGCATTCTGAAAGGAGAGTGAAGCAAAGCACCACAAGTGGAGAAAGATTGCTCTGTGCTGGGGTTCCCACAGATCTGATCTCCTACCTGCATGCTCCTGGTGTGGGTGGGTTCCTGCAGGAGCTCACTGCTGAGGATCTGTGTGCTGCTGTGTGTACATCACTGCTCTGCTTCCCTGTGTGGCACAGACATGGAATGACTGGCTACACCGTGACTGTCGAACAACACCTCCGTCAGCCCAAACCCCCACAGCACCAAACCCTGAGAGATTATCTCTTTCTGTTGTATTTGTGACATATAGAGGTGAGCAGAGCAGTGGCAGAGGATTGTTATGTAGCTCCTTCAGTTTTACCTTAGCAATGCAAGTTCTCTGAAGAGCCCTGTGAATTACACGAGGATGGATCTTTTTAGGATACTATAGCTATCAGGCAAGTTAACCCTGATTTATGCTGAAACAAGTGATTTTTCCTCTTCACAGTGTGCTGAGCTTGAATTTAATTTGCAGTGAGGCAACAGTCCGTTCAGTGAGCCAGTCTTGCCTAGAAAAGAATATGTCTTAGCTTTTGAGCTTTTGTCACAAAACTGAATTTCCTGAACTATGACAGGGAAGGAAATGTTGTTTGTAAAAATTCAGCACTTGCCATCTTTCAATTAAGAACTGATAGATCACTCACCTACATGTTTCTTATTCACTTCAAAGTCACTTTTGTTTTGCGTTATATTTCCAAAGACATTTAGAGAAGGAAATGATATTTGTGCACGTTATACATCTAGAAACATTCCCACACAGAGAAATGTAAGTCCTTCAGCTCACCTAAAAGTAAGAAGAAGCTTTCTGAAGACCTGATGCAGTGCTGTTTGCTGTTTGGTGTGGCTCACTGAGGATGTGGTCCTAGGCACGTTACCCTTCTGTCATTCTTAGCAATAACAGATGAGCTAGGAGCTGTGTGTAGCATGTGGTGGTGTTTGAGTCAGACTTGAGGAATCAAGCACTGCATTTTTGCAACAGGCTTCTGGATTTTGTTGAGAAGGAATGATACAACTTGCTGCATATATTGTCCACAGGTCACTGTGTAGCTGAAGCTGAATATTTAAGTGGGTGGTTATGTATATTGTCACTTCATCCTGTGGCAGCTGTTGCTGCAGTGAGAGGCTGTGAGGCCTTTCCTGGGGATGGAGAGAAGAACCCCTGCACAGGCTGCATCCCAGAGCAGAGGTACTACCTGCTTCCAAAGGCACACCACCTTCTCCTGACATTTAGGACTGGTTAAGCCCATGTCCAAGTGTGCTATTTATTACCTAAAATTATATTCTAAGTGGCTTTTAAGCCTGGTAACAGGCTTAAAATTACAAATGATCTTGACACATAGTGCATTATTACGATGTTTTTGTCTGCGAACAAAGGAAGTAGATTTCAAGTTAGCATCAAGGATGCATGATTGTGAGATACCAAGTTTTTTCATGGTTCTGCTGATGCAATGGATCACATTCAGTTGGTGGAAAGATTAATATAGATATCCTGTGCCATCTTCTCTGTGACCACTACTAAAGCACATTGCTTTGTCGTGTCATCCCTCACCCATTTGTCAACCATACCTAATTGATTAGGCTACTGTAACATTTTTATTCTGCACATGAAGTTCCCTCCTCAGCAATCTCTCCCTCCAAAAAAGTACATTCATCATTAATTATAAAATCAATGGGAGAGATGGTCTGGACATATACAATTGATAGCTTCCCTCTTCAGATTAGCATAACCTCCCAATTCATTACGTGGAGTGAATAATACAGTTGCTGCCACCATGAAAAGGGACAGGTCAGCTGCTGTAAATTTCTTAACAAAACGTGTTGTCATGAGCCTTTTCATTTGCCGAGTGTTTACTGTGTGTTTGGAGGAGTCCATCTTTTCCTGAGCCTCTCTCTTGGCAAAGAAACAATCATAAATTTAGACAAATAAATGCTTAAATGTTGAAAGACTGAGAAGTTCCATCTGAAAACTCCAGTGCTTAAAGTGAATCCTGCAGACTGCGGACACTGCAACTGTGAAAAAGATACTAAAAAAAGATGAAAGGAGCAAAAAATTTGGTCCCTATAAACGCAGTGAATTTTCTTGCATGAGAAAGGTGATGGGAATTTAGGCCACAGTGTGCATACTTTGCTGTGTTTTAGCATATTAAAACATTGAAATCGCCCAGATTTTTTTTTCTTTTTTTTTTCATCTCTGTACTATATTTGGACTGGAGTATAGCATTCCCCATTTCTCAAAAAAAGTATGCTTTCAGTCACATTTTCCAAAATAGCCTCTGTGGTCTTTTAGTAGCTACCCACTTATAACTTTACAAGTCACGTCAATTATGAAATAGATGCAACATTTCCTGTAAGAGTCAGAAATGTCACCAACATTAAATAAGTATTCCTTTAATAGAAGGATAGAAAAATAACCTTTTTTTTTTTTAAGTGAAAATTGAGGATCAGGTTCTGATATTGTTCTCCATGTTGTACCTTACTGCAGTAGCTTCACTAAAATTAATTGGACACCTTGGGAAATAAGGAGGTGGACAACAGAGAGTCCACCTATCATTGCCAGGACACTGGAATCTTTATGCTGAATAAAACTTATCACAAGATATACATAGATATGAAGCCTGTATATCTTAAATTAAACAATAGAAAAGATGACTTAGCTATTTAAGTAAAGAGAATGTATACTTGCAATTCCCATATGCATTAAAAGAGATTTTATTGGGGTTTTAGGGGGAGTAAAACTTCATTCCAAATTAATTAACGGTAAGAGAGCCCTTTACCTCAGCAGGATTTGGACTAGGTTTCAAATGATTTAGTAAATTTAATGGGCTTTATTCTAGGGATTATAAAATCATGCCTTGTAATGTTTAAATTTGGGTTATAAAACTAAAGGTAGGAACTGAACTGAAGCAGTATTAGAAAATTGTCATCTGTAATAAATAAATTAGGTGTACCATACCTGAAGCAAGGCTATTACTAGTATTTACAACAAAATTCAAGCCAGAGTATGAATAAGAATATTGATAATTTTCTTCCTTGTTGTTAAATGGTAATGTAATTATCTGTGTTAGAGGTCAGTGGCATATACAGATAGTTACAAACATGCCTTAAACCAGAATGTCTTTATCTAGTTTGGTATGAACAGAAATTTATGATCTGATTTTATTAGCATTTCTTGATTGTCCTTTGAACTAATTTTGCAAAATTCCCAATGTGATTGCCATCCACGGGTTTTATTTAGATCTCAGTGAGGAAAATTACTGCCGTCTCTTGCTCTTCAAATGTACATTCTGAGTCAGATATTCCTTTCCCAAAAACTTTCCAGTAGGATTTACTGGTGAAAACGCAGTTGCAAAACCAAAGTTTTTGTCTCTTGAAATAGTGATGTCTTTCAGCACACAAAATAAGGGCAGAGTGCAGGGAATGATTGAAGCCATACTTCTAGTGGTACTTCCCTGTCAAATATATATTTCTATTATTTGTTTCAGTATTATTTCTGATGTTACAAAGCAAGGGGCTCTCCTGTATTTGTCAGCTCCTCAGTCGTTTGGCAGGTTTTCCTAGCTGTTGTTTTCCAGTGACCAGAATTCCATGATAGTGCCAGAACCCCTTTGTCTCACTTCAGATAATTCTTGCACAGCCTCTTGGGGTGCTCTGCAAACCTCTGCAGCCGTGGCACCTTTCCTGCCTTACCAAGCTGGGTATCCAGCTCTGTCACTGCAGCAGCACATGGCAAAAAGGAAGATGGATCAACCTCATCTGATTATTTCTGCATGAATAAGGTTTTCTTAACTAAATAGAGGCTCTTTTCATGTAAAAAATCCCTTGCAGACTATTGGCCTGTGTAACCACTTTTATGAAGTTTTCTAAAAGCACGTTATTGACTTATTTGTGATGTATTGTTGCTACATTCTGTTATATAAATATGTACTTAGGAGCCTTTATAAAATGCAGATTATTGACCTAGTCCTATAAATAGTTACTCAGAGTTTTAAAACTCCAATTATTTGACCTGATTGTAGGGCTATTTATTCTTAAAAAAGAAAAAATAAAATTCCTCTGTAGCATATCTGTATTAGGAATTAAAATAAAATGTTTAGAATTACCCTTAAAAGCTGTTAATAGTACTTCTGGAGTAATTTCAAACTTCACAAATTGTGTGTTTCTCTTATTGTCTAATGGCTCGCAAAAGTTTTTTGTTTAAAATATGAATTATTTTTTTTTAACAACAGGAAGAAAAAAATTAAATATGTTTCAGTTCTAGAACTTGTTTTCTAAGTTTCAGCCCAGAGCAAAATTTTTATGGTTGAGTTACGAACCTCTGAACATAGGGGTTTACAATGGAAACACTGACACCACTTTAACTATGGCAGCACTGGCAGAGCAGTGTAATATACACTAGAAATAGAAAGCAAGATTAGAGATGACATTTAGGACATGAGGCCTTCTACAGGCTGTGGGAAAAATAACTGTGTTCTATTTTTTTCCACAGCCTGAAAAAGGCCTCCTGGTCTAAGTGTCATCTCTAATCTTATTTCCCATTTGTACCTTGCATTTAACTAACTCCTTTTTTAATTATTATTGGCAGCAATTTGTTGTAGTTTTAAGTACCAACCCACATCCAAATCACAGCTTCCCTGGCTAGTGCATGTCAAGGTGGTGGGGAGGATACCGAGGAGACCGAGTACTTTGCTAATATTTCTGTCTCAGAGAAGGCCAGTCCCACGGCTGGCTGGCTGCTGTGGGATCCAGCCCTGCTGGCTCTGGGTGGGGCAGGGCAGAGCCCCTCACCCCTGTGCACATGTGCAAATTGCATTTTTCTAAGGGCACATAAAGACTGACAGTCAGATACACTTACCCTGGAGTGTCTGGAGTGGTCACCAGCACAGGCAGGTACTCAGGCACAATGACTTCCACCACCACTTCTGGAGCAGGCCACATTTCTCACCACAATTTAGCCTTGATCTAGGGTCGTGAATACTCCAAAGTGAGAATATCCTGAACAGTAAGAAATATTTTGGTAAGATGTGACTCTGGACTAGGCTGCCTTCACCCTAAAGCCATGGTATTAATATTGTCTGGAAGATCTCTCTACCAGTGTGGCTCCCATGAAAGGAGGGACTTGTTCCTGCCTCCAAAAGGTAGCTAAGCTCGAGGAATAAGCTTTAGATATCTCCATGTTAAACCCTTTTTCCATGCTTAGGCATCTTCTGACTCGTAGCTGCTTCAGTTTCATAGTCACTGCATTAAATGATAATTCCCTGTCTACGTTTATGGCCTTTTAATGCCTGCTGTGCCACAGCATTGCTTTGCAGTGATCTTGCAATCTCCATTCTCAGTGTGGGGTAAAAAGGAGCAATAAGGAAAAAGAAAATGCCACTGCAGAACAAGTGCAATTGTAATTTCTTCTTGCTCCCACCAGAAAAATGCCAGTAGGAGATCCATATCCTGAGGGTGATCAGACAGACAGAATGCATCTATCCTGTCTATATGGCTTGAACGGTCAAGGTAGAAACTTATTCTACGTTTGAACTGCATTTTCAGTACTCATCTGATCAATTCTTTTTATTGCTGTACTCACAGTAGACAAAGATACTGGCAGCTACTGCCCATTCTCCAAGATAGGTATGCTGCAAAGTCAATATAAAGGCAAATTTATTGCTGAAGCAATTGCCTAGTGAAGGTGCTTCATTCCAGCACTGTGAAAGCTGGTATTAATGTAGGGATAAACACGACCTGTTCTGTGTGTACATGTAAGTAGGTGTATAATTTTGTTTGTAAGCACAGTGTCTTCTTGGCAGGTACTCTGCAGCCAGCAATTGCCAGCTGCTAAATGTTCAAAGAAACATGATTTGAATTGTTCTGCACATTGGGAGAATGGCCAGGAAAATGCATTTAATATAATCAGTGGATTCAATTCTGGCAGGAGAGATGTAGAAAAACTTGCTTACCTGTGAGCATCTTCTGGATTTTAATTTTCAGAAAAAGCAGTTAATAATAACAACTACTCTCTTGTGCACAAATGATATATCATAAAGCCAGAAAAATTGAAATATGAATTATTTGGTAGTTATTTGGTTTTTCTGCAAGATTTTGACATTGTTATTGGCACAGTATTTCATTCTACTTCATGTTGTTTATAGATCCAGGAAAATGTCATATACTTTCTTTAATCCTTACAAAATATAAACACTCTTCTAAAAAAAAATGTTCTTTTCTGTGGTTAGATCTGTGACTGAACAGTACTTTTTGCACAAGCCAAATGCATGATATAGTCATTTGTCAAAAAGTAGCATGAAGATTTGAAATGCCATTAATTACTGAAGCTGCTGTAAAAGGCTGGTATCCACAGTACTTGTGCACAGGCAACTTCTGGGACACAGAATGTTCTTCCAAAAGTCCCTTCTTGGTCATATAGGGCTGTGAGTGTGGGACATGAAAAAGAGGTGGATCAAAAGTTTCTCTTGGGAAACCAAAGCCTGCACTTGAGGCTACAGCTGTGCTAATCCCTGAACATGGAGTGCTGTTCCTGTCAGAACACTCTGTTACACCAGCCACTCTGTCTCCCTTGTGACAGCCCCTAATCATATTTTTGGCCAGGAGAGTCAGTCTAGAAGTTTCTGGGACAAGATTCTCTACCCACAGAAGCTGCAAGACGTTAACTTGAAAGAACTCTGGTTCATCAGTGCAGTGGAGTGAGTTGGCACTGATGATGATCTCACCTGGTCCAGCACAGTGTGGACCAGCACAGCTCTGGTTTAAATTATTACATGAGTTTCCATGCAAAAACCAATTTTACTAAGCACACAGTATTGCACCTTCTGTTACCCTGGCACAGCCCTGTGTCCGTGTGATTCTATCCCACCCAACCTGAAACAACAATTGGGGCCTGCTGTTTCATGGAGAAAAGGAATGTATTTACAAAACAAAGCTGATGGCTGGCAGGCATGGATCTGCAGCTTTCAAGATCACACCAGCCATGCAAGTCCTTGACCCAGGAAAAAACCTTATATTCTCTTTCTAGGGACAGTAAGTGACCTTGGAAGGACTGTGGCAATGGGTCACATCGAGTCAACATTAGGTCTTTTCTTCTGTTTGCTCTTGAAACATTTTGTGTGATGACTCTGAACATACATGGTACTACTGTTTCCTCATGTTATCAGAGACAGCCTATTAACTCTGAGCTAATAATGTGCAAGGGAAAAGAAACATGGCAAAATTCGCCTAGGTTTAGCACTAGCTCTGATTTTCCAGCATACAAAAATTTAAAATTCATTGTTGGGAAGTTGAGCAAAGCAAACCAGCCTCTCGGCACAGTTTGCTGAAGCAAAAGTAAACTAAAGTTCTCAGCTTCACACAACTCTGGGTCCAGCTTATCCAATTCCGGCAAAACTACATGGCTTCATGTTGCATTTCTTCCTCTGTAAGTCAGTGTTGATATTCCCTGGTGGTTTATTTCCTTCTTGTGTACCACAAGAGATGTGACAGTGAAAGCTTAGTTGCAGTGTGCATGCACATCATGGTAGCTATCTTCTCCCAACAGCAGGTCCTGTTCAACACTTTGTTCATAGGAAGCATTAGGAAGAACGTTAAAATGCTAAATTGTGAAGAATTACAGCAACATTTTTCTGTGATAACCATATATTTATGCTAATTGGAAGCTACTTGTAGTTTCATGCTGGTCTTATAGCACTACTACACATAATCCATTTTCATCTTGCAGCTTGGAAGGCACATTGGCTAGAGTTGACTGAACAGATTGTACTAGGTGATGAAGATGTCTTTGTCTAGACTCACCTTGGCTGCTTCCCCTCCTTGATGAATCTTTTCCTTTAAATCACTTTAGGAAACAGCACTACTGGGAAGCAGCAGGAATCCTCCTGCAAGAGATGAGGATTCATGTCAGGATGACACTGCTGAGGATTCACAGTACATCAACACAGATAACACTGTCCTTTTTTTATTGTGTGCTCCCTTTGGATCAGGCTTCAAAGCTGACCATCAGCTCTCATTTCTAGGTGACCTGACTTGAGTCTGAAGCTCCTGAGTGGCTGGAGTTGGCTCCTCACTCCTTTACATGACTCTCATTTTCTGTGCCCTACTCATTCTCTACTCTGCTCTGAAACAGGAATTTGAATCACAATTTCCCAGATACCGGAGAGTGCCGCAGCCACTACCTAATAGGTTTGCAGTACTCCTTTGTCTGGTTTAGGGTCTGTGTTGCTATTCAGACCAGGCTGAAATGCCTTGGCAGATGGAGAGCCTGGCTCTTAGTCCAGGACTGCCAGTTACCAGGTGCTCTGGGCACTCAGCTGGTGAGGATGTTCTTGCCCTGACTGAGAAGAACCTGCCTATCGTTCTGAAATCCTTTCCCATTGCATCAGATGTGTTATTCCATGGGAAAGTTCACATCTGAGAAGCCTCGCAGAAAAAATACTGATGTGCCTAAAGCCCTTCTCCCTCTACTGACATCTCATTTTTTTCTACTCTCTTTGGTATCCTTTTCTGGAAATCTAATCCTCTGCACACGTTCTTGGGGAAACCTGTGTTTGACAAAGACATTTCATGATCCAGAGTTTCTGATGCTGACCCTAAATCAGTTTCTGCAAATGTTGCTGATAAGCTCTTATTTTCTCTAGGTGCTGCTCATTGCAAATGGGACAGATTTGCTCTTTGGTTTTAAAAAAATGCCTCTCTGATTTGCAAGTTAAACTATTAAAAAATAAAACTAAATACTTGATACATAGTGTCTTACAAAAACTCTTAACTATATCATGATTTTGCAATATTTTATCAGAATTAAATTAGAAAATCCTACATCAAAACTGCTGTTTTACAGACAGAATATTGCCTAAAAAAGACACAGTTAATTATGGTGGTGGGAAATGCCAATTCCTGCAGTCTGGTCCTAGTCTTCCTTTGAACATTTGTTAGGGAAAATATGTAAAATTGATTAATTTCTGAAGTATAATAATAGCAGCAATATTGTACTGTAATGAAGGTTATTTTGCATAACTTTAATACATTTACAGAAGGCTCAACATTTGGTGCCTTAATACAGAAGTATCTTCCCAGTAACAATTGGTGGTTTGTGGTGCCTGCTGCAGGAGCTGCCACAGCCCTGAGGGTCTCAGTCCGTGTTTGCCACGCGCAGGGCACCATGCAGAGCCCCCAGCTTGGCTGGGGCAGTCTCAGGTGTTGGCTGAATAGCTCAGAGCTCAGCTGTGACAAGTGGACAAGCAGGTGACAGTGTCCATGCTAATGTCTGCAGGAATTTGCGCAGGGGGAACAGGGCAGTGGGGAGAGCACAGAATAAATCAAAGTGTGAAAGCAACAGCAGAGAAATGTCACACCCAAGTGCTCGGGGGCCTGGCATGCTGTTTGGAAATAGGTTGGGTTACCTGTCAACGTGGCATTTTCTTTCTGTTGCTGGAGAATAATGTTATCTGAGGATAAAACCTAAGGAGCACAGATGGTTGTTATACAGACCTGACCCTCTAAACTCTTGTCATAGCAAATTATTCCATTGACGTAAATGGGATTACTCCTATGTAAAAGATCTCTATTATATTATCTAATTCTTCCATTATTGAAGTTATCTGTTGAATACAGTTTTGTTACTTTGTGTGTGTGTGTGTATGTCTATATATCTTTAATTAAATAATATTATCTGTGGGACAAACTCTGTCACAGCCTAATAGTACTGCAGTAACAGACATGCAGTACTGTAGGATATAAATTCTCACTTTATGAGAAATTAGAAACGTTATTTCTGTACTTTATAAACAAAGAGATATAAACCCTCATTTGACTTTGGAATTTTCTTTGCTTGGGAACCATATGCCCAGAGTCCAACACCTGTCTAAAGTCTAATGCTTCCTTTTGTAAAAACATAGACATGGAGGACTTGTGGTTATGGAGCAAGAAGAGTTTAAACTGTAAGCAAGAGTAAAACAGATTAAAATTTAGAATCAAGCCTTATTTGTTTTTACCTATTGTACACTACTTTATGTATTATGATGCAAATCTCTCAGCATTTCTTGAAAGACTGATTGTTTAAATGTAAATAATTTTTTTCAGCTGCTATCTCTGTTGACAGACAAGGCTCTAAACTCTATGAATCTGTCATGAACAATGCCTTACCTCATTCATTGTCTTAAGAAACAGTCCTGCTGGCTTCAGAAACAGCAAAATAAGGTAAGTTGCCCTCAGATGGGAATCTTGCAGCCAAGATATTGACTCAATTGCTTAACTTTACCATGTACCTCACTATGTCACTGTGCAGTTCTGTTAGAAAACACTTCTCACTTCTTTTTGTCTACTTAGAACTGGAGCCAAACCCTTGGAAATTGCTTTTATCTAGGAAAAGATTAAGAGAAAATATTGAATCCGTGCCCTCCTTAGGTTTTGAGGGGAAAAAATGTACAATTTTTGCATAAAAGCCATGCAGTTCAGCTCTGAGCCAGGCAACTTTCAGTGGTTGTAGTAGTTGGGCCTTATTTAGACCTTCTCATTTACAGTCTACTCAACTGTTTTTAATTTGAGGATACCTTTTCCTCAGGAAAACCTGAAATGTTGGAGTAGAAACTATCCCTAGCTTGGGGTTTGAAGCCCTGGGTCACACATCCACCCTTAATTTTTAAATCATGCTGGCATTATTGAACCAGGTAGAAACAGACTGGTTGCACAGAATCATGCCATGGTTTTTGAAAACTGGATTCCCTCTAATTAAAAACACATTGTGAATTCTCTGAAACAAACAAAAAAAATCATAGCATGGCTGATTTCTATTATAGCTGTCACTGTCACACCATGGATTCAGCTAACTGAACCATTTTTTATGAATAACATTTAGTTTGAATTCTGGAACTTCTAATTGAGTGAATATTTTTTCATTATTTTACCAGAAATGGATTCTAATAAATCTGAACACAATGTTTCTGACCCTTTTTTTTTTTTTAAAATAGAACCAATGTGATGACCTGCAAATGTTTTGCTTATTTTCGTTCTATTTACTCCAGAATTCTCCTCTGGTAGGAACATACTTCTTCACTAAAGGCTGAAAATCATAATGGTATTAGTCCTAGGGTCTCACTTACAAAAGCTATGAGGAAAAAAACATGGAACCATTTTCACAAATAACAGACCAGCCCAGAGCTCTTCTTAAAAAACAATGCAAGGAGACTTTGTAGAGCTGTCCATGCAGAAAATAGACAATTCATGTGGTTTAATATTTATTCACAGAAACATTTTTGCCTCTGCTATAATAGAGCATTCATCACTGCCCTTTATCTGAAGAAGCTAATCCACAGAAATTGTTTGGAGCTAATTTTCTGGAGTTCCACCTGAATCTCACTGTGTGTCCATGTGACTCGTAGTGTTACAGACAGAAACTTGTGTGGTGACATGAGAGGAGAGCTCTGTATGTCCAAATGAATGGGCCTGACACCAGAAATGTTAATACAACATTACACCAGAAATGTTAATACAAGAGTGCCAGTGAAGCAAAGTGCACGCTAATTCTGACATTCCTTTTGGAAGCTGTAATTTAATTCAGTCATAAATGAGCTTGGTACAAGAATTAGTTTGAAGTCGCTTTTATTTCTCATCTTCTGGCTAAAGCTTGCAAACTATAGGGGAAAGGTCTTGCTGTACTGCTACAAATAAGTAAACAATCTTTTCTGCCAAGAAGACTCCAGTGTAAATGCAGAGTCAGGGAATAATTTTTCGACTAATTTATCCTGCATATGGATACTTGGAAACTACAGATGCTACATAACAATCTCTGTCTACAAATATTTCCCAAAGGACAAGAGAACTTCAATTGCACCCAGTTTATAATAAATCATTGCCATGGACTGCTGCTAGCCCACATTAGAAAAGCCCTGTGGACAGGGTGAGGTGTGGGTGAGCAGTCTAGCTCAGCCTTAGGAGCACAGTTCCAGCCTGAGGTGAAAGCAAGGCAAGGTCAGAAGCTGGGAAGAGGATGTGAAGAGAATACAGAAGAGAATGAAAACCTCACTCTATCAGAAAGCAGCTGCAAGAGCTTCTCTGTAAATATTTCCCTTCTCTCTTCCTCCCCTAGTGCTGTCTCCCTCCATGCTTTGACCTGTTCTGGGGCTGTTTTCCTCCTCTTCCATTATTCTGTGCATACTACCAACCCCTATCCCAGAGATAGCAGGAGTGCATGGAAATCAAGGCTGCAAAATGAACTCTCTCTCTCTCTCTCTGTATTTACATTGGTTTCCAGCCCTTTCTCTGAACAGGCATGTGGTGTTAATCTAAGCTGTCCAACACATGAGTGGGAGGGAAGAAGCACCCAGAGGATTATCACAACATTTTACCTGGCAGATGCCACCACATTTATTGATATGAAAAGTTCCTCCCTCCATATCAGCCACTGAAACCTCCCTCTGTGAAATTCTCTTTATTTTAGGTTTAGCTCTATTAAAATATTTTGTTAAACTCCTTAAGTTTTACTGTGTCTAGAATGTACATTCATTATTCAGGAAAGGTTATTGCTAAAGTCAATAGAATTTTAAAGTAATGAATGATGTGTTTATTGTAGTTAGCTGGTTGAACACATTGCATTTTTAAGAGTAATTTCTGTGGGCTACATATATGTGTGTCCATATGTATGCACAGGTACATATATTTATGTATGTGTATGTATATGTATATAGATTTGTGTATTTGTATTTTTTATCTTTAAATCTGTGATTTATTATCAAATATTCCTGAAGAGAACACTAAAATCAATTAACAATGGTACACAAAAATGCTAAAAAGGAGAGCCAAAGTAAAGTATCCCTGAATTAACTTTCAGATAATGCTGAAATGTGTAATAGTGTCAAGCCAAATCTGGAAAGCATTTATAAAATAGTGCAGGATAAATTTGAAAAAAAAAATTTAAAAAATCAAAATTTCCTTATTTGTCTTTTAAAAATAATACTTTGAGATAGATTTTCTACAGTTTTTATCAAATAACCAGAGGCAATATAAATATGAAGAAAACAGGTCAAAGACAATTTTAAAAGCATCTTTTGAAAGGACAAACACTTTTGGTTTGGTTTTACTTTCACTGAGAAAAACTGCATTCAGTTCCGTCAAGCCCTGTGTTTTCAAATATTTTGTGGTTCTGGCTTAATTCCAGGAAGGGGAAAAACTTCAAAGTTAAGGATCAAGTCTCCAGTATGACAAAGTTGGGTAAAATTAAGGATGGTAACCTGTTGTGATAGACAGTAGGGAAGGATTGATCTCTGACCCTGGATTTCCTTCCTTTTGCTCAAATCATAACAAACCTCAAATATAGCTGAATTTCTTTTGCTATTGCAATAATATTTCTTTTTATTTTGGAACCAAATTAAGTGTAGAATGTCTGCATATGTGTATTGGTAATAAAACATTTCATACCTCTAAGATTGCTACAAAACCTGACTCCCTTTCCTAGGGAGCTGCTCTGGGTTCTTTGTGTCTACAGGGCCTTGCAAACACCCCTTTCTTTGCTTTGGCCACCATGGGAACGTGATCATAATATCCAGTGACACGCGGTACAGTAGCGTGTTGTTCTACCTCTGACAGGACTGGTATTTGAGAAAAGTCAAGGTCCACACTTGTCAAGGAAACATCACTGATAAATCCACTGATGGAGCTTGAGAAACTGGACAACATTTTGGGCTTAAAGCCAATCACCTTTAGTGCAATTTTCTATAGCAAGGCAAGTCAGTGGACATGCAGAAAAGATTGAGGGGAGTGTGTGGAAACCACACGTGTTGCCACATGTAATAGGTTAAAAATTTTCCATCTCCATCTGTTCTTAAAGGGAAAGTTGGATTTTGTGAGAAGTTTTTTTTCTACAAAAAAAAAAAAAAGTATCTGCTTTCTGTAGAAAATTAGAGCTATTCATCAGACAGCCAAACACCTGCAAACCAAATATTTCTGGCTGAAAGTATCAATCCTCTCAGGAGGATGGGAGTTTGGTGCTTCATTTCCATGCTCTTTGTGAGGCACTCACGAGTGCCACGTTTTCAGTGTCCTGTGGGGCTGAGCTCAAGTGGGGACAGGAGCACAGGTGCCAGCAGTGCTGCCATGGAACAGAATTTGGGTGTGAGCAGATACCCCACTCTACTCCTTCTGCAAGTCCAGGATCTGCCTGCAAGCAAGCCAGGGCAGTGGGGACACTGCAGGACCTTGGGCTGGAAAAAAGCTGCAGGATCAGGTTAGGCAGACACAGATTCTGGTACCCTAATTGCAGAGAACAGTCATATCTTCAAGTACTTACACCTACCATTTGCATTGCTAATGTTCTTTACACTGACTTTTCAGAGGTTCCCCTTTTTTATTTTACTGTTACAAAAACAAATCTTTTCAGATTTTCCACTTAAAAACAGATCAATAAGCTCAAATTGTTTTTGGAAAGTAATGGGCCTCACTCTGCTCCATTAACCTCAGAGACATTAATTGGGCAGTAGATTACCTAGAACGGAAGCTTGGTATGGCTTGAATTTAGATTAGATATAAGAAAAGTTTTTCACAACAAAGGTGGTAAAACACTGGCACAGATTGCCCAGAGAGGTGCCCCATCCCTGGAAACACTCAAGGTCAGGTTGGATGGGGCTCTGAGCAGCCTGGTTTCTTGGAGAGGTCTCTGTATTGAAGGGGGCTTGGAATAAATGGCCCTTCAAGGTCCCTTTCAGCCCAAACTACTCTCTGAGTCTATAAATATTTGTTAATGGTTCTATCTAACAACTGTTTATTTTTTCAGAATTGCTTTTTAGTTTTGGTCAAATTGAGTTTTGAAATACAGCTGGCAAAATAAAAAATAATCATGAAAAGTATAATTGTTTTTTCATCCCAAAATATTTCGTTTTGCTTCAAAAGAATGGCTTGGTTTTTGGTTTTGGGCTGTTTCATGAGTTTAAAAGCTTTTTCTTTTTCCTTTTAAAATTTAGAGCAATTTAAAAATGGACAGATTAAAAGCTTGTTTTGAAAGTTTTTGAAAGGGTCTTGGCAGTTCTAAAATGAACCACTCCATTTTGAAAATACTAAAATGAAGTGCTTTGACATTTTAATTTTTTTTCCTGCATTGTTTCATCTGGGTCTATTTGCTAAATTCCATTCAAATTCATGAAGAGTCTCACTAACCCTGAAATTCATTTGTGTAGTGTATTTATTATTTGCCATACAGCAGTGGTTCATTAAACTCTGCATCAGTTCAACCTTAAATAATGGGAGAGAATTCTTAATAGGGCCTTGTTCATATACAGCTACCATTCTCACTCCCCTTATAAATACTGCCCTAAGGGGCACTCAGCTGTGCAGGGCCACATTTACCCCTGTGGGAGAAGAGGTAGCAAGAGAGACCTCAGCCCCCTGAGCTGGTGTTGCTTCTCCTCTCCACCCAAGAGAGTCCTCCTGGAGTACCCATATCACCCCACTCTCACCAGTGTTTCTGCAGCCTCTTGCTGAGCTCTGCCTTTCTGCCTCTGCCTGCTCCTGCCATCAAAGGAAGACTCTCCTGTTCATGTCACTATATGTGGTCACTGCACTTCTTATGCCTTCTTTCTCACCTTTTTGCCACTAGTGAAGATTGGCCTGTTTATACTCCAGCTGGTTTAAATGTTTCTAAAAGCCATTCACCTGCAGTAGCAGTCAACAGCTGGGATGCCAACATTTTTGTCTTTTCTGGCTGCTCAGCTTCACCAGGGCTATTCACAGCTTGCACTTTGCTAAGGTCGTTGGTATCACCCTGACACATTTCCTGTATTACATGAGGATCAGGTTCCAGTAGTTAACAAGTCAAAAAATACTCCTGGGGGAGGAGAGGAACTAGGTAGATAAGTGTGTTCCACATGTGTACTTTATTTTGGGAATTGCTGCCTTCATCCATGTGAGAAATAATTGCGATCAAACATGGGTCTGAAATGTGGTAGTTCAGATCACACTGAAATGCCTTTGTACTCTGAATGTTCCAGTCCAGCAAAGCCAGAGTATGAGGGGATGTCAACTGCTGGCCGCTGCTCAGTGCCTGGATCTATAAATAGTCTCTGGGTCAAACTTTGCACTACTGTAATTGGGAATAGCTCCAGTAAAGTCAGTATCTCCACCTTTATTCTCTTGAAATTTAAAGCCAGGTTTGGCCCACTATGTGGACAGAGTCCAACTGGAAACTAGGGCCAGCCTGACTTATGGGAGAGGAGATGAGAACGAACTCTCCTGCAGTTAGTTAGCCTCAATCCTCACATGTCTCCCAGATATAACTGCTCTGACCTCAGTGGAATTGATCCTAATTTATGCCACTGTAACTGAGATTGCAGTGTGCATTGTTTGAATTCTGTAGGGTGCGCCTTCTTCCAGATGGAAACTATTTGCAAACTATAACAGCCTCTTTCCTAACGTCGAGGCATGCCATATCTGAAATTTTTGGTGGGGCAGGGGTGTGGAGAAAAGGATATAATGCCAACTTTGTGCTTAGTGCTACCTAGTGACATTAAATTCTGCAGTGTTCTATTAAATTATCAGCGCCTAATTAGGGGATTAGAAGATCCTATCCTCTCATCCTAATTAAAGAATATGTTCTAAGATCATCCAAAAGAAGGGAGGAGGTAGCTTTAGGAAATTCAGAATGGCAATGTGGTGATTCTGTGCAGGCCTTTTTTCTTATATGGGTGTTCTGCTAATTGATTTTTCTTGCATCTGCAGCTTCTGTTTTTTCCAGCTTTACAGATTACATTGCTGACGCGTTTGATGAATGGGATGCTGTGCAGCTGAAAGATCACACGTCTCAAATGGCTCACTTGGCGTTCTCAGACTGCACTGACTGGCAGAGTTGCAGCTCTCCGACAAAGGGAAAGGCTGCTTTTCTCTCGGAAGAGCGCTGTAACTCATAAGTGCAACATAAAGACAACATACTAGCAAGATATAAAACACACATGTGTGAGTGTGTCTGTCTATATACGCATGCATATGTGTGTGGATATCTGTGTTTTTGGAGTGAAAAGCCACTCTGTCTTCCCATAATTGCACTGGAAATGTTCAGTTTGTCAGCCTGACTTTTTTCCCTGTTAGCAATAAAATTTGGCCAGGAGTCCTAGCATGCCATAAGAAATCAAGCCGTGACCACATTAAGCATGAATGGCAGGGCAAGGTTAAAGCCTGTAACACTATGCTGGGGTGACCTGTTGCAGAGTTGGAGGCTGAGGTGTGAGGTTGGGTCAGATAACTATTTGCAAGTGAAGCACAAAATGAAGCTCAAAGCTACTTTGACTATTTACTCTTTCAAGAGGCATTTAGTGAGTATTTTTTTATTTTGAAAGCATATTTAGAAAACTTCAGCTGCAGGGTTTGTAGCCAAACTTCAGAAATCAAACCAGAATATTTCTTAATGTTACCTATTACCTACAAGTGCACTCATCTATATTCCTACTTATACTACTTTTCAATGATTTGAAAAGCTTTTCTATAAACTCATATACGAAGTGACTGCTGAGAAGTGTCTGACAAAGACAGAGATGTTCAGCTGCAGTAAAATAAAAAAAGGAATCACCCAACCAGTAACAGGAGTAGGTTGGCAGATCTTTCCTGTGATCAGCTCTGTAGTTCTAATGAGTAGAAAGTTAGACATTCTCTTAAAGAAAAAAAATGAGAGGTGCCAGGGAATTGTTTGCACCACCTATAAACTTTCTGCCCTTAATCTGTCTCCTGAAATACTGAATTGAATGCAGATGGGGGAAAAAACCAAAAAACAAAACCAGCTACAGTTTTGAATTTGAAGCCTTCTTATTAATTTGTCTTTGCTTTTTTTGGTAATTTTTGATTAATTTTGCTTACTAGATCCTTTAGCCCAGGAGCATTTGAATGCAGCTTTGAAGGGAATTTGGCTCAGTGCTGTAAGGCAGGCTAGGGAAGAGCCTGGTCTTAAAATAGACAAAGCACAGTGCATGAATTGGCTTCCCAGATCCCAGTGAAGCACAACCTGAACTTTGCCTTGTGGAGTAGCAAACTTGAAGAGCATGACGAAAACCAGGGCTACAAAGGATCTGCTGTGTCCCACCCTTTTACAGCAGCAAACAGGCTTTGGTGAAGGTCACCTACCTACACCAGCTTTGCCTCTGTCTAAGTTATGGGTTATCTTTCTGTGAGGAGAAGGCAATCAGGCTTTTTCATGCCTCAGTGAGTTGAAAAACTATTCAAACTTCATTGGATATCACCACAGCTGATAGAAAAATAACATTTGGCGTTTTTAAGTTGTGGCTCACACTTCATGGTAAGGTCTGACAAGCATGAGGTGTTTGGGAGGTTTGTACTACAGCCTTGTTTAGTAGTATAATCCAGAGCTGGGTGCTGGACATAGGTATGAGATGGATGGCAGCAGCCACTGCCCAAGGAAGTGCCACAGTTCAGCAGACTCCTTAGGGAGCTGTGGATTGTCCCAGCAGGAAAACCATCTCCTCCTGTAGTGCAGAGCAGCAGAGCTTTACAGAATGCCAGGTCTTGCAAGAATTTCCAGATTAGCAGCACCCTAAAGTACTTTCTGCATTCTAGAGGGCTTAAGAAGCTGAGGACATAGAAGGTCATTTAAGGACTGCCCCAGCATAGGCCCAGCCATATCTGCTTCATTGCTGATTGACATTAGTCCAGTCTGTTTTTAAAACCCTGGTGACAGAGCACCTCCATAGCTTAAAGAGAAAGCTGTGCTTGGGCTGGTTCTTAGCATTACAAAGCTTTTACTAATAATGTCCAATACAATTCTTTCTTGCTGCCAGTTATGCTGTTTTCACTTCTTTTCTGCCAAGCTAATTCCTTCATTTTTATACTAGCCTTTTCTGTGTATGCAGACTGTTATCCCAGGTATCTCTTCTGCACACTAATTATCTCTAATTATTCAATCTTACCTTTTACGCTGTGTTTTCTAGATTTTTGATTCTTCCCAGAGCTCCATCTAACAGCAGTCTGTCCTGTCATTTAACAGCTTTCTGGAAGTTGTGTGCTCAACACTGGACCCTGGTACTTTAGCTGAAGCCTTACCCTGGTTATGGGCTACTGATGGTTCTCTCAGTCCCTCTTGCAGGGCTGCTTTCATCAGACATGCCAATTACTGCTTTCAGGATTTAATTGTAAGTAGCTGAGGCTAGTTCTAATTAAATTAATTACTTGATATAATTAAATAATTATTTGGAGCCGAACTGATGCTAAGAGAAGCCAGACATTCATCTGGCATAAATTGATGCAGTGTCTCAATGTCTCTAAATAATACTGACTTGCATTATCCAAGCCCAGTGAACAGGTTCACAAATGCCCTGGCATGACAACATGTGAGTCTCCTGAGCTGTTTCACTACAGGTGCTGTTTCTGCCAACTGCATCTGTGTCAATCTAAAGCTGCTTCACTGTTGTGATGGACATAAACCCCCCGTGCATGAATGATGCATGTTTGCATAATTATTACCAATTGTTAAACCAGAAGCATTTGCTGCATGAAGTGTTAAAAACATATTACATCCAAATACTGCTGTTTTTTCTGGTTTATGGATGCTAGTGCTTAAAACTTTAATCAAAATATTATAGTTAGTGATTTAAATTCTGTTAAAATGCACAAGCAGTGTGTTATATTCAAAATGCCATCAGCTCTGATCAACTCTAGAATTGAGAAACATGTTTGACTGATTTAAGGCATCACAAAATGATCATAGTGGTATAGCAATTAACAATGTAATTAAGATTTACAGGTTGCATAATTAATTTCATATGTATAACAATTGAAGTTTAATTAATAAAACTTAAGTGTGCTAATTAGCAGTATTTTCAGAACCAAAAATGTTTCAACAATGAAATTTGGATAATATCTTTTTCCTTTCTTACCATTCTTTGCTGGATTGTTACTCTGTTCCCATATTTTCACATTTCCAGATCTTCTTTTTGGTTGTACTTTACTGTAGGGGAAAAGAATGATGTTTTTAAAAATTGCAAATCTTTAGCTGATAAACCGTATTATTCCATTTTAAATTGTTCTTCTTTTACCTGCAGAGGCCATTGTACTTGCTGTTGCATGTTCTTATCTACACCTTGGTCATATATTCATTTAAGTCATTGTATGGTAGAAAGAGCATGTTAAATTCATGGATTTGTAAGACTGAACAGTTTTGGAGATTGCTGTAGTCTCATTTATAACAGTGTAACTTAGTTGGAAGCTCAGCTGAAGCCTTTCAACATTGAATGGATCAAGTGATAATTCTTATAGAGTATGTTTTACTAAAATCAGGCAACACCCTTTTCTGTTACTATTACTGAACATGTAGCAATAGCATGAAGCAGCAGAGCTCCACTGTTTTAATGATTTTCCATTCTTATTTAAGTGTATTAGTAGATTCCCTGCCTTGATGTTGTGATGAAAGAAGACTGCTTTGATAGATACTTACTCACAAAGGAGACTGGAGGGCTAAAAATTTGGTCCCTGTCTGAAAGGTGACAGGGTAGATCATTCCATGTAATCAAAACAGGTAAGAGATGGCAGTGATTCTTATAACTGCTCCATAGTCCCTCCTACTGCTGTATCCAAAGTCCTTCAGTAGGAAGGAACACTGTTACTGCTTTGCACTGGCTTTGTTGCTAATACTCAGTGCAAGAAAACAACACTGCAGGTGTCTTTCAGCATTATTTACTCATTGTCATGGAACTTCTGCAGGTCACACCTCACTGTGTGTGCAGTCTGAGGAACCACTGGAAAAGCAGATCTTTTTATTTTTGTTGTTGAAGGAGTCCTTAATGCATAAAAGGACACAGCTTACAGGACTGGGCTGTCCGACAGCAGCTCATGACTTGCATTATGTTATATTGACAATGTCTTGGCAAATAAGACACTGACAAATTGTTTTGCAATGAGAGCATAAACTATACAGAATATTGTGCAAGGCAGACAACATAAGGAGACACCCTCTAGGAGTCTCCAAGGACTTGCATTTTTTTATTGCTTACCATATTTTTTCTAATATCTGTGTTGATGCAATGTCTCATTTGGGAAGTGGGATTTTTTTCCCTTCTGCCTCAGGCAAAGCACCCATCAAGACTCTGAGCCCAACTCCCCCTGTGTTTGTCAGGAGATGCAAAGGGAGCCCAAGCTGCGGTGTTACAGAGGCCAGAAGCTTTCACAGGGGCTATCATCAGAGACTGAAAGATTCTAGATATTCCAAGAGAGAATGTCAAGGAAGCTTCAGGTTAGACTTTAGGTCTCCAGAAGTGCAGGTGGATACATTTTATCTGGATGTTATGGAATACCCATCCTGGTCTTAACAAAAACCTAAAACTAAGAATAACAAATAAAATCTCCTACAAAAACTCCCCATCACTAAGTTAAAAGCAAGGGTAACATGCAAATTTGATTCACTGCTGAGAATCCAGAGGGCTCTCACAGCCCCTTCCACTACTGCTTTTGGGGTCAGATCTTGAACTGGTGCTGAATTCCTCACATTCGGGTGGACTCAACATGGTTCATTGGTACTGATTTGTGTTTGCCTCCTTTTGGTAGGAGTGGGGATTTAACTACTTGACAGTCCTGATACTCATGTAGCATACTACAATGCTCTGCCAATCTTGTGTTTATCAAAATTTCAGGCAAAGTGGTGTTTTTAAAATACACTTAGAGATAGAATAAAAACAATAATTATTAGATGTGGATGAGTTTCAGAGTTCAGCCATTCTGGAAAGATGTTTTTAAAGAGATTAGCTGTGTAGCACTAGTTTACTGTGCAGAAAAAGATGATTTTTTTGATTCCTATCTTTCAAAAACAAGCAGAAAATGGGGAAAATATATTTTCTTTAGCTTGTTAAAATCTATAATTACATAAGCTTTCCACTAGGATAACATATGGAAAACACTGATTCCAAAGAAAAAAATAAATCTAGAAAGACCTGAATTAGTGAAAAGGGATATAAAGATGAAAGTAGCCTATAAATTAATGCTATAGTAGAAATCACAGTAATGTAAGACTAACCTTTCTGTTATATTTTTATGCTCTAATGGAGCCCTATTACATATTTCTGTGGCCCCCTCTCTGATAAGTTCTTCAGTATTCCCTCTTGCAATAAGAAATCATCTGAAATACCTGTGGGACTGGCCTCTCCCAAGACACCCTGTGTGGATTGTTCCCTAACTACTGATTTCTACACTTTCAGTAGCACAAAGTATTCTGTGTTTTGACAGGGAAATCCTTATAACTCTAAAAATGAATTAAGTATTCATCCAATCATAAAATGACATCATGAAAGCAGCTCTTTCACTGATGTGGTGACTATGGAGTTGCTTGACATTATTCTGCTAACACACTTTGACTGGATATATGTTTTGACATCCAGACAACAGGGACACTGATGGAAACTGATGGACCCAATGTCAAAAGAAGAAAAGCTGACTGCAGGAGGACACCCAGAAAATTAATAGGTGGATTGCAAAAAAACCCTTTCCCAAAAGGCAAAGTCAATAAAGAGAAGACTGAATAAACCCCACCCCTCCTCCCCCCAAAAAAAGGGAAAGAAAAGGAACAGACAAACCAATTCTTATAAAAATAGCAAAGAGATACCGAGGGGAGTTTTGGAGCTCAGTAGATGCAGGCTGAGGAGTAGTTAATTTGAACCTGATTAGTTGACATCCAATATTCATATTTTTGTTTCTGCTGCAGCCTTCAAAAATAACTGTGTTGATACAGCAGAGAACCTCATTATTAAGCATCCTTTATCTAGTTCACATTTTTAGTCTTTTCCTGAATTTCCACCATAAATGTTCAAGAATATGGTGAACTAAATGCCATCTGCAGGAGGATTAGCATTTTTAGACATTTTCTGGGGGGACATTTCAATTTAGTAGCCAAGACCTTTTCTTACTTCCATCAAGAGCCTTTGTAAGCAGTTCTGCTTGCACATTTATAAAGTGTATTTATATAAAATCTTCAAAATCTCCTAGATTAAAAAACCCCCAGTTTTGGAATCTGCCAGAAACATACTCCTTCACATATTTTGGACATTCTGAACTGAGAATTTATATCTATCATAGATTGGTCACTTTTCCCTGTCATCGAGTGACATATGCCATAGGTAAAGGACTTGTGACAGGGCTCAAGGCAGAACTGTGTTAAATAATGCCGTGCCAAGAATCCAGTATTTGCACAGTCAACAAACTCCTCCAAGTAAATGATAACATTTACGTATTTTGCCACCTGCTGACATCATGTCTCCCTTTGCACTGAATCCAGTATCAGACTATTTCTAAAGCCAGTCAGAGACTTCATTACTCTGATTTTTTGGAGTAGTCTCTGAAGTCCTTGGGCAGCAGATTTTTGAAACTGTGAGACTGGTATAGCTAATATAATTATTACCATTCTCCTGTAGGCCTTCAGGGATGGCCACTGTTTGATACATGACACATGCTTGCAAAATGGGCCTTTGACTTGCTCCAGGATGGCCATTCCTATTGTTCTGTGCAAAAAATTACACCAAACTGAAACAACCCTACAAAGAAGCCTCAATCAAACAGTCATCCAAAATACTAAATAACAAGAAACAATTTTTTTACCAAGAAGTGATTCTCAGATCAAAATACTGAAAATCAATAAAAAGGAAAAAATAAGTTTTGTGAAAGTAACTTGGCTTCATTTTCTGTAGTTCTTGGCTAGAACATTTCCATTGATAGAGTTGCTAAGTGCATTCTATTTACAAATATAAACACTTGATTTTGATCAGCAGAAACGCATCAGCACACTTGAACAGTGTCAATGATGACATAATTACACTCACAATTTCCTCTGTAATGATTTTTAAATGTCAGCAGTCATTTTTTGTCTAATTGTAGCCTGCATGTCAGCGCTTCCTCTTAAAACAGCATGTTCCTCTCTGCTGGAATTTCACACCTCTCCACTCGCTCACTCACTCACTCACTTCACCAGTGAAGATAATGAAGATGATAAAGGGCTCCAGGATATTTTCACTCCTGTGCTGCATTGCCATATAACATCAAGCAGGCAGAATGAGGACTTTTTTTTTTTTTTTGAAAGTGGAGAGTTTGATCCGTTAAACTATAAATAATTATTTGATTTTAATGAACAAATCAAAAAGTAGTTTTCATTTTTCAGACACCCTGCTGCTGCTTTGCTAATAACCTGTTAAAAAGCTGGGGCTTGTGTTAAAAACATTCTCACACATCCAGACCTGAAGTTACTCCCTGGAGGAGAAGGCTGACCCTGCAGTGTGAGCCCTCGATCACTTCAGTGTTTAACACCGTGCAAAGCAGGTGAGGCTTGCTCTTCAAAGGCAGCCTGGTTAGAGATGTTAGCGCTCCCATCTCTTGCTATGACCTAGAAAGTGACATTTCAAATGCTATTTTGCATGGGTCCAGGCCCCAGAGCCCACAGCATAACAAATAGGTCCTCCTCAGACTCTCTTCCTCCTCCCACAGATCACAGACCGCATCATCAAGTGTATGGATCTCTTGTGCAACAAACTGGAAGCTCTGCACTGAGGTTAGCAGCAAACATTTTCCGCTCATCTGAACGTACACTGCAATTGGAAATAGGGGCCAAGGAGGCCTCCTTCAATCCAATTTGCTTACAACTCATCTTCAGCTTTCTGATGATGCTTAACTGTAGGGTTTAGGAGATAAAGCTTATAATTTACTGGCCCATTTAATATCAGAACAGGTGAAAAGCCAGAGAGAATTCACACTGTGAAATCAAATAATGAAATAAGGTTGAGGTGTCTGATAAAAAAAGAATATGATTGAGTATCTCTAATTACAAATACAGACATACAATGACATATCAACTAGTTATTTGTCTGAATAGGTCCCTGAAAGCTAGAAGAATGAAAAATGAATAAACTGAATAAACACAGGTGGGGGCATAGGAATGAGTGTTTTCTACAGCCCATGATAACATTCATTATGTCCCTCTGTGACACTGCCATCACATGTGACTCCTACATACCCAAATGTCTGTGTGCACACAGGCGTGTGGGGACCACAGATTCACACAACACAAATGCAGACCTGCGTCTCTTTGTGGTTTATGTTGCAATTTGTGCCTTACTTTTTTTTTTGGCTAAATTGGTGCCTCAGGGACCTTCTGGAGCTCTTGAAAAGGGCAGGTTTTCTTATACAACTGCATCCTATGCACTTGTGAGATGTGTGGATGCATAGAGACAATCTGAAAAGTGATGCTCCTGCACCCCACTGCAGAGGGGTGTCCTCAAGGAAGCTAAGCACACCAAAGCCACCAACAGCCAAGCAATCAAGAGCAAAAGAAACCACGAGAATATGAGTGCTCAAGACAGTGGAAGACCTGCCATGGGGAATGAGGTGTTTGCAGCTAGCTTGCTGTGTCCACTCTTAAGAGAACAAGAGTCAAAATCTAAAAATAGTGGAAGTTGAAAGACTATGTATGACATGTACCTAGAACACAGAGTCACTGCTCTAGAACTTTCTTTCTCCCCTACCCCTTTCTTTCCCAATTTTATACCAAAGAGAAAAGGAGACAATATTTAAATTAATTTGAAATTGAATGTAATATGCTCATATGCAAGTCAGCCATACTGGAGTGTTACCACAAAGCTACCTATGGGCAGGCTGCACTGCACCACAGAAATGATCAACATGTCCTTGCCAGGCTGCTCAGCTAAAGGTAAACTGAGAAAAGGGAAAGCAAGTTAAGAGCCATTTCTGCTGTCTTCTGCAGATCCAGATGGCTTGCTGGAGGCTGTGTAAAGATTTTTTGTAAGGCTAATAATGTAAAAAGGCTGCTTTGAAGAGCAGGTTCTTCTTTTTCCATAGAAAAGCAAAAAGGACATTTACTAGTCTGTTCGCCTCTTTGGAATTACCTGCAGAAGACAATCAAATCCCACACAGAGCTGAGATAATGCTCAATTACCCTGGACAGGAGGTGTTTTGTTTGTTTCGTTGGTTTATTTTTATTTTTGGTTTTTGGTTTTTGGTTTGTTTTGGTTTGTTGTTGTTGTTTGGGTTTTGGTTTTGTTTTTTTGTTTGTTTTTTAGATTTTTGTTGGGGTTTTTTAGTTTATTGCCGAGTCTTTTTCAGCAGGAACTGAAACCCCAGCTTTTTAATGAACTACCAAAGGCAAATTGCATATTACACCCACCCATCTCCAACATTTGAACATTAGGAAATTTGCAGAAGGAAAGGGGAAGTGGAGTTTTCTGTTTCAGTGGGCCAAAGGTACTGGAATATTGATGTTACACATAGGAATTGAGCTTATGTTTTACATTACAGTCAAGCATTCCTGTAGCCTCAGACAAATAAATAAAGGCTGCTGATAGAATGACACACTGTTCATTTAGTGTCTAACCATGGTGATTTCAGCCTGTAGGAGCCCAGAAACATTCCTATACTACCTGAAACAGGTTTATAGCCTTGTAAAAGTGGGCTGTCATAGATTGTGCAGTTTGGCAGATTATTCATGACACAGTCACTGCATACAGAGCATTGGCTTCTGTAGTGTCTGAGGGTGCTTGACATCTCTTAAAGTCTTGCCAAAAGTATTGCAAGTTGGCCTCTCAGAAAACTAGGCACATTAAGTTAGAGACCACGTCTGAAAACTTCAATTGATTTGCTTCACATGAACTTGAATTGAACCTCAACCTTACAAAACACAGCATATTAAAACATAAAGACAGCTGAGTGGTAACCATGACAACACTACTTCCAAAAAACCCAGAGGTATAGCCAACATTTATACATATATACTGCAAGGGATAATACATTCTTTTATACACTTACTAATACCAGTTCATGCTGTGTGCATGATTTTTCATCAGCAAAATTGTATGTTACACAGGAATTTCCAGATATTAATTTACCTTTGATGTTTTTTGCTACTCTGATAAGGCCCATGCAAAATGAAATTAGTCAAAATGTTCCAAGTTTTAGGCTTGGGTGCAGTATGGTCTCAAAATATTGCCTCAATTTTAAAAGTCTGTCTTGTGGCAAAATCCGTGCTGCAACTCTGTGTTGCATTCCACTGAGCCATAATATTAGTTAAACGTTTTAATTTCTTTTATTTTTTAATTGTGGCAAAAAGAGTGACTTTTTTTCATTGCTGTATTTTAGGAAGATGTATGCCATTTTTTAAATAGATTATTATGTTAAATGAACCTTTATTCCATCTAGATGTCTGCTATTTTTCAGTCGTTGGATTAAAGGATGGTTCTTTAGTTTGGGCTCTTGTCAGCACTGATGTAAAGTGCTTTATGTCTCATTTTTATAAGCCATTTCATCCCAACTGGGGTGCATTTTTAATCTCCTTTTCTCTAAATAAATTGAGGACTATAGCCCTTTCCATTACTTAGGAGAGAAATATGTTTAGTTTATTTTGTTTTCCTAAATGATTATTTTCTAATCTTTAATTAGTATCACAAATACTTTTGTCGGCACATTCTTCCAGTGAAAGGTTGTATAGAGCAGTCACTGCATTCTGCATGTCCTATGGGACTGTGTGAGGAGTTAAACATTCCTCTTTCACACAGTGAACAAAAGCTAAATTCTTGTCTTCTTTTATTTCTTTCTTTTCCTTAGGTCTGAAATGCTAAAACTATAGGTGCAGTCCTGAGGGCTGAACAGTGATGCTCAGACCTTCTTGGGTTGTACCATGGTGAGGTTTGATGCAGGTCTGTGATTCATCTGCCATCTCTTTTTTTTGCAACTTCATTGCTTTTCTGACCTTTTAGATATTTACTTCATAGCATAGATTGTGTTTACTACTTCTTTGGGGACATAGTGAATTGCAATGACAATGTCCTTTCCCCCAGCAAGACTAGAGCATAAATGGTTCAGTCGCTATCAACCAGGAGCACTACACATATGAAATTCCTCATGTATTTTATATGTGTATATATATTTTATAGATATAGAAGATGTAGAACAATGTCAATGTGCTAACTTGGCCCATTAACCAGTTGGGTATATTTCTTTGGCATCAGTCACTTCTATTACACAGCACGCACAAACAGTAGCAAAGGCAGCCTTAGAGTGCAAAAGCCTCTACTCCTGCATTATTAATGCATGTCATTCTTAGCTCATCTGTGACAAGCAGTGTTAAAGATTTGCTAACTAGAACGGCAATCATACCTTTTAATCCACTCTATGCTTTGGAAACAAGACCTGGCTTACATCTGGGCTGTCCTCAATAGCTGTGACTGCAGTGATTTCAGTGAGGTTTATCCATCCTGCAGGGAGAACCCTTAAATATAACGCGGTGTTTAATTTGTCTTGACTTTCCCTGTTGGCTTCTCCCAGGCTAAAACCAGGGTGTAAGCTGACACATAAGGAGTATGGATAAAATGGGTGCCAGGATTTGACTGTAAACTGCTCCCAAATTAGCACAATGGTATAGTTACTATTCAAACAAATTGCCCAGTGTTGTAAAGAGACCTCCAAAAGCTGAATTTGTGAAGCTCTTATGGTCTTAAGCACAAGGATCTATTTCTTGCCTTTTCAAAATAAAGAGCTTGAAAACAAAAACTTCCACTGCCCTTTCCACTTGCCTATTCCAGAGTTCATGTAATTTAGATTTAATTAATTCTCAGATAAAAGGTCTGGTATGTAAGCACCAGTTTTGGATGACAGCTGCAAGTGATAGTGGAATCCACCTCATATTGGGTTTTTTTGGTCTAAACTTTCCTTTCCTTAGTGTGTGGAACCTTGTTCTCCTTTAGGGAAAGCAGGAATATGTAAGCCAAAACATCCCATCTCCATCTGGATGTTCTCCTCCTTTCTTCATCTGGCACTTATTGCATGAATGCTACTGTAAAGTACCACAAGACAGTACTACGGACAAAAATGCAGCTCATTAATTGTTCTAGGAAAGAGAAAAGAAAGAGCAGTGACACCCTGGAGGCATTAAGGACAGAATAATCATGGCATAAGCAACAAAACTCTGTCAGTCCTCTTGGTGCAACCCTCCCTCTGGCTATTCATTCACCTGGGTGCTGCTCTTGGGACATGAGCTCCCACCATGGCAGCAGCCCATGCCCACTGCTGGCACCATGTCCCCTGCCATCAGCTTCTGTGACCAATGGTCTCCCAAGGCTGCTGGGCAGGCAGAAGTCTTGGAATCAGCCATGTGGGTGTCACCTGCACTAAATGAAATGGTGAGTGAGGCCCTTCCATACCTATCCAGTGCCATCCTTCGTTCTTTAATGCAGTTTGCCCAAGAAAACTTGACATTGAGAGCAAGGTTCGCTGGGATTGATGTTGCTGTGATGCTGTAAAACCTTTTGTGAAATGGGGTTTGTAACTGCTAATACTCCCCTGTCCTCCCAGGCAATACAACACCACCCCACTGCACTCTGTGCTAAGAGTTACCAGCCCAGCTGTGCAGGGCATGGCCATGCAAGGCTCTGAGCTGGGCTGTGCTCCTCACAGTGCCAAGCCAACCTGCCTGGGATCTACTCTAGCTGGGCTTGTGCAAAAATCCCAGCTCTCTGCAGTAAGATTTAAATTCTGTTTTGTAGAGAATATGGAGAAATGTTCTCTCTCACAGTTGCTGTGAAAAACTACTGCTTCCCCAAACGATTAAGGTCTTTAGGAGACAATCAACAAACTGACTTATTTCTCCTGTAGACGGGAAAAACACATCCCTCACTGCTGCAGAGGTTCCTAAATGAGGCACAGCTGGATGGCTGCCAGTAAAGCCTTAGTATAGTAGTTGGCTGGGGAACAAGGATGCCGTGGCAACCACGTGTTTGTTAGTGAGGATGCTGCATAATTTTTAACAAATGGTTGTGAGCTAAGACTGGGGGTGGGGGTGTGGTGAGGAGGCAGGTCTGCTTCCCAGAGGTTTACACAGGAGCTGCTGCAGAGAAGGTAAGCACTCTCCATGCAAAGCAGTGCTGGATGAATGGAACCTTAGATGTTTAAGGCTAAAGAGCTTTCCTTTTGCAGGTGTACTTAACTCTTTCTTCTGTCTGCTTGAAGCTACAAATGTGACAAGGTGCTCATCATCACAGGACACATCTAAGGGAAGATTACACAAGCTCCTTTTGAAAATAACAAAAATTAAAGCTTACAGAGAGAAAGGATGAAAAAGCTGGGTTATGAACTGTGATTGGTTTGGGCTGATTCAGTTTTGTAGCTTCAATCTCTTCCTTTGTGTAAGTAAGTGTGCATCAGTACACTACTAGTTAAGGAATAGTTATAATTTTAACATAGGTACTGATGGCTTTTCTTGCTCTCCTAAAAAGCTAGGTCAGGTCACTTCTTGTATACTGAGAAAGAAATAGAAGTTCTTTCAGACAATTGCTACACATCATTCGTTGATCTCAGCCTGCGCAAAGGTCTCCAGGGTAAAGGTTTTCGTGCTTCCATAAATCTAAACTTCTGAGGAAGACAGTAGTGCACAGACAAGTCTCTTAAATAAATCTGCAGAGTCCCATAACAGTTGCAGCTATTAACTGAGGCCTTGCAAGAGTGTTCATTAATTCTGTCTACGAATGACAGCCCAAAGCCTATAGCAGCTCTTTGTGAGGGCAGGTGAGTTCTGGTGACCTTGCACAAGTATTCAGCTGGTGGTTCCTCTTCCAAACCTTTGCACAACAGGAATGGTCAGTGCTAAGGAACAGATGTGTTTAGCATCACAAAAAGCTGCAGCTTCATTACGCTGGGGAACAAACTCAGGGGCATATCTCATGTATTTCACAAAGATGGTGTAAATCTCATTTTTGATAGTATTAGTTAATATTTACAAAGTATTTTAAATTCCCAGAGAAATCATTATGAAGTTGTTGCAGACATTATTATTCCTATTACTGTCAGGAAGAAAATTGTGTTTTATAATCTACCCAAATGATAATATTGTTTTGTTTCTTAAGAGTACTTATGTGCTTTATAAAATGTCATGTATTGTTCTCTGTGTCCTCTGATCCACGGTAACTTCATAATGATATGAAACATTGACATTTGGGGATTGTTTTTTACTGTCTTTTTTTCATACAGACTTCCACGGACAATTTGCTAATGGTATATGTGTGTGTTTGAATTAAACCCTTTAATGCTAGGGGAGGAGATCAGTTTGACACGGAATTGAACAGCTGTTGTTTCTTTAAAGAGAAAAGGCCTGCTGGATTTAAGTGTGTTTGAGTATATCTGGTTGACTGAACAGTTTCCTCAAGGAAGTATTCATTCAGTCAACGTCCTGAAGGGTTAAGAAAACAGAAACCCATAGTGTTACTGAGTTGTTATGTACGTTGCCAAGGGAACTGTAGCTGGAATGTTTAAATGTGTTGTTTCTCCCCATACCCACAGGAGAGGAGCTTGAGTGTCTTGGTGTGCCCTAATCCTCACAATTAGTTTCTGTGTGGTGGTGGGGGGCTTATGGGGCTGATCAGACTAAATACTTGTAGTGACACTGGGTAACATTCCCACCGTGCCGGACAGAGTGACTTTAGCATCATACTCATCCCTTAGGAGAATCACAACCAAAACCAGAAAAGGGAGTATATTAAAAGCCTCCCTTTTTGCTTCTCCCTGAACCCTGTGGATTTCTTTTAGTAATGCATATTATAGAAGTTAATGTTCTCCAAGGAGATCACTTTAAGACTTTAGTAAGAGAAATCATGACATTGATTGATCTTGACTCGGATCTTTAGTGTTGGTATTGTTTTGTCCCGCATGCCATTTAATTTTCTTCACTGGTGTAAAGCAGGAGGAACCTTTGTTGCAAATGGCCATTTCAACAGAAGAGGCAAATTCTAGCCTCGTTTCCATGTAAAAGCTGGGCTCTTGCACTGCAACAGATCCATCTGCAGAAAGTTTAATCAAACAATCTTATTGCCAGATAATTGCTGTAAGAAAAATACCTAAATCTGTGGAGGTCAACTGTGCCATAGATATTTCATGAAGCTGGGAACAACCTTTCCAAAGCCTTCCATTGGGCCACCACTCCCAAATGATTGGCCTATTCTACGACCATGGTTTTTTCAGGGGTGGTTGGCAGCACTCAGTTGAGTCAAAACTAGCTGAGCAGCACTCCATCCCTTGTTGAGTCAAACATTTTCCCAAGCACAAACTGATCCACACTTTGAATGATTTATGTATTTCTTCTGGTATGTGGGAGGATTTGCATTCGGGGAATATTTTCACTTTTGTGCTTGTGCCCCCTCCTATCTCTATGGTTTTTAATATGGTCCAAGATAATTCTGTCTTAATATTCTTTGAATCAAGTCTAGTTGCTATTAATGTGGAAAATACAGGTTACCTTCTCCTTGTAGCAGCCTCTCAAGTTCAAAAGCTCAATGTTTTCCCAAGGCACATTTTCTCAACACCTGATAATTCTTATTGCCTCCTAAGCAGGACCCACATCTTGAGGTGGAATCATCTTGAGACAGAGGGAGGTCTCCAGCTGGTCAGTGTTGGGGCAGATTGCACACTTTTTATCCACAAAAGTCCTGTGTACACATACTGTTGTGATGTTTCCTTTTTTTTTTTTTTTTTTTTTTTTTTTTTGTTTGAAATCACTGATTTACAGGCCAAGAGGCCTTTCTTTCTGCCTCCAGATAAAACAGTGAGCTTAGGCTTCATCATGTCCTGGATCATCCAGTTGTCCACATCCTCCAGCTGTACACACTGGGAGTCACCTGAACTGCAAAACACTGAGAAAGACCTGTTCACAGTCAGGTCTTCTATAATCTGATTTCAAAACGTCTTTCAAGATCTTAGATTTATACACAGTGATAGTAGAATCCTGGGGAGTCAATGCTTCCATCAGCGCTCAGAGGCCAGGCGTCCTATTTCCACTAGGATCAGAATGAGCAGACAGTGCTAAAGCTTGGGAATGCTGACACTACACATTTCCCAGCTGTGATGAAATCTTATGATTTAAAATAAAAGAACAAAGAAATAAAAGCCGAAGCTTGATCAGTGGTTTCTGTGTCTCTTTTATTCCATGACTTTTGATATTGTGATGAAAAGAGGGACAACTCACAAGAATAAATTTTTGTTTATTCTATTACCTAGTTTTGTGCTTTCTGAAACTCCTGCACAAGTTAGTTTGACCAGGCATTTTTGCACAGTTCTGAAAGTTTTATGTAGGGCAGCACTGAGGAGCAGTGGCAGGAGCTGAATGTGGTTTGCCTACAATCTTGTTGGCTCAGGTTTGTACTTCATCACCCAGATATACCTATGCTTTTATTTAAAACAGATATACCTATGTTTTTATTTAAAACAGTCTCTTAGAAGTCTCTTTAGATATTCTCAGGTCTTGTAAACTGAGTGCAAAACAGAAGCTATTATATGAGCTGACACTATGTAAATGAGAAAGAACCTATTAAAAACCCTATAAAAAGCAATGTAACCAAAGCCCTGCACTCCTCAGAAGAGTTAATCCTGCAATGGGTGCTAAACTCCAGAGCCCTAATGATGGGCTCTCTTCCATTGCCATTTACAACCACAAGGTGAGGATGAGCAAAAATCAGACTTTTTCCTTTTATTAGGTGTGGGAAACTTTTGTTTTGGCAGTGCTTCTTTTTGTCATTCACAGAGTTTGTTTTTCTCTTGATTTTTTTAGGCGCTTTTTATTTCCTATCAGAGTGTGGAGGAGAAAGCTGTTCTAGTCTGTAAGTTATGCGCCCCTTACAGTGCCCCTTAGTTACACAGCACAAGGAAAAGAGAAACAGAATCCATGGCACTGTGCAGAAATGCTGCACTATATAGTTTGCCCTGGTTAAACATTTCCAGAAAGGGAATAACACAATGCTGTGGAGCTCCTGAATGTCTTTTGGCCTTTGTGCTGCAAAGGTGATAGGCATTTAGGGTTAAACTGAAACAGTGCTGGATTCCGGGCAAATTGGTTTTCAGATCTGAGCTAGACTGATCAGAATTATTTCCTTTTAGTATTACCACAACACTGTCATCTCCTCTGTACCTGAAATAAGTGACAACTGGTGTCTTGAAAAGCAATATGCAACAGCTGTGTGAAAATTTAATTTGATATAGCCACATGCCCCCATCTTCAGTCACCTTTTTTGATCTTTCTTCAAACAACTTGTAATATCTACAAAATAATGCTGAAAGTCTTGTATGTACAGATTTTTTTGGTAGTATGTAATTCTGTCATTTTTTGCCTTGTTTTCTCCACATGCGGGGAGATGTCAAACTGGAAAAGAAAGAATGATTATCTACATTTTTCAAAGCCTGCAAGAAGCAAGAGTTGCATTTTGGGATTGAGTTTGGGATGGTCTCACTTTCTCTTCAGCGCTTATCTTGTAATTCACTTTTTTTTGCTCTAAAATGTTTTGGTGAGGGAAGGTGAGCACTGAATCTAGTCAGCTCCTTGTAGCTGCTGTGGTTTCCTGAATTCTCCCTCAGTGCATTCATGGTTAGCAGTGCCTAATGACAGAATGGATCAAACCATTAGACTTAAAAAGCAACTTACATGAAATTTGAATGTGCACCTGTACTTTATGAAGCTTGTGTCAGCTGCTTCTTCTTTGCTGCTAACATTTGAACCTTGCACGTTCAAATGCAATGTATTCTTATGCATACACTTTAAAGACGCAAGATCAAACCCTTTATCTGTTTTTACTTATGCTTGTCCTTAAAGCACCATGTACACTTTAAAGCTGCAAGGATTGCTCAAAGCTAACTGTCTCTATGAGAGGCTGAGACCATGCAAAACATTGGATGGTAGAGCAGGTTCTGGTTGTGCTCAAAATCAACTGCAAGTGGGAGACAACAGAATTTTAATAATGTAAACAAGAAAAAAAGAGTCTATCCATTAAAAGTGTATGTTGGAATTACGTAGTAGCTGAGAACAAGTTTCCAAAGCAAACGTACTACTAACTAACAGAAAAGCTCTTTCTGATTTGTAAATAATACTATTGTAAACCCTAAATTATGGTTTATCTGCCGTTCTACCTATTAATAACTTTCTATTATGTTCAATTAAGTAGTTATTGGAAAAACACTGAGGTCAGCAGTCGTACAACAAATCAAACCTTTCAGCACAGTCAGATGCTGGGGACACTGGCACACATCTGCCTCTTCTGCCAACAACAGAACAACAACAACAACAACCCCAGCAGAACCGTGGCCTTTGGTCGGCCCCTGCATTTTTACACTAGGATTGGTTCAGTTGATATAAAATAGTAACTCAGGCAGTCCAAGTCAACACTACAGGGGGCCTCTATAGGGGAAAACACAGCCCCAAACAGGCTTCCAGAATCCCCCCCTCAGGTTCCACGAATGCGGTTTTAACCATCCCTAAGACGAACCCCCCCACCAACTTTTACAGAGGCCACCCTCAGCTCACAAAACCTAGTCCCTTCCCTGAAGGCATTCAGAATCCTTTGAAATGGAAAATTTATGCTGTACTGAAATAGTTCAAACCATAATAAACAACTAGTGCCATCATTCTGCTGGTATTTGGAGCGCAATTAAACCTGAACCTCATGTGAGGACTCCTTTTGGGGTGGAAGGTGGTGCTGTGGGGAGGACAGGCAGCTCACCCCGAGTCTTTCCTGCTGCGGCAGGTTTTACTGCTTATCCTCCCCACCCCTGCAGTGAACAGCCCCCTTCTCTCTCCCCACATTTACACGAGGCACAGGGGCTTGTGGGGGATTATATAACTTATAGGTCAATTTGTTGTTTGAGCAGAAGAATGTGGTACATTGGCCGAAGCTGTTTGTTTGCTTAAGTTCTCAGAGTTCAATGAGGTCATTTTCTCATCTTCCCTGTGTTTTCTGTATTTTCCACAGACCTGCCAGCCTCAAACAACACCCTCTTTCTTCGCATTAGAAATGGAAACACGTCCTCTGCAGGAATTTTCCACTTAATAGCTCCTGCTTTCCTACCGGGGGCCTCAGTGCACCACCACTGCAATGCTGTATTTCTTTCCACTGCAGTTTGACATTTTGCAGCCAGAACAACGAACAGCATTCACTCAATCCTGATTTTTGAAAAACATATCTCTATAGGCCTACAGAACGCACCCAGTGCAGCAATCACCAGGGGAAAATGGCAAAGGTATTTAAACATCATTACATGTCCGTGAGACTATGACATTGTATGGTAAAAATGCTCTTTTATATAGTTGCTTTTCCTTACTCCCCATTCCTCCCCCCTCCAATGCTTTATAGACACACACACACAGACACCAAACCTCTGCCCTGCTCTCCCACCACCAGCCCCTCTCTTGTTCTACACTTGGTTGTAATTGTTTGCCTTTGTGAATTATTTCCTTTGCATAATATTTGCAAACTGTGTATCAGGTCCTTACACTGTGAGAAGCAGAAATGCACATTGCAGATAATCTGAGCAGTAAACAAGGAGTCTGCTTTAAAATGTGCCGAGTGAACTGTCTGAAGGCAGCAATATTTGCAGATTGTTTACTGCTGAGATGCAGTGATGTTGCTGAAATGCAGCAGCTTGAAGATTGGAGCAAAATTGGATCTCAGACACTCAGTCAAGCACAACCTGTAATTTTTTTATTTATTGTTTGCATTCTGCTTTTTTTAAAGTTAGAGCTGTATTATAAATTATTAAAAGCTATTTTCTAAAAATCTCTTTGCTGTGTCTATGAAAAAGATATTAATTCCTTTACAGGGAGCAAAATGAATGGAAGTAAACATGTTTATTGCTAGAAGGAAGGTTTCCCCTGTCTGCACAGTGGTAGAGTCTCAGACAGCAAGGTCCCAGTAGGTCAGATTGGAACACTGAATTGCGTATCAAATGAAACTGGTATTCTGGAAAAAGGGTGGAAAGAGGAAGAGGGGTGTTAGTGAGGAGGTTGCTCAGGCCAGGAGGGTGGGCCACTGAAAAACAACAAGTTAAAAAATAGGATTGATGATTTGCAGGACACCTAGGGTATTTCTTTCAGGGGGTATTACTTCCACTTTTAACCAGGAACAAGAGGTAGAAGAAAAAAAAGCGGCAGGAGCTGACAGCTTTGTGCTGATCAAAGGGATGGAGCATTGAATGCCTTCTTTTGCTAGCTATTTATTAGAGAGAGAGAAGGGTTCCTTTGCCATTCTACTTAGGAGAGAAGGATTAAAGATCAAAAAAAAAAAAAGGAGGGGGACCGGCATGAGTTCTTTGTTCAGAAAATACTTCTCTCTTTTTTTTTTTTTTATGGTGTGCCGTGCTGTCCACTACAAGACAAAAACACCATTTCTTTTTATAGCATTACTCCCTTTCTTTTCTCACTGACCAAAATTTCTAGTGATAAACAATTCCAGTAGTTTTTTTTTTTTTTTAATGTAAAGAAGGCCCCCTTTGGGAAACTTAGTTAACTGTCTTTTAGCCTGATTAACCTAGGAAATAAAGTTTAAATGCACTGCTGGGATTCTGTTTGGATCATCAGTTCATACAGATAACAGCAAAAGGTGTTAAAATACACTTCACTGGTGCAAGTGATCTCATGTTGTAAAAATGATTATCCCCAGCAGAACAGGGAAGGATTAAGGGGCCATGTCTACATCTGGGAAACTCCATAAGTGTTTTATTAGCATTAGTACATGTATTAATCACACAGACACAAAAAAAAGGCCTGTCAGGATAGTGGCAAATGGCACAGTGCATTAAATCTACTCTCTTAAGTCAGTGGAATGTGAGCATCTTTATTCCTAGAATTGCAATAAAGCTGTTAAGTAGTATGAATGAAATTGGGGAGAGTCTGCTTGTATGATTGTGGATCATTATGGATTACTTAAAAAGAGAGACTGCTTCTAAAGTATGGCACTCCCATTGCAGAGACTTTGAAGAAATGCGGGGTAAATTTAGTGTTCCAGCCTCAAATCAGTTGAACTGCACTGAGGACATTTGATCGCAGTGACCTAACTTCTCGTTTATATTCTGATTTCTGTTACGTAGATCAGAAAGGGAATGTCTATACATGTCCCATGCTTCTGCTCCATAGTTCAGGTTGCTGCTTCCCAGCATGAGTGAGAGTCAGGCTAAAGGGCCATGCAAGCAAGGCTGAGGTAACACTGATAAAAACAAATACTGTTGACCAGACACATGAATAATTCAGCAGATGGTCACCATGAGGTTTGAGATGAGTAGCATTTTCCACACTTTCATTCCATTTCCATTTGCAGCCCCTAAATTTTGTTTCATCCTGATAGCAACCACAAATAAAAAATGAAGAATTGCCAAATATGTGGTGATTTTACAGCCAGGCTTTTTATAAGGCCTACTGCCAGCATTAGGTTAGCAAAACAGATACATGGTGACATTATTTAGAGTTCTTTTTGATCTCAAACCTTCACCGCCACCAAAACTAATCGAAGTCCTTTAGTAGAGATTAGGAATGCAACTCTTGGAGAAAAAAAAGTGCTCATGTTTTTGCTGCAGTCTCCTTTCAGCTCTGTTTGTTGACAATCACCATACTAGAGCAGCATCTAGGAAAGTCTTGATAAAAACTACTTTAGCACCATGATAGATGTGATTATGAGACATATTATTGACTTCATTGCTAAAAAACATTATAGTTATACATGTTGAAATCCTGTCAAGAAGTTGCCTCTCATTCCAATATTAAACACTTCTCTTTCAGTGGATATTTGGAATATTGTATATGTCTGTCACCACAGCAGTGACATTTGTTATTTTGTTCATCAAAATGTCACCTGCCTGTCAAGATAGCTAAGATAAGTAGGACTGGGAAACTTTGTCGAATCATCATACACAAGCTTTTTTCTGTCAGCAGATGTATTACATGAGACACATTGATGTGGAATAGCAACAGAAGTCAGCTTCCTTGTCTGCAAAGTTAAAGAAATTATCACTTGCCTTATACTGATATTTTAGTAATTCCTTCACAGCATTAAGGGGACAGATGGACTATAAAACCAGTCAGTCCCTGATAATACAGGCTTGTTCTTAGAGTACCTAGAGTTGAAAAGGACTTTGAGGAAGAAGTGAATATTAAGCATTTTAAGTGCCATAGTATTCTGAGCATTCTTAGCTAGCCTACTTGGCTCCCTCAAAGCCTGGAAAAAAACTTACCTGAGGGCCTAGTAAGTAGCCAGGTAACAAAAGAGACAGGAAATAGGATGCTAGAAAAGTGGAAATCAACTTCTAAACAGGGAAATAAAGAAGAAATGAAAAACCAAGCCCATAAAAACACAGAGAGGGTTTTAGAAGTGACAACACTCTGACAAAAGAGCATCACTGTTTCAAATATACTGTATTTCTCCACCCATCCCTGAGTAGATCTTAAGTACCCTTCACTGCCTTGGAGTCAGATTTCAAGCCAAAATGTCTGTGTTACTAGTTTTGCAAGTGCTACCACTAATTGAAACCACATAATCTTGCAGATCTGAAACAAGGCAGGCAGGGCATCCCTGCTGAAAAGCTACCCAGCAGGACAACCCCTTCGTTCTCTTTTAAGATAAACTAATTCAAGGGAAATGTTTTCTAAATCATTGCTTCTAAATGTATACAGAATTTCCTCCCTGCTTCACACCCCCCTCCATTTTCCTGATTAGCTATCAAAAGACTTTGCTATTCTTGTAAACTGCAAAAATGGTTTTAATATGCACGCTTGTAATTTCTAGGTGTATAAATTTTGCTTTTGCAGGGATTTTACATGGCACGTATTGTGATCACCTGTGGATAGGGTAGTTAATTAGCAGTCCAGGTCCGATTTAATTTAATTTATACTGGAGCAATCTAAACTAGCAGAATGATCACAAACACACAGTAATTTAACTCCTTCCTTTCATAGCTGTTTTAGTAATTATACTTTGGTTGTAAGTTTTCAGAAAGTTTTTACAGTACTTGTTTTCTAGCCATGTAAGCTCTCCCCCTTCTCAGCTCTCCTCAGTCCTGGCTGTTTCTCCTTCTGGGTACTGTTGGCTGCATTCCATTAAGAAATTAGAAAGGATGCAGCTGTCATTATTTTGTCAATCGTAAAATCTAAGACATGGAAAAAGTCTTAGGAAGGCAGGGGAGTCATGTAGCTTCTATTGAGAAAACAGATTATTCCTCAATACTTCCAACAGTACTTTCACTTGACCTAAAAGGAAAACTTTTATGTGGTGGACTTTGATGATCCAGGCTTGGATTTCCCAGCAGATCACTGAGATGTGTGCACATAAACATCACTTTATACTTGGTTTGGAAATTCACAAAAGCCACCCTCAGCACTTCTTGGGGAAGAACTCATTACATCATTTCATTTTGAGCCTCATCATCATTAAAACTTTTAGACCGATAGGAATAATTTATCTACATACTCTAACACCCATGGCATAGACAATATGCTGCGGCCCAGACCAAATCAAAGCATGTTTCTTGTCATAGGGATTGGAAAAACAATAGCATGTAACTGGTAATGTGCATATAAGTTGTTCACTTGCAGCTGGGCAATGAAGGCCTTGCTCCCTTTGTGCTCTTTTAAAATTGATCCTATTTTACAGTGACTTTGAGACTTAGAAAGACTTTCAGGGATGGAAGGACTTTAAAAAATCCTGCTTTTGTTTTTCTCTCTGAATAGATACAAGAGAAATAATTTCACCATAAGGTCAAGACTCCACAAAAACTGTGCAGTTTTGCCCTTGGAATTTTGATTGCAAAGTAGCAGACAAATAACTTAGTGCTTGCTTGTCAGTACTGTAAGAGAGCTGGCCTTTAATAACGCTGCTAATATTGCCAGTTAGCCATATTCTCATCAGACATGCATTGCAATTTAAAAAATAACTTTATAAATTCCTATGAGTTTCTGTATGGCTGCTACAGATTATATACCAAAGATCAAACTTTTAACATCTGTTCATGCTGGAAAATACTTTTGTGTGTGTGTTTTCTTGGCTAAAAATTCTTATTTAAGTATGTCAAATGATTTGGTACTTATGAAAAATTCCTTCCTGACCAGTGCTCATCTTGTTTGTGTGTATAGAAGCACAAATCTCAACAGTTACATCACTTTTAACTTAAACAGCTGGTGGCAGCCTAATTATTTATTTTCTTGAGTCCATGGCCTTTGGAGACACAGATTCCCAGTCACTGGTTAGTTTCCAAGTAGTGGGAAACCTTTTGTAAAATACGGCACTTCCAGAGGAGGAGGGATGGCTGTTCTTTGGAATAAGAAAAGTGTCTGTGAATTGTGTTTGAAGAGACAATGTATGATTAATGATTCTCTATTCACTGGAAAACAGCAACTTTTATCAAGTAAAATGAGAGTGCATCAGAGTAAAATGCAGCCTGACTAAAAAAGAAGAACTGAGCTTAGGAAATCCAAGCATCAACCTATTTTTCGGGACAGTGAAAAACACAGTGTAGATGCATTAGGCTTAAATTTCCAGTGAAGAAGCCAGATATATTTTGTTGCTTTCTCTCCACCATATAAATTGGTCCTGAACTCTGCCAAGGGTTGCTTGTTGCTTGTCTGGGCTAATGAGTAAGCTATCAAAATACAAGATTTATGACAGCAGTCAAGGAATTAATGAGCAGAGTTCTGAGGGCTGAGGAAGCCTTTGCAAATCCCCAAAATAGAGAGAAATCTCTGCTTGAATCATCTTCTGTTGTGAGTTGGTATGGCATCTGTTGCTCTAAGTCTAAAAGCGGAATGAATAGACAAAGAGTTTCAGATGTGCAAGCTATGCTTAATCACCAAATAACAACAAATAGGAACTCCCAACAGCCCTCTGTGAGATCACGTTCAAATTAGCTACACATTCAAGTTTTAGAGCAACAATTTCCTCACTTCTATTTATGGGAAAACTGTAGTATATATACCCAGCCACAGAACTTCAGTATCACATGACATGGATGATTTCCTAATTGACTCACTCACTATATTGCTTCATGCATGGTCTTTTAGGAGCTTTTTTTCAATGAAGCTCACTGTAAAGCTCTTCTCAAGAGCACCTCCTAGCCATCTTTTGGATGTGAAAAACAAAAAATTGTCAGGCATTTCATGGTGCCTAAGAGAAATGTTTTGTCTGTGAGCCTTTAGTCCTGACTGTATCTATTTGCTCCCTGTGTTTTCATGTCAAACTGTGTCAGATGATGCAGAGAAGAGTTTGATTTCTACATAGTGATTTTCTTACTGGAATTATCCCACAAGACATAGGCAAGTTATGAGTCTTATCAGAGGCTGCTAAGTGTGCTTAATGGGTAAGCTAAATAGAGAAGTCAAGTTGTGGTTAATAATTCACCTAAAACCCAGACAATGAGAACTCTTGTTTGAGTGGGAGAGTAGGGAAATCTTGGCCATAGACTCAGAGTATATCACTGTATCCCTGACTTTTTTTCCTTTCATTCTTTCCTCCCTCACCAAAACTCCCTCTTAGTTTTTAAAACTCGGAGAGTAGCAATCCAAACTTTACTTTTCATCTGCTCCTTAATGTGCCTTTTTCTCATTCAGGCAGCCATAAAATACTGCACTTTGCTGCACAAAGGATGAAGTGTTTTAGGAGTAGCTTTCAAAGGTATCAGACACCTAAACAACACAGTTAGGATCAGAGCAGGATTTTTCAAAGGTAAAAGCAGAAGTGGGAATTATGTGCCCTTTTTCTTTTTTAGCTACCCACAAAATAAAAAAGAAGCAAAACAAAAAAAAAAAAAAAAAAATCCTGCTTTATTTCCTCTTGAGGGTCACTGGTCCAAGACCCACTTGCAGTGGAGCAGGGCTGAATCATTTAGGTTAAGAGAAAACTATAATAGTAATTGGAAATAGCGGAACTTCTTTTCGTATTTCAGAAATATTGGGCCCATTTAAGTTTGTGTGGTGTTCTGCAGAACAAGATGTATGTCCTGTCCCTTGTGGTAGAACCTGTCCAGCACAGCTCCACAAGAGTGTATCTGAGGCCCTCAGATTGCATTCTGCTCATTCACAGATTTACACTCTGCAATTCACATATTTACATGATGGGTACTAATGAAAATAAAGCAATGCTCCAAAAAATTCACACCACACCAGCAGCAACTAATCTATTAATTCAAATAATGTTCTCTGAGCTGCTGTCTGAACTATCTCTGCCAGATGTTTTAACACCATTCTGTGGGTCTCTCTTGATGAAGCCAATCTATTTCGGATGAAGCGCTACCTTAATCAATGACATAAAGAGCATTTGCACGTATACCCGGTGTGTAGAGCAGCTGGGTGCCTGGCTGCTTATCAGCTTCAATACTGGTATGTAGTCAGGTATTCAATACAGAGCCCTGGCCAGGTACCCTGCCACTCAGAATCACCCATAACTCTGTGTTAAAAGTTTCCTAAAAAGTAGAAGGCTTAAAGAGAGTTTTCTTACAACACTGAACAGTGGTGTGGATATTCCTGTATTTTTCATTGCTGAAAAGAAGAAATTTTTTTTCAATTTCTTGCATGTATAAATCATACCTCTGCATTTCCACTACTTGGCTTCATACAAACACAAAAATAATACAAATTGATGCCTGAAAGGGAAAGAATATGCTTTTTAGAAGACTGAGTGAGAACAAATGTCAGTTTTGGGTCGACTGAAACATTTCATTCTACCCAAAACCAATTGTTCACACAAGGCTAAATAAAAGGTGCTAGAACCAAGCCATAAAAGCTGTTGCCAGAAGCAGAGCTGAATGTGAGTTACTCATTGCTCTGAGGATGCCTGCCTGCCTAGCTGTGGTTCAGTCACTAGAGAAGAAATACATACATTTTCAATTGACAGATAGTAAAAACTTCCTTCCCCACCTTCACTGCAGGTGGCTTCTTCATCATATACAGTCCCACCCTCTCTCTCTGCTTTGAGCCACAATTAGCACATATTTTCAAAATAAAAATAAGCCTCTCCCTCTGTCCTCCCAGCTGTGCTTCCCGCCCAGATTCCCATTATGAATCGGGACAAGTACATGTGTTTAAAATAACAAAAAAATATGTCTTCCTTCCCTCCCCAAGCTTGCTGTCTTTTTCTATCCATCACCTCAGCTTCACTGAAATATTTCCTGGAGGGCTCCAGAGTTTCTGCTGAGCTGAAGGAGCCTCAACAGTCTGGTTTCTCCTTCAGTGTTTTTAGAGCACCACATGACCAGCATTGCCCAGCAACACTGGGCAGTAATGTCAGGAGACTCTGTCACACTTGTTTAAGACAGTCAGACACCAAAGGACAAGGCAAGCTGGATGGAGGCTCAAAGACCAGAGGGGTGAAAGCTCTACTAATCTCTGTGATTCCCCAGGGATTACACTGCAGAGCTAAGCTTGCTGACAAACAGGCCCTGCAGAAGCACTCTCAGTTTGAGCACTAGCCAGTGTGCAGAGCACATAAATAGGGAGGGGTGGGAGAATATCCCAGCAGGGCAGATTCACATATATTCTGCTAGATAGATTCAAAAATAGGTGCCAAGGAACCTTACCCATGCAGGAATCCCACCACTATTCTGGCAGAAAACGAGAGGCTTTCCATAAGTTGACTCTTCTCTTCAGCAACTCTTCTCCGAGATGGAAGCTTGTAGGTTGGTTTTTACCACAATGAGGCCAGTTACATTCAATATCCTTGTCCGCGCCTCAGTTCCTCTGGAATATAATTGCATAAACATCTATTAAATATATTAAAACCCTCCAGAACAAGCTTATTTGTGTTTAAAGGTTGTCAATAAAAATTCTCTAGATACTTGAATAATGTATGTTTTCTCAGAGTTTTCATTCTGTTTTTGTTCAGTGTTGCATGTTTTCCAAGCCAAACATTATGGTACCAGCTGTTGAAATCCAATCCATATTTTTCCAAACCAAATCCTACTTCATGCTTCTCAGCCTTCAACATCTTAACTTCCATTCAGCCTTCAGCTTACTGCTCTGTGTAACCAGCTGAAACTGAGGTTCCATCCTTAGGTTCCTGTTTTCTAGTGTAGCTCTGCTACAGATGAATAATGTTTGAGACAAGTTTGTACCAAGGTCCAAAACGGGCATTGCTTGGACACTTTCCTGTAAAATTTTTCCCACAATGTAAACTACTGAGGATGTTCTCATTTCAAGTGACTTGCAAGAAGTTGCAAGGGTCCTGATTGCTTTAAATAAGCTTGGCAGACTAATGCAGAAAAAGTTATTTTTTGCCCACCTAACCCATAGGATTACATTCATAAGCAAGGGACCATGGATGTTGGCTCAGTTTGCTGCTGGCTGAAAGGGCATATTTGATACAAAATTGTTAGAGTTTCACATTCTACACTTGTCTTTTCCCAGTATCTTACATCCATACACAGAATTCCAGGCCTGGCTGATGAACTTTCCAAAGTGCCAAGTGTGAGCCCTGTTGGCAGAGCAGAGCTGGTCCTGAACCCTGCCATGCTCTCTGAGCCCAGGGTGAGTGGCCAAAGCAAGCCACCATGCACATGCCAAAATCAAACCCTTAGCTCGTGGGGTGGGCACCTGCCTGCCCTGCTCTGCCCAAGTTGAGCACATGTACTCCAGATGGGTGCATCAGCGTTTTCTTTTTCACAAAACACAGCCTAACTCAAAAGGATTTTCGGTCACTAGGAAATGTTCAGTTCAATTCTTAACATTAATTACAAATATTCATTAAGTCATTATCCAGCAAGCTAGAGGGGACATTTAAAGTATATCTCCAAGTATGTATATCACTATTGCATTGCCTGTTTTCACTGCTCTGTGAGCAATTTATATTTATTTATTCAGGCTTCTAAAGGCTGAAGAGGCCAGGACAGTAAGTTTGCCATAGGTAGGCACCACCTCTGTATGCTGAACAATTCATGATTTGTTTCCCAGTTTTCCATTATGGGATCTTGCATCCAGTCCACCAGCTTTGATGCTTCCACATCTACCAAAGAGTTCATAAGGAAAAGGACAGTTTTGATCCTCAAAAAACAGACAACAGATGATGTTTCTGCTACCGAACATTTCCTGCCTATGCTGAGTCAGGTTCCAGAGGGGTGAATTTGAGAATGTAGTTGTTCCCTTGAGGGCTTAGCCTCCTTCTCCAGCAGCCTTTGATGGAGAACAACACACAGGTGTCTCCCCTGGCAGACCTCTACCTGGCACGGGCCATGGCCAATTTCAGAACCAGCCCCTACAGATGAAATGCAGCCTCTTATCTTCTCATTAACAGAGGCCAGAACGGGTCTTCAACCCACAGCATGGTTGTTTTATATCCTCATTCCCAATATGAGTTAAAACATGTATTTCCTCTTCCCAAGGCAGCCTGGCTCCCTGTGAGTGTCCCTCCCTGGAGGACGAGGTGTCTGTGCGAGGACTGCCCGCCCCCGCGCTGGCTGCTCGCTGGCCTGGCCCTGCACACCGGCAGCCTGGGGACAGCGCTCAGCGGCCAAGGGGCAGCTGCAGCACGGGCACTTTGGCAAGTGGCACGTGGCCAGCCCGTGGGAGGCAAGATGGGCTTGGATGCAGGGAGGGAAAGGGTTTTGGCTGTCTGTGGCAGTACAGGTACCATATGCTCAGGGTGAACAGCCTGGGTGGTATGGAGTGAGGCAGTTAATAGATCCTTGATTGCAGCCAAAATTCTGTACTATTTGTACCAGAGTCAAAGAGGCCTTGATCTCCCACAGCTCCTTTGGAAGGTAACTCTGTCCTGACGCTCCTGGGTAAGGTACAAGGTGATGTCCTTAAAGGAGAATGAGCATCTGCCCGAACTATCTTCACCCTGATCTTACTGCTGTAGAGGACCTTTGGTGGTAGGAGTGACCCATAAAAGGGCAGGATAAAGGAGGATAGGATTCCAAGCACTTGGTTAGGGTCTGCTGGGAGCAGGAAACACTACTGCTGCCTTTCCTCTGGCTATCAGGCATGTCAGAGTACAAAGACTACAGTAAATGTTTTGATAGTCCTGTAGACGTGAGGCATGAACTGCACCAAAGGAGCACAAGGAAAACCACACCTTGTTTATTCCATATTTATGCCTGGTGAATACATGTGTCAGAGAAGACATTTTTTTCCCTTTTTTTGCTTAAGAGCAGGGCTTGCCAGCATAAAATTAATTCTAGGCAGAGATTGTGTCTTGGGAAGATAGAGTTTGGGGTAATAGATTTTTTTTTTAATGCTTGCTTAGTAATTTATTGTGTGAGCAATGCTCAAAACATGTTAAATACTGCACAAGCATGCCCAGGGAAAAAAAATTAAAAAGTAAATTGAATCATTTAAAAGAACAGAATGGTGCAGACTTTCTGCTAGGCTAATCAGGCAGGGGAGAAATTATTAATATCTCTGCATTATTAAGCTTTGGTGTGCTTATCATAACCTTCCACTAGCTTTTGCATTCACTAACTAAAACCTGGCTACCAGATGGCATTATTTGGCTTTTCCTATGCTTTTGAGACACTCTAGTATCATTCTGCATTCTATCCAGAACCCCTTGGTGTGTTGTTATACAGTAAGAAGAGTGAGTCTGGCACCTTTCATTAGCAAACCATGCAATAAATGGTATGAGATCCTCAGAAACAAGCTGGTGCTCTTTTACTGCTCATTTAAGTCTAGTGTTTTTCTGGCCAGTCTTCTCTGGATTTTAATTTATATCATAATTTCATACCTCTATTTTTGTTTCTGAAAACATCAGGAAAAGGAGTCATAAAAGCTTCAATCAATTAATTCCTCTCTCATTAGTTTTCTGTCTTTATAATTCTAATATCAGTATTGATTGTAGTTAACCCCAAAATTCAATGCTATATATAAAAAGCAAATTGGCCCAAATATATTTCTCATCATCTTCAAAGTATTTATTTCCTACAGCAATTTTTTTTACTCCACCTCATTCCAGCGATGCCTATCAATATTTTTGGCTTTTAACACACATTTTATGGAATTATTAATTTCTGAAAACAAAATTTGCCCCCCCATTAAGTCTCTATGAAGCAACTCATGAGGTTAAGAAGTTATTTCATAATTTCATAATCAGTTGAGTAATCATCCTTGCATATTACTATTATAAGCTAAATTTCAGTTCTATTAATATTTTGCTTCTAGTTTCTATTTTGCAAAGTTTGGGGCAACTCTTTGTAGCATTGAGTGCTGCTCTGAGCTGTGTCTTTCTTCTCCCAACTTGCTGAAGTGCCTGTGGTGGTTACCTCCAGCCTTAGGCACCGCACAACTGTGTTTCATTGTTTATAGAGGTTTTGGGGTTTATTTTCTTTTTTTTTAAATCAGTTCTGGAGAACAATCACATTAAGAGTTCCAAAGCCATTTAAAACAGGCAGCTAGCAAGCCCTTAACTATGAAGCTTTATCTGTCAAGACTGGGATAAAAATCCCTACTTGCAAGAAGATATTTGGCCATTCAGCCTCAGTTCTCTTATGGAAGCCAGTACAGATCCTGCAAAATATGACACTCAGTATGGGATTAACTAAAGGATGCCTTTAGACCTGACGTTCTCCTGAGCTGCTTCTGGCTGTGGTCATCTAGATAAACCCTGGGCCCTGCGTCCTCTCCTGTTCCTCCACACAAAACTAATTCCTTTGAAGTCAGGCTGTGAGTTTTTCAAACATTGGCTGCACTGACAAAGTGTGTGCATGGAGCATGGACTCTGAATTAGGATAACCCCTCAGTAGGATTCAATTAAGATTACATTGCAACTGCTTTTTAGTATCTAAATTTAAAGGTATAAAAGGAAAATTCATGGTCATTTGCCTATATAAATAACGAAGGAGAACCTTGACATCCTGCTGCCATGAGTTATGTTGTGTAGTAAAGCTCTTCCGATAGGGCCTGGTGCAAACTGCAGAGTCAGTGCCCTTGCACACATGTTTGCCTCTGTGCTGAATTCCATTTTCTGTAGCTAAAGCTCAAAGACCTCCAAGTATGTTTACAAAATTTTAGGATTCCACAGTTCCTTTTGCCAGTGCCTCCAAGTAATGGCTTTTGTTCTGTCAAGCTTGAAAGGTTTTGCAGTTAAATTGCACATTGAAATCTGAGGACAAAGCAGTGAATATAGTGAGTATCCACAGCCATTCATTCACTGTACTTCCATATTGCTTGCCCATGTGGTTAAATAACACGCCTAAACAAAATGCATCTCTGTAGGAATTCTACATATTAAAATCATGCCTGTCACATACTTTTGGATTCCTCTAGTGATAATACAATGCCGTGACATGAAGGATAGGAATAAAGAGTTTTAATGTGGTGATATGTTCTCAGTATTTATATTGGTCAGGGTTCTACCACAAGGACATTTTCTGTGCTTGAATATTTGCTTCTTTTTCCCTCTTTGTAATCCAAAGTGGAACACAGGACAAAGGTAAATATCCTCCTGAAACAGTGCATAATACAAAGCCATTTCTTGTACGAAGGAATCACAGATGTTGTCTACTTTGTTTTGTCTCATCAGATAGTTTAATACAACCTTTTCTTTTTTTTAGAGTCAGAATTGGCAAGGTTGGAAGAGACCCTAAAGATCATCAAGAACAGCTATCAACCCAGCATTACCACTGTAACCCCCCAAACCACATCACCCAGCATTAGACACCTCTCAGGGATAGCAGCAACCGGGCCTGGTGGGAAGAGCAGCAGTCACCATGGAAATTAGAAGACACATCTTCATGGAAATCAACAAAGCCAAGTGCAAGACTCTGCACAAAGTCCTGCACATGAGTTGGTGCAATCCCAAGCACAAATACATGCTGGGAGGAGAATGGATTGGGAGCAGCACTGAGGAGAAGGACTTTGGGGTGTTGGTTGGTAAAAAGCTTGTCAAGGGGTAGCAATGTGCACTCACAGCCCAGAGAGCCAGAAGTGTCCTGGGCTGCATCCAAAGGGGTGTGGGCAGCAGGTCAAGGGAGGGGATTCTGCCTTTCTGTTCTACACTGGTGAGACCCACCTGTAGTCCTGCATGCAGCTCTGGGGCCTTCAGTATAAAAAGGACATGGACCTGCTGGAGTGAGCCCAGAGGAGAATTACCATGATGATCAGGTGGCTGGAGCTCCTCTCCTATGAAGACAGGCTGAGAGAACTGGGGATGTTCAGCATGGAGAAGAAAATGCTCTGGGGAGACCCTATAGTACTTTTCATAAGAGTATGTTGGAATTGGACAAGGAAGAAGGGCTTTAAACTGAAAGAGGGTAGATTTAGATTAGCTATAATGAAGAAATTCTTTACTGTGAGGGTGGTGAGGCACTAGAACAGGTTGCACAGAGTTGTGGATGCCTCATCCCTGGAAGTGTTCTAGACCGAGTTGGATACGCCCCTGAGCAACCTGGTCAAGTAGGTGTCCATAGCCATGGAGGGGGGCTTGGAAGAAGAGGATCTTTAAGATTCCTTCTAACCCAAACCATTCTATGAGCCTATCTCTTGTGTCTGAACGCTCTGCACTGGAGAAGTGGCATCTGGTTGCGCTATTCTCTGTGCAAGAAGGGATAGGTTTACGTTTGTTTATAGGGTTTGTGAATTATCAATCAATAACTCTGCCATCTAAGATCCCTCAGGAAATCATCAGAGTTGCATTAACTGCATTCTCCAAAACCAGTGACCATAGTAAAGAACTGATGAGACACTCCTACTGTGGTGAATGTCAATAACAGAAACAGAGAGAAAACTGTGTGGTCAGGCCATGGGCTGAACCCCAGAAGTGCTAAAAACTTCAGTGCAACAGCCCTCACACTTTGCTTCTCTTTAGATGTCCCTGTGCCATTGCCTTTTAGTCCCCTTAATTTACAGTGGGTAGTGTCTCTCATTGTTCTGACTTTACAACACAACTCTCCTTAGAGATGCAAAAGTCTGCTTTGCTGAAGACACTTATACAAACCCCTCATTTAGAGCTTAGAGCTAAGAACATTTACTTTTGATGAACTTAATGGAGGCTTTACCACTGATGTCAGTGAGGCCAAGTTCTCACTTCCTTTTCAAGCAAGACTAACACAATGAGGTCAGGTGACTGGTGAAAATTATGCAAGAATTATAACTCCCAAGACAGAAAAACAGTAGAGTGTCATGTAAATCTTTGGTGTAACAGGATCAATGAGCGTCAATGCAGTTTTATGACTATACATTCACTTATATGTGTCTCCCTTTTGAGGCAGAGCTTACGTGTCCTTGGGAAGTTCTGCAAAGCTCTCACACCTCATTATATAGGTGTATGTAAATATGTCATGCACAGTAAATACACTCATAAAGTTTTATTTTTGAAGTTGCCTTTTCAACCTCTTCTAACGTTAGCTCTGAGCAAAGAGGCAAACAAAAGCCTCACAACCACACTGAGGGAAACAAGTTGTGAATAGTATTCAAGCCACCTGTCCAAGCAATTGCTGTGGGCCCATGAGATGTACCAGCAATGAAAAGATCTGAATGAAGATGCTGGCAAATGGTAATGGAGGGTCTATAATAGCACATGCTACAGCTGTGTTCATATATCGAGCAGTTTACTCCTCTGTCAGTCTGAGCCTTGAGGCTGCTGCTTGAGTTGGAAATGGCAGAGAACAGCTGTGACGGTGCTTTCAGCAAGCTCACCTGGGGATGAGGGCCTGAGCAGCCATTTGTGCTGCAGGAGGTGATTAGGGGACCTCTGATGATGTGGAAGGAGCAAGGTGTGCTCGACTTTTGGAGCAGAAAATGTGATGGCAGAAGAAGCCGGAGGAGGACACTTGTTCCAACAGCTCTGGTGATATCACAAAGCCAGCAGCACCCAGATGTGCTTGGAGAGGGCACTGACTCCACACAGTGCCAGGAATCTGCACAAGCAAGACAATCAAGTATGTGGCCAGGAGAGCCCACATTCAGGCAGCAAACAGGAGAGAAAACCAGGAACGTTCTGAGAAAGCTCTAGTTTCATTTCTCATCGGGTGAGAAGTGGCATGTGCTAGCATACACCAGGATGAACAAACAGGCTAACTTTACCAGATAATTTCTAGAGAAAGGCTCCTCCTGAGTAATACAGGACTGCTTAAAGCGGCAGGATGATATAATCATCCATGGCATGATAACTTTGCAGTAAAAATTGATGAATAAATTAGAGAGAGAGCAAACTTGGCAAACAGATCACGAAATATCAGAAGTCTTCCCCAATAAATAGACCTCCCCCAGTGCTGAAGTAAAAGAAGTGGCCAAAAATTTCTGACTAAGTGCATTTCCTTAGATCAATCTCCACTATCAAAGCATAAAAATTTCTGAAGAAGTACAAATTCAACAAGTTTATAATGTGAATATTCCTGTGGTGCAGATCACTTCCAAACAGAGACACAAAGGGGAAAAAATAGACTGAAAAAAATGTGATCCTCTCCCTCTTCCTCCAATATTTAATATAGACAAGTCCAACACTTCTGTTTTGTGATATTTTCCAAGGACCATATTTTGTGTCTTCTGGGGTGGAACGGAATGAATTTGAGACCTCTAAAGTTATCATAAAATGGAATTGTTGTTCTAGAGCCAATTATTTAAGCAGACTTGAAGTTATAAGAAAAGCCCTTAAAATGAGAGATATAAAGAAAGAAAAGGGCATAGGAACGGAGAAATCTCACTGTATGTTTAATTCAGGGAAAAAAAATGGTCATCTCTTTGATTTCAAGGACAGTAATGTCTTAAGGACAAAACGTAAGACCTTTGGAGTGGAATAACCTAGGACAAGTGAGAACCAGAAAGCATCTAATAATATCATAGCAGAGAGATGAGGTATTTTTTTTAAATTTGCCTTTATCTCTCTCCAAATAGCCTTGCAGATGCATAGCCCAACCCAGGAACTTTGCAAACATTAACACTTGTAAATTGCTGATAAATTCTGCAAAAGCCAATGTCTCTCCGAGCCTTGCAATAAATAGAGATCAGAATTTGTCAGATTAATAGTTAGAGTTTGGCTGTATAATGCTGAAAACTAGAGATTTTTTTTAAATGAAAAAAAAAAGTAAGATGGTCCTTTTGAAACACTGTCATATTTGTGAAAAGAACTCGCATGCTGTTTCTGCACCTCATGAAATCATTATTTCTGGAGGAGCATTCATCGCCTAGTTCACCAGCTGGCCAGCCTTCCAGTATTGGCTTCCCTTTAAAACAAGACATCAAAATCATTGAAGAAAGTTACTATGATTGTTGCTAGAATGTCCAAATTTAAAAACAAATTAATCAGAATGCAGAGTTCTACAAAACAGAGTAGGACAGAAGACAGACTGGCTGCCTTTCTTTCAATGCTTATCCCAAAGCTTCTATATCAACTAGAGAAGCTGCAAACCCTTTGGGAGCCAAGATGTCTCTTGCTAATGTCTGTAAAGTCCTTGTCACATTTTCAGCTCTGTGTTACTATTAAAACCAAGTTACAGATTCTAATGCTGTACAGAAAATGAAATATGTATTAAAAGGAACAGTATTGTGCATCTCAAGCACAGTCCTATGTGCTTCACCCATTCAGATAGGGTGCCTTGTTTGTACAGCATGGAAAAACCCTGATCTGCAGGTGAACAGTCCTTGCAATTGCCCACATTGCAAAGGAAAGTGTTTACTGAATATTTTTCAGAGGAAACAAACAGGGAGGTCCTAGAAACGTGTTGTACTCTACTGATAGACAAAGATATGCAGTATGAATTTATTTTTGTTAACAGTCGGAGAAATAATGCTAGTTATTTTAACTCACCCTTGGAGTTATTGCTCTGAAGGAATGTACTAAATGCTATGCATTTCTCATGTGTCTATTTGAATATGAAGATTCAACAGCATGAGGCTACATCTGTTCCAAAAAAAAAGATCAGTGCTTGGCATCTTGGTGTGCACTGTGTACAATTCATTTGATTCCTTGCAATGTAGCTAAGATCTACATTTTTAATATTGGCTAGCAGTGCCTCCAGTTTTGAGTTGTTAGCCTAAATTGCCTTGCAGATGTTGGATGTTCTGGGAGTGAGTACTCTGTGCTGCTTTGAAAAGCCTTAAATGAAAAATCCAATATTATTTTGGGAGGCACTCAAGAATTATCAATTGCCTAAATACATGAATATTTCAAGTACTCCTGAAGATAATAGTGCTTGAAAACCTCATGCAATAATATTCTGAGATGCTGTAGAGCTTACTTCTCATTATATCTCTTTGATCATTGATTAAATATTATTCACTACTCCTACAATTCATGAGAGGCTCTACAAGGCTTTAAAATATCTTGATTTTGGAGTTGCTTAGTCAGGTCAGAAGCCCTGTTGCTCAGTTTGAATATTTATCAAGTTCAGATTTTTTGAAAGGCAAAAAAGAAACACAACATTTTTTCCATGGCCTCAAATTTTGCAAGTCATTCCAATACTTTTAGGTAATGACACTGAAATAGTCTCAACAAGTGCCATAAACAGTGCTTAATATGACATAGAACTAAATTAGAGTGTACACAGGAATGACTTCATTTGAACCTGAAAATCTCACTTAACAAACAAAGAAACAAACAAAACCAAACTCCCTAAGGCTTCCAATTTAACACAAAAAAAATCCAAAGAGAGCATAAACAAAGAGAGCAACAAATATTGACAGTATCCATGTCAAGCTATAATTTTCATAACTACCTTAATTTTTGGGCTTCAAGAGATGCAATAACCAACTAGTGCAACATCTGAGACCTTCACTGTTCAGCTACACTCATTACACCCAGCATAAGCTATTAAAAAATGGCATGTCTAAGCTGGATATCTCTACTGCCTCCCTAGTCACTGCAATGAGAGACTGATATATCCAGAGATGTTTGAGAGAGAATGCAATGAATAGGCCTTTGGAGGTGCTACAGCTGGAGATAAATGTCTCCCTAGATTTGCTAAAAAAAGGAATATAATTCAACTCTTAAACAGATGCAACCACTTGGGAAGATCTGCATTCCTACTACTGTCTTACTGTTTCATTAGGTTGGTTCTGCATGTGGACATTTGCATCTGGTAGACTCTTTGCTGACCTCAACACGCACAATTCTTGACACTTTTAAAAGTCATTTGTGTTCAACTGTTTATTAAACAGGAGTGTCAAAGCTGTATCACAGAGAATTTGTGGAAACAAGATTTTATCCAGCACATGTGAGGAATTGCTTCATAAATGCTTGAATATGTAAAAAGTACTGTGTGACTTCTCTGATGAACAACAACTCAATTGCACAGCTTGACTTTCAAATATTCATAATCAATTCATTAAATAAAGAATGAATGGAAGAAAATCATGATCACAGATATTCCGCAAACAGAAAAGAAAGCAAAATGACAGTTCTTACGTGTCCTCTGAATATTTTCATGAGGAAACTATATTAATATTTAATGCATGTATTACCTTTTTCAGTCAGCTCTAATTCAAGTGAATTTCATTCTCTGTGAAATGTCTGCTAATAGAATACTAATGTTACTAATAGTTGCTTGCCATACATGGAGAGGCGGGAGTTAATATTACCAACGTCTGTGTCTAAAGATGTTATTCTTAACACTGAATTAGAGAATGTTGTAACCATGTAAATTTATAAACTAGCACAATAGAAATGGAAGCAGTGTGTCAGAGAGCTATTTAATCTATCTACATAAATACATAACCTCACAGATGGCAAACAACCCCAGATTTGAGAAACAGACTGTGAGCAATACTGATACTAGAGAAAAGCATGTCTCTCAAATGGCAAAAGCTGGGGTGTCTAACAGCAAAGTCAATACACCAGGTTTCTAATTAGCCTGAATTGCTAAAGACCTGCCTTGAACTGCCAGCTTCCCTTCCCAGGTCTGTGATCCTCTGTGTGGTGGAAGGCACTCTTCCCTTTCTCGGGACACTCCAGGCTGTGCTCTTTGGTACTTCCCAAAGGCTCCCTCTGAGCAGCATTCTTTCATCAGAGGTCCCAGGCTACAGCAGGCATCAAGGTGGCCCTTCCTATCCTTCCCCAGCACTCTAGGGAAGCAGATAGCAGGATGTTTGCAAGCAGCTAGTTGGCACCTAGAGGAAGATCCAGCCCTCACAGGGTTTTTGGCAAAGTACCTCCTCGGCCCAGCATCTGGCAAAGCTCCGACCCTCACCTGCCATGCCAGCAATGAGGTGAGAGTGGGCTCTTGTGAGGCTCAGATTATTTGAGCCATGTGGTACCTGTGGCACTGGGATCCACTTCTGTGTTTTGTCCTGCATCCCCACCAATATCACCTGTGCTGCTGGGACAGCATGACCCAGGCTGGTGCTGCAGCTATATTGCAGGGCAGTGTCAGCTCTTTCCCCAAGACAGCTGAGTGGCAGCCCGTGCCTGGGCTGGAGGAGTATTTAGAGCCTGGATCAGTAAAACTGGTGTTTAAAAAGCTTTGATCTGCTACTTCTTGATTTTATCCCAGGTCCTTGATGGAATTTCTCACATGTGGGTCCCACTAATCCATCCTGGCCATACACAATGGGTGCTGGTGAGGGAAGGAGCACAAACGTGGCTGGATATCAGTAACAGATGTCCAGGCAGTGGTGTGGGCAGCTGGCTGCTTGTGAGGGATTAGTGGGAATGGCTGCAAGGAGAACTGAGGGCTTGTCGTATTCACAGCTGTAGGAAAGGTGAGGCTTTCTGCACAGTGCTTTGGTGGATGACATGGAGCACTTCATAGTGTTAGGGCATTGCCTATAAGATCTGAGCTTTTCTCTCCTCTCTTCTGGAGCATGTGAAGTGCTCTGCTGAGAGCAGAAAAACAAATTAGGTCGTTGACCTTTCCCATGACCTTGAAACAAATTCCAGTTTCCACTGAGCAGCAAAGTGCCTACTTGAATGGGACCTGTCCTATCCCCTTTCTCACCATGTCTCACCCATTTCAAAGTGGCAGAAACAGAATACAAAATCAAAGTTCAGATATAAAAAAAGATTTTTTAATAGCAGAAGCCTCTTGGGGCCTCCCTGTCCTCCTAACTTAAGGAAACCAAGTTATTTCATTCTAATTCTGATATTTAGCAATGTTGACAGCTCTAATACATGGTAGATGCTTCAGATCATATTGTTAAACTGGCTCACTTTTACAATTTTATCTGAAAAAAGACAGATGTCATAAATTGTGTGGCTGATAGGCAATGACAATTGCAGCTGCATTTAAATGCAAAGTGCATTTCATTCCTTCTTGTGCTGCAGTCTCTAGCCAGAGAGCACTCAAACATTTTCACAGCAAGGATTGTATCTTAACAGTTTGTTTTATGGGCTACCTACTGCTTGTGTCATGGGAGACCAACACAGATTGCTTCTCCTCCCTGTTGGTTAAATACCAGCAGTACAACAGCTGCAGTTATTTATATCAAGTTCTTTATAATAAAAAAAATGCATGTAAGTACGTCTTCTAAGGTATATGGCTGTGCATATAAACAAGCATTCAAGTATGACCACAGCTTTATCATCATTTAGACTGGGCCTGCATGATCCAGAGCACAGGCAGCTATGCCGGCAGCAGCTTTTTGAAAACTGTAAGTCTGCTGCAGCTGAGACATCTCCTGCAAAATTCCTGACTAGCTCTAGTTCTAAGCTGGGAGTAGACAAATGTTTAGAGGGTTTTTCCCAGGAGTAGGTATAAAGCCAGTGCTACTGAGGGGATAAAACCCCCTCTAGTTCCACTCCTTCCCCAGTGAATCCATGATTTTGTAGGCTTCCCCAGACACCATACCAGTGATTGCTGCCTCACCAGGAAGGGAGCATGAAAGCAGCTGGAAGTGTGGTGAAAGGCCATTAATCGCTGAAAAAAATATTTGTAGCTAATCACAATGCAATTTAATGGAGGAGTAGGGTCCATGTGCATAGCCACACCTTTCAACACACTTAGGGCTAGTAGTTGGTTTTGGATCACAATTTGAACATGTCTGACAACCAAGAAAGTGTTTGCCAAAGTATTCATCACAAGCCTAATTTGGTCTCATGTAAGTCAATAATAAATTCGTGAATTTATGTCAAATGAAGCAAAGTTAAGCCAATGCTAAACCGTTTCTAATAACTCACTCAAATTCTTACCTAGATATTCAATTCCTGTCAAGGATCTGCTTGTATAAATTCACAAGTGATGCAGATACACAGTGCTAACACAGGACTGCTCTCTCTGCACAAACAGGATGGAGTGGTTTATGAGCAATTAGCAAAACTGACACATCCGTAATCCTTTTACAATTAGGTATTTGATCTCTTTGCATGAAGAATTCAAGTGTGTGCTCAGCACAGGTATAAGCCATTGCCCACATATTTTTGCAGAGGGAAAGAGTGTTACAATAAATATTTTTTGTTGTTAGATGACTTTTTTTGTTTATGCAAACATCTTTCTCCTTCGGCTATGCAACCTTAAAGACAAAAGAAGGTTCTAGTTCACAGAAAAGCTATGTGCTTTGTTTAAGATTATTCTGAAAGTTACTCAATATTTTTTTTTCTAAATAATTATGCCAGCTGCAAGTTATTAAGATTAAATGTGTGATCCTATCATAAGAAGAAGGCCAGTCTCCCACAAAGGGAGATGTGTCTAAGTTTACATCAGCTGAAATAGGGATTTTAGTTTTGCTCCCCAATTTTATAAGGAAAGTGTTCATATACAGTCCTGGCAGAAAGACTCATGGGTAAGGAAGGTTGATAGATGCATGATCTGTCATGGGAGTTTCAGATGAACTGCATGATTTCTCCTTATTTTTTTTTTTTTAAGTAACAGGAAAGAAAAATCTTGATTAGGAGGATGTTGGAAATCAGACAAGTAACTTTTTAGAGCAGGGTTGACAACTTTTCTAAATTACTTCAGTAGAAATCATCATAGCTATTAATATTCAATAGCTAAGTAAGAGATCTTTAGCAATAAATAGAGAAAACAGAGGGAGGCACTTGTGTATTTAAAGCAGAAATTACTTATCTGTCTGTAAAGTGTCCCTGGGGACCTGTGCACTTCTCTTTGGTGACCAACACTTCATTTTCTCATCTGCAAGTTTACCCTGACATTTTCACACCAAAGGAGAGCTGCATTTCTTGCTCATTGTTTGAGCTCCTCCTTCCTCCTTGGCCCCAGGCTGGAGCTGCTTGTCAGGAGGGCGCTGTGACCTGGCTCTCCAGACACACCAGAAGGAGGGCTCTGGTTTTCAGCTCCCAGCCATATTTCAATAAGCAGCAGAAGTTTTCTGCTGTTCAGCAAGAGCGCTTGCCTCAGCCTTTCCCTCTGCCACCACTGTGCCATGCATGCTTGTAAACATTTTCCATCATCATAGCTATAAGAAAGCAAAGCTTTATAGTAACAAAATACTTATTTGTCTCCTTAAGTGCTTGTCTGTAATTCAGTGTAATGATGCTGCACTTTCTTGTGGTCTTTCATTGCCTAGAGGCTACTTGGTATTGATTAAGTAATTCTGTAGATCTCAGTAAAAAAACAACCACATGAAATGCAGACTGGAAGAGGAAAAACCTTCTTCAGGTGGAAAACTTCATATATCAGAGTAATGAAACTTTTGATTTGGAGAAACATTTAGAAGAAATACAAGAAGAGAGAAATATAGCGCTTAAATAGAAACCTTCATGAAGAGGATCAGGAAATACCCAGTTAGTCTGAGGTTCCTTTCATTTCTTAAACTGACCATGAACCACCCATCACAGAGCATGAAATACTGCTCTATATGCACTGTGTCAAGTCCCAGTGAGAGATACAAGTGTGCTGGGTTTGCATGGCCAGGTTTTCGCAGCAGAGGAGCTACAGGGAGAGAGCTCACAGAGATTCTGTGAGAAGCTGCTGGAAGCTTCCCCCAGGTCCAGCAGAGCCAGTGCCAGCCAGCTCCAGGATGGACGTGCCGTTGGCCAAGTCTTAGCCAATGTGGAATGATGGTAACGCTTCTGTGACAACACATTAGATGTAATTGTGGACAGAGAAGAGCAGAGTGATAACGTGAGAGAAACAGCTCTGCAGACCTCAAGGTCAGTGCAGAGGGAGGAGCAGGAGCTGCTCCAGGCTCTGGAGCTGAGATTCCCCTGCAGCCCAAGGTGCAGCCCATGGTGAGGTAGTTGTGCCCCTGCAGCCCATGGAGGGCACAGGTGGAGCAGAGATCCACCTGCAGCCCCTGGAGGAGCCCTATACTGGAGCAGGGGCATGACTGAGAGGAGGCTGTAAAGCCATGAAAGGCTTGTGCAGGCTCCTGGCAGGGACCTGCAGAGCCATGGAGAGAGGGCCCACACTGGAGCAGGTTTCCTGGTAGGAATTCCTGTGAGGGACCTAGGCTGGAGCAGGCTGTACCTGAAGGACTGGACTCTGTGGAAGAGTGACCCCACCGCCACTGGAGCAGTTTGTGAAGAACTGTTGTCCATAGGATGGGCTCATACTGGAAAAGTTCACAGAGAACTATCTCCTGTGGTAGGGACCCTTTCTGGAGCAAAGACTCTCCTCCCTGAGCAGCAGCAGGAACAACAGGCAGTGAACAGACCATAACCCCCATTCCCCATCTCCCTGTGCCACTAGGGGAGGAGGCAGAGCTCAGGAAGGAGGTAGGGGTGGTGGGAAGGTGGTTTTAAAATTTATTTTACTGCTCATTATCCTACCCTGATCTTATTAGTAATAAAATCAGTTAATATCCCAAATTTTGGTCTGTTTTGCTCTTGATGGTATTACTAGTGATCTCCTCTGGTTCTTAACTCTTGAACCTTTGTCATATTTTCTCTTCCCTGTCCAGCTGAGAAGAACAGTGATAGAGTGGCTTTGGTGGGTGTCTGGCATCCAGACATGGTCAACCCACTATAACAATATACATACACTTATCCAAATTCCAAAATAATGGAGTTTGCCTAGTTGTAGTTCTTAAAGAGTTGTGGTTTTTTCCCTCCAGAGAAAGTAAGTTATGCATGATCAAACCCCAAATGTTATGTGATAAATGGCAAACTCTCAAGCCTGTAGAATTTTTTCCCAGGAAACACATTTCCTGATGAGTTTAAAACAACCATATAAGAAAAAGGTAATGATGAAAAAAAGTAAGTCTCATCAAACTATGCAGAAATCATCACCAAAGACCCCTTCAGCTTCCTTCCTCCCCACAGGGAGCAGACACCATGCCTGATTGCTGGGATCCCCACAGTGTGTGGGAGTGCAGGCAACTCCAGTGGGATTGGGATGCAGGATGCCAGGCAGGGAGCTACCTTGCACAGCCAGAAAGAAGAAACAGAGGTGAAGAGAGTGGGGAGAATTTGTGTTACACTGCCTTTCAAGCGCAGGTTTACAGGACAATGCTTTCCACTAAAAATCATTGGCAACTTCAGCTTTCCTTTTTTTGAGGGTGATTTCTTGGAACAAGCAGTGACTGACAAATAAAAATATTCTGTAGACCACAATGGTGTCCTCTTCTTGTATCACTGCCAGCCTGTAACTTTCCGATTTTTGCAAGTTAGTATAAAACAGCTTCTAGCTATCTCTATTTTTTGCCTTTCAGAAGCAGAAATTGTTTTGGAAGACACGACACACTATGTATAAATTCAGGAACTGCTGAAACATTCTGCTAAGAACATCATCCTGCATGATGACAGCACGTGGGTCTTAAACCTGGGCTGTGGGGTCTCTAGGTTGAAATGACAACATAGAGCAGCTTCCAAACAGAGTGCTGGTTCTCAAGTGAGAGCTAAAGCCTCCCTTTTCAATTCCCTCTCTCTTTAATTTCCCTGTGTTCACACACTCCTGAGAGTAGCCTCAAAGCAGTCATAACCAATGTATTCCTATGTATTTCTCACTGGAAAATGGCATTTTGTGCTATTTTACAGCTCTCATGCTATTAACCACCTGATTGGCACAAACTGAAAAATGGTATTTAGAATTGCTTTTGGACAATGCCTAAGTTACTGATTCCTTAGGCACTAATGAGATGTATGTGCTTTTTGTGCAGCACACAGCTACAGACAAGCAAAGCTAATTTTTATGGCCATGCCATTTTATAACCGACACTCGTGTACAACACTCTTATCGTATGGTAATACTCATGAAGGACCAGAAAACAAGCAAAATAAGACCTACAATTTGAGTGATGTTGGAAATAACTCTTTAGATGGTTTCCCCAGAACAGTCATCTAGCACTAATTGCCTCAGCCATGCAAGAGGAAATATGGTCCTGATTGAAGGCCTGGAATTCTCTTTTTCAGAAGATGCATGGGCCTGGAAACATATTTGTGTTCCTAACTGTAAGCATGAGAATAATCTCATTAGAAAGATTTTGTGACTGGTTTTATGCTTGAAGTTAAAATCGCAGTAAGTGTTTAGAGGATCTGTGCCTAAGGCAGATGTCAATATTGAAAGAAAAAGTTGTTAATACACATCAGCTTTTCTTTCTTATTTTTTTTACAAGAATGATACCATTTTCTATCTTATCTTTTGCTGAAAATTGCACAAATGGAAAACTCTTTTGTTTTTAACAAATAAATCATAATTCTTCTGATATTTTATACTTTTTTTTTAATACTTCTTTCCTATGAAATCACTAGGACTGGGAATTTCTCCCCGTGTATTTTGCGTCATTTGCACAGAGTCCTGATGGGAAGGAATAAGTGTTCTTAAAAAAAATTGTTGCAGGCTATTACATTAAAAAAATTAATTTCAAAGCAAAGAAGACTTTGCTTCTTTGTCAGCCATTTACAGACATCTAAGTCATACTTAACTATATTTATAGCAAACAATTTAATCAATTAAATAGATTCCTTAAATAAAAACTACATTTGTAAGTGTTCTAGGATTTTTGAGTGCATTGCTTCTATTCAAGCAACTAGAAATAAACATAATATTCGTATAAAAATATTACACAGAACATTAATATTACAGTACTAGTAATAGTGCTTGAAATAATTTATGGCAAATAAGCAGCACTTCAGGCATTTTCTTCGGCAGCCTTTATAAACCATGAACTCCAGGTTTACTACAAGTCCTCACAGCTGATGTATAATACTCCATGGTGTTGTAGCTCATCCAGAAAAGAATGAGGTTTCCCCACTCCAGTCTCTTGAGCTGAATCACTAACACTGACCCACAGGGCTGCTCTCTGGTGTAGGTTTACTGAGGAATCAACAACCATATAACCAAACATTCAATGTGTTTTCCAGATTTTAAGAATGTAACCCTCTGTAATTTGAAGCTAAGACTCATAACCAATATTAACATTTCACTCCAAAGGAGTTAGCGTGGATACATAAATTGATGAAAGAATTCAAATAATCTCACGTAACCTATGTAGATAACTGAGACAGTAGACACAAATTTTCAGGTGACTGAGAAGTTCTGTTCACACTTACGACTCGGATCCTGTGCAGTACAAGAAATGCCATTTCCTTCCCAGTGTCTGCCTCCTATGCAGGATTCATAGCCTAAGTAATTGCATTTTGCTCCCTGGTGCACTGCCTGGTGGTGGCGGCTGCTAGAAACAGCATGTTATACTAAAAATTTATCAGCCTTAAAGAGTAGCTTCAGGATGTTTCCCAAAGCCTAGGGCAGAAATGTATCTACAAGCAAAGTAATTTGGAAGATTTTTTGTCTTTCAAGTCTTCCAAAAGAGATAATCACAGTGTGGCAGATAGAAACACAGTGTTGCAGGGGTAAAGGGAGGGTAATGACTAAGGTAACTCGGTAGTTTCAATAACCCTAGAAAAAGAAGCAACAATCCTACCGCAGAAGAACAAAGGAGAAGCCAAAAACTTGCATCTTTTTCATGCAAATCTATGACAGCCCTTGTCTCTAGTCCTAAGTAATCAAACTTTCATTGCAAACTAGTTTCTCTTACCTTCACTTAAAATAAATCCAGCCTCTAGGAAAAAATTATAAAACAACCACTGAAAACATGATCAATTGGCTCATAGTGATTATGTTAGATGGTATGGACTGCCGGCATTACAAACCCTTGCTTTCTGTAAAGGCTAGCAGGGATCTCTGTTGAATATTCAGACCTCTCCCTTATGTTTATAGGCACTATGACATCTGGAACTCGAACTACTCACAGAAATGAGTCTTTTCAGTCATTGAAAAAAAAATTTTGAAACCTTATATCAATTGCTGTATTGCCATCTGGGGATGCCAGGGCCTATATCCTACAGGCTCTACTCACTTTTAAAGCAAGTCCTCCTGAACGGGCTGTAACATGCACAGGGTTGGGTAAGTTACAGCAGTGCTGGGCTCACAGCCCGTTAACAATATTTCCTCTGTAAGATTTCTTACTTTTAATCAGAGAATTAACTGTGCTTTTTCCTGCCAAGAATAAGCAAAATGGGGATTGCTGATACCAAGGAGCCATGGCTGCTACGGATGGTATCCCTGACCTCGAAGGATGAGCAGTGCTTTATCTGAGTACCCCAGTCCACCCACACCAATGATGCCAAATGATTCTTGTCTTTGAGTTAAGTAAAAGCTGTTAAGAGAAGAAGGCCTGAAGCCAAAGACAGCTGATGGCACAGGACTGGGAGATGCCATCCTTCCATCACCTGGGAGCAACACTAATTTTTAGAGAGATGTGCTCTGTTCTGGGCAGTGTGCCTGCCCCAGTAGAGCCAAACAAGCCCATTTCAGGATGCTGTTTTCACGCTGTGAGCTGGGACAGCTTGCTGTCACTCTTCCCAAGGAAATGGCAGAAGGGCAGCTCATCTGCAGGAGCACAGGAAGCTCCTCCTGTCCAAGATCTTTGTGAGCTCCAGGCAAGATTTGCCACTAGGCCAGGCATAGTGGAGAATGCCATTTGAGGGTGGCTCCCTTAGAGACTACAACTGCTCAGAAATAGGAGTTCTTAAGAATAAAATGTGCCCCGGCACTTATTTTGTAATCAGCTGTCTTTTAAACATTTTCATGTCTTGGTAGGAGTTCAGTGAATATGGCCAGAAGGCTGGGTTTATGTATGGTATTTTATTCACCAGGAACGATGCTGAAGAAGTTTATCAGAAACTATAAAGCTGACAAACAATATTCAAACATCTCTAGGGAGCAGTAGCTGCTGCTTGTATCCAATTTCAGTTTTCCTAATTTGTGAAGCCGATGACAGCACCAACAACTCACTCTTTCATAAGTAAGAAATACCCTAATTTCACTTTAAGGTATTTGTCTCCAAAGTACATGGTGTGGGCAAGTTGAAGAAAGGATCACATTTGCTTTTATCTTCTAGGATTTGGTAGGTAAACCACTTCTTTCTTGGTAAATGCTGTTCTTGCATCTGATAAGCATTTCTGGATGTCAATACAAGAGAGAGTGACATTTGGGAAGGGAGATGGGTGTGGCTACTGAAGATACAGATGTGATTTTAAAAATTCTGCAGAAGATGTCACAACTCTAATCATCTTCTGGCCCAAACGGAATCCAACCCCTGTGTGAAAAAATTAGTATCTGCCTAAATAATCTTCATTATAATGCTCCAGGAGAGTTAGAGGAATCCATGAACTTTGACATGCCTTCTGTGATAGACGCGGGTCACATCTTTGCCCACTCAGAACACCAAAGCAGGTTCTTCACACAACATAGGTGAAGTTCACAAGGATTTCAGTATGCCAATAACCCCCCATGGGCTATAAAATTCATTGGTGTTGCTGTGGCTCACAGAATTCCTGGTCTGTTTCTGGAGGCTGGCAGAATGAATCACTGAAGTGTACTTGCCTTAATCTTAGCGTGGTTGGTGACTACTGTCAGAAAAAGAAAATGGGCTAGAGAGACTCTTTGTCTGGTCCAATACAGTTATTTTGATGCTCCTGTTATAAAAAAAGCTGATTCGAGCATGGTTTTTAGAAGCACCAATCATCAAAACTGTGTCTAAAAATCAGTGGCAATTTGGGTGTTCAAATCTTCAAAAAACAGCCAAGCCCTAAGTACTTTATTTATTGAGACTGACAAACAACTTTGAAATTAACAAACAGTCTGAGTATTACCACTGTACATGGCACAGCATTCTCCTGGCACAGTTCTATTTCCAGGAACACCTTAGGAATATCCCGTAATTTGTGTTCATAAGAAAGCTAACTAAATGCAGGCAGGCTTAAGTAGTACTGGCAGCTCTTGTGATGTTATCATAAACCTGACAGTATTTCATGTTCTTTTCAATGTCTAAAATCCTGGATTTATTATGAGAATTACAGGTGAGACATTTGAAAAGGCAAGCTTCTGGTTCTGTCTGCAGGGAAAGCTTGAAAATTCTGAATTTTAGACTCCATAATCGAAAGACAGCCACTTCTGAAACCTTTCTATTAAAAAAAGAAAAAAATAAGGAAAAAAGCCTAAAAAACCACTACATACTTTTTGTGAACCTGATTCAGAAATTGAATGTTTTGGTTTGGTTTTAATGCTTAACTTCAGCTTTGCAAAATAGTCATGTTAATATCTAAATCTTGAAGTTTTCCATATGAAACTGGCAGGCTTACCTATATTTTAAGGGCTGTAATTTCATGACCGATCAATATGAATTTGCAAAGGCCATAAACACGATTCTTTTCTCACACACTTTTTCTGGATCATGCCCTACTTGTTGGATTTCCACATCTGGAGTGAAGGAGCCAAACATTTGTATTTAGAGCAGATTCATTTTTGAAGCATGCTGAAACTCTTGGGTCTCTATCAACACTACTGGACTTTTGTATCAGGACTGCATTGAGAGCTGTAACACTGGGTCCAGAGCAATGTGCATCTGCAGCTTCTCTAACTGAGAGGGACAAATGTTTAGTTTCTTCCAGATTGAAATATAAACTGTGGTTGACCCTTGCTGGCAGAAATGAGAGAAATGGATTTAGAAAGGAGAATACAGAGATTTAAACCTTCCTGAGTAGTTGCTATCTGAGGTTTTACTGCAGCTGCCCTGATGTTTGCTTTCATCTCTCACTCTGTGGCTTCTCCTCAGCTCGCAGTGGACAAGTGGCAAAGTTATCCCAGGTCATGCACCTTCCTGACAGGTCTCTGGCCTGGCTAGGAGGGCAGCCAGTGCTTGGCATTGAATAACATCATGAGCCTCTGTCCAAGCCAGGCTTGCCTGATCTCCTGTGTTGGATTCACTCATAGTCCTCCTTAAGTCTGCCTTCCTTGGCAGGACTGGCAGGTGGAGAGAGACAAGGTGGAGAGAGGCAAGACTGCAGTGGAAAGAGACAAGTACTGCAGTATCTGCCAGATACCCATGACTGAGTTCAGAGTGCAGTTGTTCGGGCTGCAGATGGGAGTTTGTTGGATCCCTTTGTGATGCTCTGCTAAGGGTTTCTTCTGCCTCCCCATCTGCAGAACTCCTGCAGAAGCTTGCTTTCCCTGGAGCTCTTCAGCTATGCCCTGCTTTCCAGAGACTGTGATGTTTACTATTTGTATTACTGGGAGAGAAAGAGATAAATTCCATGTCCTGCTTTCTTGAGATCGGAAGTAAATATAACCAGGCACTTTTCCTTTAATACTTGCTTAAGGCAAGCAGAAAGAGGACAGGAGTGGAGAGTGGAGCCTGGTGACCCTCAGGTATCTCACTTACCTGAAAAATTGTCTCTGGAAACAATGCTCCATGTTGTTGTTTCTGTTGAAAGCAGATGGCTTGCAAGGTTCTGTCACAGGGGATTTGGTTGTAGAGTTCAACCAGCTGCAGCCATACCTTTTGCAAGTAACAGAAATACAGCCTCCTATGCATGAATAATAGGGAAGACTGAAAACAAACGCGAGTGTTTGTGTTTTATAGCTTGAGAGACCAGAAAGAGTTACCTATGCTTGGTGCCTCTTGGAAGCTGAGTAACAAGAGGCAGTTCCTGATCACTGCAAGCCATTGGCTCCAGCTCTGAGCCACCACAACCCCCGGGAGCTGGCCAGGCAGAGCTGGGACTGTGCTGCCCTTCCCCACCTGCCCATGGGAGCACCACCATGCCACAACTCAAGAGATCGCATATGCTTTGTCCCAAACACAAATTCTTTAATAGACACCATGCAAAATTATTCTCTCACCAATATGCAAGTTTTTTTCCTACCTTCCCCATCCACGCAGAAAGATTTCAATAGATACTAATGACGTATTTGTCAGATTAAGAAAAGAGAAAGAAATAGAAGAATATTGTTGAAACTCTTCTCCAGCATGACTGAATTGTACAATATTTAGCTTTTGGTAACTGCTTATTGGTACACCAAAAGTGGCTTTCATCTGAAATGTAGTCCTGCGTTATTCACAGGAGAAAACTGATATCCCATCTAATATTCACTTTTCATGGAGAAAATGAATAATGTAAAATAAACTTTCCTGTTTTAGGGAGACTCTAAAGCAAGACAGTGCAGTCTGCACAAATAGTTTTGGTGTTTTGTCACCAAAAATTTGAGGGGGTGGAGGAGAAGGAAAAGGGTGGAGGAACCTCCTGATCCTTGAGCACTCCTAAATATCAGAAGTTCCTGACAAACATTAGATGGAGCTTAGTAGGGAAGAAAACAACTAAGTCTCTGAAAATAAATGTGATTCATATTAAAAAAAAAAAAAAAAAGGAATCTAGTAACTTCAATGTCATGCTTTCTGATGTGCACAATACAGAGTAACCAAAAGATTGTGGTTTGTCTGCACCCCAGCTAACTAAAATTGAAATGAAATGGGTCTGAAAAGAAAGGTTATATGATAAAATAATTGAAAAATACCATTATAAACAACATGTGGTAGTTGCATGCATAAAAGAACCTTTGATTTACCAGTGTCAGCCCCAATATCACTTCAGACCTGCCCTGTCTTGAACATGGGCTTTACTTATCTTTGGGGCAGGGGGAAAAATCTCATAGCCTTGCAGATAACTCTACAAAAACTCTGCAACAGGCCCATTGCTATGAACCAGTTAATAAGGTAATTCTAGAAGCCCATGTTTGTTTCCGTAGCTACATAACATTACACAAACATTTTGGTTGCAATTTTGTGGCAATGGTTTCACAGTTATTTGATTAAACTGCAGGGCTGTACTGCTTGGAGCCTGGGAGTGTCTGATATCAGTGAAAGCTCTTTAGAAGTGCTACAATTTAAAATTATAGCTTACCCAGTTTGAAGGGATATTTTTAGTCTATTTATTCAGAGTATAAATATAGTTCTGTACATCACTGGTTTAATGTCTCTCTTGCACTGGTCAGAAAGACACTTTACCCAGCACCAGACAAAGGTCAACAAATGGGTGTCTTTTTTTTCTCCTTCCTTTCTTTTTTTGTAAAGCTGCATTAAGGGCTTTAGAAAGCAAAGTATCTTGTAAGCAAAGGCTGCACGTCTAACCCCTTTACTGCAGTGACCTACTTATAGGAAATACTCCTATTGAAAAGGGCTTTTTCCAAGATCTAGCATTTCAAACAAAAACATATCTACAATTAACTGGAAAGAGTTTAAGGGATCCCTGAGCAAAAATAATCAAAAGAATAAAAGGCGAGAGAAGGGAAATGGTGATGAATCACCATGCAGTCAGGAGGAGTGATGTAGTGCATATTTCTATGAATGGCCATTCTCTGGCTTTATTATCAACAGCGCCACAAGTTTTTCATTTCTGATTATTTGTTTGGGTGTCAGGGGGACTTTTGTGCCTGCAAATCCCTGGAAACCAAAGTTTTATGTACATACAAAAGGCACAGTAGTGACAGTGCAGGCAGCCACATCTCTGCTCAGCTGTTGCCCTTGACCTAAAGGGACCCTCCTTTCCACACAACCACCCAGCAGCACATATTTGGTTTCTGTGTTAATGTAGCTCTGGGCTTTTCTTGAGCTAGGCTTGCTCATTGTGCTGAACTGTGACAAATTCTTCACAGAGCAGTAGGGTTGAGTTGATTTCAGGCTTGATGTGTGCTGGGGGAATGGGGGAAGAGGTTGAATTTCTTCTAATAATGGCCTCTCCTAAACACGGTTGTCCTTCCAGCTGGAGCATACCTAAGTCTTACTGTAATTTACAGAACTGGGCACACAGAAAATACCACAAAAGTAGGCTCTGCAGTTCACATCTCAGTGGAGTTCCCACCAGAAAAAAAATCCACAAGAGCAAAATCACTTTTGTGTGATGTTTTTCAGCATCTCATTTGGGAGGCACAAAAATTTCAACATCTTTCATATCATGAACTGGAGAGTGACATGTGCAGGGGGTCAATGCATATAATGTCCCTTTGTTGAGTCAGAGAAGACAATTAAGTTTATTGAGGTGAATGCCAAGGAGTAAAGGAGCTTGGTTGTCTAGGATCTGAGGAAAGGCAGTGAGATTACTGCATATGTGGAAAAAGCCTTGTGATCAGGAGGCACAACACAGGCACAGAGATGTACACTGCCCTGAGAAATTTGTGTTGCTTGTAAGGACACACATTTATCAAAGTACATGATACCTATTCAGCCACAACCTATTTTTAACATCTTTTCAAGATGTAGTGTTTGAGATTATTTATTACTAGCTTACAATAAGTAAGCAATTTGTCTGAGATGGAACAAGGTTTCAGTGAAGAATATTGTTCTTAGGGGTTTTTTTCCAGTTTTGACTATATATTAGGAAGATTTTCCTCAAAAATCATGCTCCAGAGAGACAGGAGACTTTTTAAGACACTTCAGTCCTCTTCCCTGTTCACTATAAGTCTGGGCATGTGTCATGATCTTTGTATGTCCCAGGTATTCATGAAAAGTGCCTGGTGAATCTCCCAGTCTCATCTCTGCAATCTGAGATTCCACTCTTAACACACTCCTACAGATTACACTCGATCTATCACACAGACAGTGGTGTGACTAAATAGTACAATTACAAAAAAGAAAAAAAACCTAATTAGTTTAATCCTCACTTCATTACCTGACCCTTTTTTTTCTTCCTTTCTTTGCTCTCTCCACTTCAGAAAATGGAGATTTCGACTTGCTCGGGACGATTAAAATGCAGGGAAGGACGCGGAGCAACGCTCTCCTCCCCAGGCTGCGGCGCGGGGGCTGCGATCAGCAGCTCTGCACTCGCCTGCTGTGTGGAATACATATCCACGTCAAGGGGAGCTCCTCCCGCACAACAAAGGGGGAATGCGCAACCAGGGGCGGCCGGGGCACCGCGAAATCCAGGGGCTGCTCCTGTGCGGCAGATGAAAGATAAAACCAGGCTCCTTTGCAGGCAGAAGAATGGTGTGACGTAAGTGGTTTTCCTGCTGATTTTTATCCTACCCCAAAGAAAGCTTGGGGAAAAATCCCCAAATGCTCAGCATATAGAATAAAAATACTGAGGAAGTCACTTGACACTCCAGTGAGGTACACTGGAGCCCCAGCGCAGCACAGAAACTTCTGTGTTTGGTGTGTAGTTTTTTTATCCCCTGGGCACTGTAAATACAACTTGCAGTATCTGCAGGCTGGGATGGGACTCCCCCGAACACTGCAGCTCTCATCACACAAAACCTGTGAGCTCCAATGTGCAAACTGCCCTTTCTGAATTCTGCTCATGAAAGCCAGGTGGTTTTCACTGTGATCTCAGCCACCAGCTATCATTTTCCATTTCTTTGTGAATGATTATGGACAAAATAAGAAATATGTACTTTAATCTGGACTTTTAAAAGTCTTTATGATCTATATTTCTTAGTTGGAGAAGTAAAACCTGCTATCTCCTTCCTCAAGTTAATTTGTATTTTTTAATTGCTGATAGATTAAACACAGATTAACCGTCATTATTTTATATACTTCGGCGTTTTACAACTAAACACAATAATCTGTATCCTACTGCCCCTAGAAAAATGCCATTTCCTATTCATGGGGCAGAAATACAATAGACAGACAACAATATGATTGCTGCATAACATATCACCTACCCCACAGCAAGGACTGCACCTGGAAAATGTTTATTCTAGCCAGAAAGTCAGCCCTCCCTGTAGATATTTTAGATGTGACTCATGATAATGACTAATAGAAAGTTACTTTACTCATAAATCCGCCTTGTCCCTAATCTATCTGTTATTCCTGTTCTTACAAAAGACAAAACAATTTAGCAGAATGTTTTTACACAGATATAATACATTTATATGATTGACTCTCCATTGCTGCTGGAAAAGCAAGCCATTATATCATGAGACTATAGTGTAGGGATTCTTTCTCAGATAACATTTTTGCAATGGCAGCTCCAGGTGAGCCATCTAGAGGCAAAACCCAAGATTTTCTTAAGAATTTTCCACACTAGTAGTGTAATGAATTCCTCTCAAATAAATGTCCTCAAAAACTCAAAGCATCATATGTACCAAGAGCTAAGATTGCCATCTGTTAAATTTATAAATCTCTTACATGCTTTAATTTCCTGCATGCTCATAGTATGAGTTTAACAGTTTCCTCTGCTTTTAAAAATAATTTCTGAGAGTGGTTTGGATTGCTTTATGCTAATGTAGTATCAAGAAAAGCCTATTAGTTATAATAAATAATATACCAATTAAAGGAGGGATTGTAGAGTTAAAATAACTTGAAGTCTCTTCCTGCTCTTGACTCAGTGTGACACTGGAAAATTCTCTTAACTGGAGAATTTTACCACCCATAATGTACGGCTCATGATTTTATCAGCTTTGTAAAACACTTTATGATCTTTGACTGAAATACTAAAACACTACAATAAAGATACATACACAGTAAATACAATGCATGGCCACATTCCACCTTTACTTCCCCCTTGCTTAATCCTATTAAAACCAGAACAACACTGTACATAAATCAGAGCAGAGCAAGCAGCCTTCTTTGCACTTAGCAGTAGTAGCATCACAACGCAGCTTATGAAATGAGGATAAAAGTCACCAATCTAAAACACAGCTGGGTTCATCTTAGAATGGGGGTGCACCTGGTGCACCCTGTGGAGGAGTTTAGAGTGAGTAGTAATCAAAGGCTGATTTACTATTGAAATTGCTAAGTCATTTTGAAAACGTTTCAATTCACACAAATGTTCCCAGTGCCATCTAACTCTACTGCAATATGAGATGCTTTTGACAATGTCCTGGCTAAAGTAGAGCAGCCAAAAGCCTGACCTCCACCACAGGAGCAGTACTCATGCTGATTACAGGGTGCAGGCTCAGCAGGGCTGCCCAGGCTGTTAAGTGGGAGGTGTAGCTTCAGCCCCAGGGACCCAGAGTCCAAAATCAAACTGAGACTACCCTGATTTAGAAATTCCTGGTGTCCAGTGCAGCCACTACTACACAAGACTCTAAAAGTAGACACATATGCTCTGCCTTTGTACCAACTACAGCAATTGCAATGGGAAACACAAGTGAAAAACCTCACTCAGCGGCTTTGTTCCAAGCCCACACATGGGCATATCTGCTACATACACACAGTCACCCTTGGGGTCTGGAAAAGTCCTCTTTGGGCTACCAACAAGGCCTCAATGACTGTTAAAAAAATCTGTATGAAGCCTGGGATGTAATCTGTCTGTCATTGAACTTTTCATGGTAGTACAAAACACAAAACCTACAGCATATGTCACACTGGACACACACAGCCTTGAGTACTGCTGTGTGAGGCTGGTCTCCCAAGGGTAGAGGTTATTGTGGCTAGGAGCTTTGGGAAGCAAGGAAGGATGAGAGTAAGAAACAGGCTCATGATCTCTTCCTTCCCCAAGTTCACAGGGCATACTGGGATAGCCACTCTGGGAACACATTGTGCTCTTGTCAAAACAATAAACGAAACAGATAGAGGCAAGGAGCCAGAGTAATGATTCCCACTGGGAACTAGAATGAATCAGAAAACGTCCTATACTCTGGAAGCACAAGCTTTTCACATGGCATGACACTACACTTGAAAGGGGGTGGTGAGGATGCACATACAAAGGTGAAAGGCTGAGGTGAGAGCACATGGACTTCTGCCTGATGTTTCCCTGCAAGAGCTGGTGTTTTACTGGGTCCCCTAGAGATAGGGCTGACCAAGTTCACGACCTCACTATCTTGGCTACTGGGGTGTGATTTCGATGAGGAGACTGACCCCATGTCTGATCCTCTCTGTACCTCTGGATTTGGTGAGCAGTGAGCAGGCCTTGCCCTGGCTCACACCATGCTCCAGGTGTGCTGCTCTCTTTTGCACAAGGGTTGGACTCCAGTCCCCATTTGCTGCAGACAGCTGTTGTCTCCTGGGGCTTCCCTCTCTGACCCAACATCATAAATGCTTCATAATATATCTGAACAATTCTTTCACCTCTCTCTTTTGGGAATTACAGAGGATTTTCTTAACCATTTAAATAGTGCCAATAATTGACTGGTATCAGACTCATAATAATAAAAGAATTCACTGATTTTCCAGAGGTACGAGCAGGATAAGCCTCATGTATATATCACAGACACTTATTCAGACAGAATAAATAAATTCCATCCTACAGCTGTTTCCTAGGTAACTGAACCAGGAGTACAGATACAGACTGTGTGCATCTTAGAGTTGGAAAAAAAAAATGCAGTATTTCTGTCTCCAAACTTTTGATTTTTTGGGACTGCAAATATGATGGAAATGTTTCAAAAATGAAATATGTAACTGGAAAATATGCACCTATTCTCATATAGCCAAAACATGCTATGCTGAGAGTCCTGCAATATATCACTTCTCTAAAACAGTCAGAACAACCTTTGTCTGTGATTGGATTTCTGCCAGTGCCCAAACCCCTGGGAAGCTGCAGAGAGCAGTCACCAAAAATTTTGTGGTTGTGTTGTTCACATGTGAAATCCAGTCATCTTAGGCAAATAGGCTTAACATGCAAGCTGAGAGGAAGCCAGTTCTGCACAAGGGACTGCTGAAATTTCTGGTGTCTTCAGCAATGTAAGGGCTCCCTACCATTAACAAGCCAGAAAGCCCCAGTGGATGGTACCTCCTTGTATCAGCAAGGTGCAAGCAAAATTGCTCCTTAGAGAAACTGCACACCACAGATGCACTGCAGGAAAATGCAACCAGATCCTTTGAAGCCCTGTTCTGCCTTATTTTGTCTGTGAGTTAGAGGGGTTGAAAAACCCCAAGAAAACTTAACACCCACGCTCTTTGTCAGGGAAATCGGCAAGCACAATTTTGCACCTTCAATGACAACAAAGGGAGAGCAGTTGTGAAAAATCACTGGAGTCCAACAAAGGGAAAAATTATTTGGCTTCCCACAGTTCAAAAGGCTGAAGTACTTTCTGTTAGGACCTTGCATTCAGCTAGGAAAATCAGAGAAAATAAAAGCCATTATACTGGGAATACTCTCATTTCATCTACGGGAAAAGTAACGTGCTAGTAATCACATGCTAAATTAAATTTATCTATGACATTGTAATAATTAATTCCAAATATATATTTTGCTGCTTGAAATAAATACATTTGCTTTTTTATACAAAGCTATGGAACAGTATTTCTACCTTATGAATTAGCACATTTTTGTGGATGAGAATCACTCAAAATACCACTCTAAAGACAACAGACTGATAAATATTTGTTTTGTTAGCTATAGAACCACAGAAAGGCAAATATATTTGATCATTAGGACTGAGGAGATCTAGTTTTCATCTCCCAAGTGAATGTGAAATAGTCTGAAAAATCAACAAGTGTAGTAATTTTAGTGTAAAAAAAAACTCCTTCAGTTTTTCTATTACATCTGGTTATTTTTTAAAAGATGTAAAATGTGCATGCCTGTGTGAGGAACAAGGTTCTTTTAAAGAGTGACCAAGACAAACTCCTATTCCTGCATAAAAGGGTCAGAAAACCATAAATACTAGTGGAAAAAAGCAAAGTCTTCTGTTTTCATGATGAATTAAATGCAATTTTTAGAAAAGGAATTAGAGCATGTGCCTATCTACCCCATCTAGAAACCTGAGTTCATAGACTGAGCTTTAGGAAACATGGTGCCAGCTTTTTGCCGAATTACATTTGTGGGGTCCTAGTGAAGGCAGTGGGGTTATATGAGGTAAAAGTCCATGCAAAAATGGACTCAGCCAGTTCCTCTAGAGGTGTCTAGAGCCCACAGGGCCAGAGTCCATCTCTTCAGCGGTGATTTGAACATGTTATATTAAAGTCTATTGACTCCAGCAGATGAACTGTTTATGTATGCCTATGTAAATGTAGTCAGAGTCAGATCACCCACAGCTCTATCCAGCCCTGCAGCTGTGAAGCAGAGTCAAATCCTGATCATATGGGTTCAATGGTTCTCGTCCATTTCACTTCCATATGCAAATTCTTAATCTGCAGGGAAACAAGTTCCCATCTTCTCTGCTTCCCATTTCAACTCAACAACTCTTAAATTTGCTTAATCTGCCCTTTTGCTGTTCATTAGCAAAGAGGACTTGCAATAGTAACTGCTCATGTACAGCTCCCAGTAAATCAAAGAAAGCAAGTTTTCACCTGTACTTCAAACAGAACATCCTTAGATGACTGGAAAAACAAAGCTTAGTTTTCCTGTTGGCCGATCAGAAGCAAGAATTAAAACCTGAACAGAAAGCACACTTTGTCACCAAAATTCAGAGATTCCATTTCAAAGCCACACACATTTGTCAAGCAAGAAGGCATTTAGTTGCTGTAGTCCCTTGCCTGAATGTACCTATTTTAAAATTTGATCACCTACATAAAACTAAGAATAGGATCGTATCATTTCATTGGCTGCAAGTCATAACCTTTCCAGGTCCTGTGAATACATCAGGCAGTAAAATCCTGATGTTCCCATATATCACCTAGCTAGAAACAACAGGCCCCTGAGGTGAAGCTCTTTAGTAAGCATAGCAGGTCCAGGATTTTGCAGCCCAGCCGGTTCAATCTTCCCCTGGGTAACAGGGAAGTGCTTGAGAGCCAGGCTGTGGACACAAATCACAGAAGTTTGGCGCTTTCTCTTTTGACATAGCTGGCTAGGCATCAGGACACAGCCTGGAATTGGATGCAAGGGTGCTTAAGTTACTCTTACTGGTTAAAAGCCTAGGGGATACCTCTCCTGAATAGAATGTCACTTGCCACAGAGAACACCTGATGTGAAAGGAAAGCTGCAGCCTGCCAGGGGAGTGCAGATAATCTCCTGGTGGGTTGTCTCACATGGAAATCTGCCTCGGACTTCAGTTTTCCTTCTTCCTGCTGGACAGTCTTACAAAGAGTTCAAAAGCAACCTGCAGAATTCATACTTCAGTGAATTACTAAACCTGGATAGTCTGAATGTGCGAATACAAAAGGGAATGTAGAAAAAAACAGACAAGAGAGCCCTGAGGAGTCAGAGTCAACGCCATGCTGATGATGAGCTCCAGGAGAAGAATCTATTAATACTGCCTGATGAGCTTTCTCGCCCAATTTTTTGGAACACACAACTAAATGTAAGAGAAAGCCGTATCACAACCAAGCTTTAGAACAGAGATAAGGCCATGATCATGAGTAAAGCTACATACACCCACTTAACTTTGTAATGCAAACTGCATACCACTTACAGAGTACAAAATGAAACAGATCTGTGACTTGGTTTATATTTTCCACTTAACCTTATTTCTCCCACAGGTGTAATTAATGTTACACTGCAGCACAACCAACTTCCTCCAACTTCTACCAGACTGCTCTTATCTCGGGATTCATACTGGGAGCAACCCTTGTTTGAAGTAATCAAAACCAAACAAGTTCACTACTGTCCAAAAGAGCTGATACAAAGATCAAAGGCAGCTTGACCCAACCTCTCCCTTTAAATAATTTACACCACTTGCAGAGAAAGATTTTTCCCATATTGTACAGAGTATATTGTATATACTCTACTGTATATACTACTCTACTGATGTATTATAACATCAAGCTCCATGCAGAGTCGAAAAGCATATAGGAAATTAAGGTTCATTCATCCTCTCTCTCAATCAGCGCTGTGAACCTGATAGGATTTTTGTACTCTTGCTTTTGGTTGCTTATTGATTTGTTTCAGACATTCTTTTCTGTCTCTGTCCTAACCTAGCAGACTTTCTTTTTCTATGCAGTCTGACAGTGAATTGAAAATATAAATCGGAAGGAAGGAGTTTAGCTTGGTTAAGTTCACAAGCTGCACCATTTATGCACATAGAAAGCACAAAATGTACACCATTTGAAAGGAAGCAAGCCCCAAGTAATTAACCTCAAATACTGTAATTATCAGTGTTTTCTTTTTAATCTAGACTCTTAAGAAATCACTTCAATTACTGTTTTGTTATTAGGGAAACCACTTAATATGAAACACCTCAGGTTAGAAATGTTAATAGCAGATGAGCTTATGTGATCACAAAGTCTTGCAGTGATGGATCAATAGAGGTGGTATAACTGGCAGGCAACCATCAGCTCAGTTGTTTCCTCTTTATTTTAGAGCTATTTCTCATAGAATATCCGTATGAAATGAAATGAAAGATGTTTTCCTTAGGTTTACTCAGTGAAGTTTTTTCCTGACTGATACAAGAGTTGGTATTGGTTTGAAATACAGAAATGCTCATAATTTCCCACTGCATAGCTAAACCAAACATGCCCTTATTTCTCACTCCATCATACCCTTTAACTTTGCAGGAATGACAGGCAGTTGGCACACACCATTTATTTCAGCTGACTGTGGTTTCTCTTCTGCTCCTTTCCTACTTTTTCTTGATCTACTGCAAAGCCCACTTTTAAGAAAAATTATACTTAAATGACCAGTGGTGTTACCTGAACAGTCCTTATTTTGTTGAGAGTTCACTGAGCCAGGCTTTCACATCTCTAAGGAAAAATACTGGGATTTAGATGCTACAAGCTCAATATCAATATTTTTCACATGAAAATAATAGAGACTGTTCTCTGGCTCCATTTCCACAGACACATCAAGCCTTTTATGCATGGAAAGCTTCATACAATGAGCTATCAGTGCTTCAAGGACCACCTCAGAGCAGGTACTCTGCTGGACTTGCTGGTGTGTAGGCTTTCAGTTATAACTGAGCTATGAAACGACAAATAATAGATAAACACTGGTGTGTGATATAATTACAATTTGCTGGTAACACAGAAGGTTATACAGGCAGAACATGGTGGTTACACTTACATGAACCATGGTATTCTTATTTTAACTTTAAAGTGTGAAAATAAAAAACAAAAAGCAGTCAATGTTTGCCTCACAATGGCAAATCACACTTCTGCAGGACACGAATTATTTTTTCCAAGGCCAAATTCTCTTTTTTTATGGTATTCACAAGTACCTTCATGTTCTTACAGAGCTGAGCAAACACCCTGTAATGTTGCCAAAACCTACTACTCCCTTTTACTGTTTGAAGATAGAGTACAGGAGAATGAATTGGCACCATCTTGGCAAAAGAGGGAGTCTTCAGCTACCACACCAAGAAACATCTTCACACCTTGACATACGTGCCCCAGGACTAGAAATGCCTTTTCCCTCATACATTATATAATCATTAATAGCAATCATTTAATTGATTTATTATAATGACAAGCAACCCTGTCATCCAAACAATCAGGGAATTGCACAAGCAATTAAAAATATAATCCTGCAGAAAGCATCATGAAACTGATAACAAAAATGAAATAAATTATCAAAGTTCCACTTAGCGTTCTTATGAACCTATAAATATATAGTGAAATATATTAAGTTATTTCTCCCAAATGTAGATAGCTAGCATGGAAATATGTTGAAAAATAAGGTATATAGTGAGTAATGAGGGACAAAAGTTTCTCTCCATAGGTCTGAATAACCCTTTTCAAGGTAAATTATGCAAAAAAATCTCACGTGATAATAAATTCTTTGCTCTTAGGGATGACATATTCCTGAGATTTAGGATGCGTGTTCCCACTTTAATTTTTTTTCAGAATCAGAGAGAATTGTATGGTAATTGCTGATTCTGCAATAAGAGAGCTAGCAATATTGTTAACTGACTTTCCCTCCCAATTTCAGCTGGTAATACAGTAATTTTTCCACCTCCAGGATTATATTACCTGCCAACACAACCCCAAATGGCTTGGAAAAGAAGGGAATTTTATTGCACTGCTTTAGGCCATGTCTACATTGGGTAGTTGTACCACTTTAACCATGGTTAGCTTACATTAAAGTAGCTGGTGCGTACATCAGACTGGTTTTCAAAGTGATTTAGTACCTCAGGCTACACTAAGCAGCCCTCCTTAGAGCAGACATTAATCCATTTTGCAGGAAGCTTGTTCCCTGTGGAGTTCATATGGCCCTAGCTGCTCTGCTGCCACAAGTCCTTTACTTAGTGGCTCTGTACTTGATATTTCTTGATATATCTGTCTTGATACCTTTGTGTCTCCAGTGTGTTGACACTGTCTTTGCTAGATGCACTTTCTGTTTAATTATCAGTAGCCCTACAGATGTCAATGTATCAAGCTCATCTCTCTGCTCAATGACACATGTACCCCCTCTGGGTCTCTTCATGGATCTGTGCTCAGTTCTTAGACCCAACTGCATTTGCCGAAGACACTTATTCAGCTTCACCACAGGAAGATATCCTGCAGTATAGATGCTTTCAGGGAATTGCTAGAGCAGAAAGGCAAAAGGCTGACCAGAGTTTCACTCAAGGCTGAGTTAAAATACAGGACTCTGGTAAAAGTGCTGTAAAACAAGAGGCCATGATGGAAACACAAGCAGAGCTGCCAGGCATAAGGTGACAATTGTATTTTTGCACCCAGGCTATAAACAAAGCCAAAACCTAGTGGAGTGCATGGCACCTGCACTATAACAAACACCCACAATGGAACTGGTAGGCTCACTGAGGGTACCCAGCACCCCATGTGTAGATGAGCATGTCATCTATGACCTGACCTGGAAGAGAGTTACAGGGTGGTTGAGACTATGCAGACAGGAGAGAGGCAGAGAGCACCTAGGAAGGGCAGCCACAATGAAACACAAACTCAGCAGTCATGCTATAACCACTGCTGGGATTTGCCAGAAAGTATAATGTGCTCTATTGTTACACAAGGGCCCACAGGATTTCCAAAGGGCTGGTGTTTTTTTACTAGGAGCTCAATTGAAGGAGTTAGCCCCCTTCCATCTAGCAGTTCACCCCTCTCACAGATGTCACCTTTATCTTTTAGTAAATGACATTCACAGCTTTCCTCCGTCATGAGGAAACTCCCGGGTCATTCCTCCCAAATCCTATCTCCACATTAAAAATTGATACTTTTAATTTCTGACTTCAAGTACATTTTTGTGTTCATATTTACGGCTTCATACTCTTCACACAACACAATCCCATGTCTCAGGGGGAGTGCAGCTGTGTGGAAGCCAGAGGGATGGGCAGGACCCAGCCCTTGCACCACAGCACCCTCAGTCCAAAGCCACTGGACTGCACAGCACAGCAGTGCAGCTGCACAGCAGCAGGGGAGTGAGTGGCCACAGAGATGCTGCTGCACTGGGAGCAGCAACATATCCTGCCATGGGGGATGTTGGTTTGGGACAGGAGGGGCAAGAAAGGAGAACAGTCAGAATCTTTCCTGCACTCCACCCTGCAACAGAGTAAGGGTACAGAGAGGACATGCACCGCATCAAATTTGTCCTGAGCCCAAACACCTCACCATGGCCTCTGGTCAGCTGAGAAATGCAGTCCCCATGAGATGCTGCCCTTAGTCTCCTTGAGAACTTCAGAACTGAGAGTTTTTCAAGCTCTGAGGGTTTGCTTCTTTGCCACAATAAATGTTCACTGTCTCTTAATGCTTGAGCCATATGCCATCCATTCTATCTTTCTCTCCATTTGGGACAAACAGGCCAAGTGTAACATGTGATTTCTTGCACTCATAATTCAAGTAAAGCACTACCATAATTTCTACAGATGCTAAGTCTGCTGATAGTCAGCAGCTACATCCAGGAGGAACTGGTTCTGTTTTCATTAAATAAAATATAGAATGTCTTCTGTGTAAAGTCAATGGATGAGGGGACCCTGCAAGCTTGCAACAGTGCAGTCTTAGGGGAAGTCATTTTTGCTGAGGTGAACACAGGGCCAGGAATCACTATTTGTTTTTATGGATGAGAAACAGAACAGACTTTCAGAGTTCAGACAGATAAATGGCCTGCAAAGACAGGTGAGCTATCAATAGCCCTTGATTAAAACTCTTGAATTCAGACTGCTTCAGTATTCAAATTTCAGAAAAAGAGAAGGATTCTTACTTCTCACTTGAATTTTATTTCAAGAGAAAAGATTCTTTTCCTTTCCAAATACAACAAAAGATAGTAAATTTTATTTGTTCCTACCTTTTGTACAAATAAAGAAGGGCTATAATTTCTAGGAAAATGAAAATAATGTATCACCATGTTGCCTTTGTATTTCTCTTTTATGTTGCAAGTTCTTTACTCTTGAATTGGCTATGAGCAAAGGGAGTGAGGAGAGCTGCAAATATAATCTCAAGACCTCTATGCAAAAGTATGAATCATGAGTGGTTCCTGGCTTATTTGCCTGTCTACAAGCCTATAGTGCCAGCTACCTATGCAGAGTAGCCTGCAGGGCTCCATACAACTACTCCTGAAAGCTGCAGGTCTGCTGGAGTTCCTTCGCTACACCTGCTCTGTGTCCCCTGTTCTTAACACCCAAATGTTTCCAACTGCAGTGGATGTTTTCCTTTGTTCAAGATACCTAAATCAAGCCTGCTGCTGCTTCCAATATTTTTAATTTCCAAGCCACAGCATAGGTCAATATGCAACACAGACTCATATTTAACTTTATACATGTGAAAAATTTGTTCTGAACAGAGTCACAAAACACCTCTAAACAAAGGTTCCACTTACTCCAAGAGGCATCCACTTATGCTGTACAATGTGATCCACATTGCGAGGCAGCAGTAAAACACTCATGGTCTGACTGCACCTCTTTAATACTGTCTTTGTGGGTGTAAGAAAAGGGAAAGCACTGATTTCACATAAAAAAATCAATTAAACATTGAGCCAGCTCTTGGTATGTTATTGTGTTCCACATTACCATTTCCAAAGTACAGAACTGCTCCAACTAGGTATAAAGTTCTGCAACCAAACATGGACCCCACTGAAATCAAGTGGTAAGACTGCCACTAGCCTTCAGTGAGCCTGGGCCTTGCTCTAGAGGGACTGTTAGGACTGCAGGTTTTTAGTTTGTTTTCCTAGGGGAATGGAATTTATGCAATCTTGCTTTGCGTATAAAACATATCCTCTACCCCAGTAACTTTGTACCTACTGGAAAATTTCAAAAGACACCCCAAAGAGATCAAGTTTCTATGAATTCAGTAAAAGCAAGAGAAAGAGAAAGACCCTATCAGCGCTCAGTGAAGGCCATATGGCAAAACAGCTCACAAATCTTTGCATATCAGATAAGATAATCGACACAGGAGGCAGGTGTAGAACACCAGACTTTAATCCTGCAACTCCTGGAGCAGCTCAATTTTGTTACTTTTTTGAGAGTCTAAGCTCAAGATTCAGGATTAAAATCATTCAAGGTTTGGGGTGCTTTTTATCTCATCAGAAGACAGAGCATGCCAGTGGTTGCAGAAGTGAGCAGGTGTAACAAGAATCAGCAGTGATCAAACACCATTCCTTCCATGACACCGTCAGACTCTCAGATATCCTACCTGCAGAAATAAGTGGAAAACGATTTGAGAGAACACCTTGATGAGTAAGGTACTGCAAAAGCTGAATGATCCTCCCTTTATCTCCTCTCTGATTCTTGCCAAGTCACAATGCATTACATTAAACCATCCTCACATTTGCATCTCAGGGATTTTCCCTGATGAGAAGAATTTCCTTCTTAAATATTGTTTTGTGGATATTTTTTAGACAAACACAGTAGCCAGTTTCAGCCATATTCCAGTGACAAAGACACACTCCTGATGGAAGACTTGGCAACTTATAGCCATCACTGCAGGGTTTCTACAGTTTTGTTTATGCTAACACTGATACGGGGCTTGTCTATGTCTCCTTGGGCCAAACTCACCATGGCTAGAAATCCCAGGTAACTTAAGAATTCAGTGGCCAGGAAAATTTTAGTGTATTAATTTTTAGATAGACCAGAATTGTGTAAGACCTAGATGAATTATGACTACCCTACAGCCAAAAGGTCTGTCACTTTTACTTTATTTTCTGCTGTGCATCACGCACACTTGAAGAGTCAATAATCTGTGTTCAGGCAAATGGCCTCTTCTGGGCTATACTTATGATTTTATCAGAAACACAGAATTTTAAAAGTGTCCATTTAAATTCACAGATAATAACAAGTCATTAAAAAGCCTATTTTACACTGAGAAGTTACCCCCCCCCTCCATTTTTCTGAATAAAGGAGATGTTCTACAGACAAATGGACAATTTATTCTGGATTGAACCCCTGATAGGAGTATTTTCACAGTAATTTCTTTGTGTCAAAATTGGTGGGGTTTTTTTAGGCTATACTATAAGCCTAGGATGCCTGCATACTTAGAATCAGCCTCTGTTAGTGTGTGCAATCCAATAAATATAAGAAATATCCCCGAATGAGAGAGCCCAGAGAAAAAGAATTAAATTCTTCAGTAACATTAAAAACTTCTGATTTTTTTGTACAGACACACAGCTTCTCGAAGATACTACATGTAGGCACATGTTGACAACTTTCACTGACTTCAGATGAATTTATACATAAATCAACATACATGCACATGTGTATTTGAGTGTGCACACACGCACGTATAGAGCCTTGAAGTCTTTTCTGCGTTACAATCTGAAGATTTTTTGCTTTATCTTCAGTTGCTTCAAGATGTCTTTCCTTTCTAAGGATTCATTTTTAACTCTAAAGGTATTTCTCCCTTATTTCTTCTAGGATCCAATGCTCTACTTCTGACAAACATTAAGCAGTTGCTCATCCCAACAAGAGTTACATCCTTGATATCTATAAAGGTGTCTTCCTATTAATGTGAAGTAATCAGTTTTCTTACTGGATTATATAAAGTAATCCAGTACTTCAGAGCAATATTACTTTAAAAAGTGGAACAGCAATTTCCTGACAGATGACAGAAAAAAAGCAAGAAAAAAAGGATATAGAAAATATATTATAAGCAGTTTGTCATTAAAAGATTTAAAGCTAGATTTTAATCTTACTCTGGGAAGAAAAATTGTGATTACAGCATATATACAGTAACTTAAGCCATGTAATTCTAATAATGTTAAGTGAGAAGTTGCTGATATCACAACATGATCAGCCAGGGTTATTAGAGAAAATTCTGTAACAAGTCAAAATGTTACCAACATAGAATTACTGTTTCTCAGCCTTCCAGTGACAATTTACATTGGTTGCAACTGCCAGTTCTTAAACCCTCTCCATGTTCACTGTGAGGCAGGATAACAGTGAAACAGAAAAGATCTGGGTGATATGAAACCTGTAGCAAGACACAAGATTCCCACAAGAACAATTTTCAGCCTTGTAGTTGAAATATTTTAACAGAACAACAATAGCTGATCAAGGAGGCTTTCAGTGCTCATGGGTACAGAGAGGATACTCAGGGTCCTCATGTCACGATACACCAGCAAGCACTCACAAGTACACTGTAGCCAATTTAACAGCCTAAATGAATTCCAGACTTTAAAAATATTACAACAGCCATGTTTCTTGCATTATTTAACTTTTTCTTCCCTTATACCCTGATGGCTCTTCATACCTGCTTGTTTTATGAGCCATGTGATTATATACTTTTTAGATTATAATAAGTAGTTATATACGACATAAGTATATAGTACAATCATAGGGTTTTGTATCATATAGAAGAGAAATTCTTGAGAGATTGTTGTAAGAAAGCATAAGAAAATGTGCAGCTCTCTTGCATGATGCCTTAGCACCAAAATTTCTAGATGGGTGATCCAAGCATAGCAAGGCAGCTTGGTCAGTTGCTTCCAAGTCCTTGTACTTAGTGAAAGGATCTGACAGTCAAGGGCTCCAACATGAGCTTGTAAAAATATAAAATGTAATTTAATTTTTTTCTGCTGGAAAACAAAATATTTTTTCTACAGGGAAATTATTACAGGAACCATTACACAAATGACATGACCATGTAGATCCCACACATAAGACTGGAAGATTAAAGTGTCAAAGAACCAAGAGCCTTCAATGTCTGACTTTTATTGTATTTCTTAAGCTATTCTGAAAAAGCTCTGCCCTTCTAAATGTTGGGGCTGTTATGTTATTTCTAAATACTTCAGCAGGGCCAGAGTTCCACACCAGCTCTTACTCTAAAACAAAAATGCAGCCTCAACCACAGGCAAGAGCAGTTGCAGTCATTTCTGTGAAGTTGTGTCATGCTGTATGTCAGAGGCCACTCTAGATGGCCAGAGTGGACACTTGTGGCATTATGAAACAATCAAGATTCACATGCCAGAAACATCTGAACAAGACAAGACCTTTGCAAAAGCAAGTCTCAAGGATTTATGCACATACCTAAATGCTCTGCAAAGTCCAGATATTTTGCATTCTTATTTTAATATCAGATTTTTGTTGGCAGGAGTGCTTAGTCATAGTGATTGCTTGCTTTATTACAAAAGTATGTGACAGCCATCAGGCATGTCACTTGAAGAATTCACTGTGCCATTTAGGAAAATCATCCCAGTGTCATTGAAAACTTTGCACAAGGTTTTAGTGGAGCATCCCAAGGCTGCAGATTGGGAAGAGAGACACACTCTTACATAAATTACTCTTTTTTTTTTTTAAGTCTCTTGCCTGGTTTGATGTTACCACAGACCAGGCCCTGCCCCCAGGGGAGTGTAGAAAGCTTGGCTGTAGAAAGCCATGGCACAAAACAAAACTGGATTTTGCTCCCTCACCCCAAGACAAAGTGCGTCTGTGGTTGCACAGCCCTGGGCTACCTCTGTGGAGCTGTGGTGTTGGAGATGCTTGAGTAAGAAAAAGGCTTATTCTAGAAATCAGCTCAAGATGGGCTCTGAACTGTTCATATTCACTGATCAACACTTTTTTCCCCTTGTCAGTTGGCCATGAAGTAGAATTTTGCAGGAAGGAGGTGACAATATATTTCTGAAACTGCTCCGGTACCTCCCCTTTTCCCATGCTCAGAGCTCAGGTAGCGATCTGGTGTTAGCTCTGCCTGCTTCTTCCATGAACCATAGGATTTGTCTGCTGTAACTACAGCTCCTTGCTTACAACATCTGTCCTTGGCAGGAGCAAGAGCTCTGGTCTCGCACATATAAATGGTGTGATGAATGCCATTTTGTTAAAGATTCAGAGGTAAAGTTGGCCCCAGAACCGCATTGCACACTGTTAACTACTTGTTAACACAGAAGGCTCTTAGCTCCCCTCAATGAATTCACATATAATTTTTGCATCGTGTGCTCTGGGACAATTTAGCAATGTATAAATTGTGATTGCAAGAAGTCTCTTTTATTCACTTAAGTGATTATTTTTTTTAATGAGCTTTCAGACCTTTGCCATTATTGCACTGTGGAAGTATTTTATACGGAAACATATAGCTTTATTTCTGGGGCTTTGAATTTGCATTACTCCAATTAAAAATACAACAACCAAAACCCCAACAAAACAATGAATAAAACTCTTGCTTTGGGCTTCACTCATGGTAGATTTGGACTATCTTTGAAGAACACAAAACCAAGTTCTGCTTGTCCAGTTGAAACACATTAGATTTGCTCTTGCACAACTAATACAGTGTTTAACTGGCGGCTTGCTGGTTGACTTGGAAAAGTGGGCACAAGATCTTTTGCATCACTCCAGATTATATTTTGCTTAATTCAATGTTTTATTGGCACATGGTAGAATAGATAAAATGAATTTGTGAATTATTGATAGAATAACAGTTACTTTACTTATGAAATTCTACTTCCAGTCATCATGCTTGGGGTGTGCTCCCAGAAAAGTTGAGGGATTTTAGTGGGGGGGGAAAAAAAAAAAAAAAAATCAGCCTTCAAATATGTAACTGCTTGTAAATGAAGGAGCTAAGTATCATCCAGGAACAAAAAAATATGTATGTATGAGAGTGTGATTCAGACTGAAATATAATCTTTCGCTTGTCATCAGAAGGGGAGAAAACTAAACAGCGCTAAATACAGCCACTATAAAGAAGGTTAACATTTTACCAGAGTATATTTTCTGCTCAGGTACTCTAGGGCAGCTTGTTCACTCTCTCAGCCTTGTACTATTTCCTGTGGGGGCTGTCCTGAGAGCTTGTAACATTCAAGAGCAAACCTAGCAGACAGTTTTCATATGCCAAGTGCTACTTTCAAAGCAATCAATGCTGCTTTAAACATTTAACTGGTGTCTGCAAGGAGCTAGAGACTTCATTCAAAAGAAAAGGGTAATAATGTTATAGATATATAAAAAATATGAGTATCTTACATCTGTGAATGTAAGAAATCTCTATTTGAATGGCAGTGACCACCTTCAGCATGGCCATTCATCTCAATATATTTCCTAATTAATTCATTCTAGTACACCTTAGAAATTAGACCTTTAGCTTAAGAAATTAAACATTATTCAGCCCAAATATTTATTACATAGAGTATATATTAAGCAGTATAGGCACTGATTTATAAGTCTCAAGAAGACAATGCTCCAGAGTATTTTTTCCAAAATAGAATGGCTTTAGTAGTTATAAGCTCGCTGACAGAGGTTAAATTTTCTATTTAATGGGAGTATTTTCATCTTAGCATCTAAATTCACTTAAATCTAGCCTGTTACAAGCATCTGCTGACTGAGAACTATACATAAGTAAGCACAGGCTGAAAGTGGAACAAGTTTTTAAACCTAGATTGCTTGATAGTTAAATCGCAGTAACATGGCCCAAATGAAAATGAACTATGCAACTGAAAATTTTGTTGACAAGTTATAGGGTTGGAGTTTTTTTCCAAAATACCTGTTCAACATGCATTTGTAAAACATTCCTGATGTAAAAAAAAAAACAAACTCAAAATGTACTTCATTGTAATGTAGTTATTTAACAATCTTCATACTAAGGAGGTCTTTGGTTTTCTCAGCATCTCAAGCAAGAATTTTCACTTAGCACTTTCTTGAACGTTTACAGCTTATATAAAACAACCCCAAAAGAGGAAAATGCACAATTCTCTCAGCTGCACAAGTATAAAGCAAGAGTAGGGATGCTGACTACACTACATGAAGGTAGGTGTTTCCAAGTACATTAGAGGAAGAGTTTTGCCTGATGAGCTTTGACTTTACCTTTGAATTCATTAAGGGAGCAAGTATGGCTCCTAGAGGCTTAAGCGTTCAAAAGAGAGGCAGGGGGAGACTGCCAGAAGGGAAGTGCCTTATTCCTGCCAAGAGCATGCTTTCCCCTGGGACCCTGAGAAGGGGGACTCAGGAAAATGCTTTCTCTACACTCACTATCATAGGAGAGATTACTTTAATCCTTTAGAGTTTGAGAATGGAAGGGGAAAAGAAGGGCTCTGTGTGCCTTCTGTCCAGTTGAATGCTCAATAATAGACTTCAGCTGAGATAAAGCTGACTCAAACTTTTTTATTGAAAATCATTTAGTTCCCAAGTACCAGCATATCAATTCTACAAGGCAGGCTTCAGCTGGTAAGTTATATGTTGAAGGTACCATCACTGTCTTTTAACTATTAAAGCTAATCACACCATCTTTTAATAAATTCTTCCATTATTTTAATCTCTTCTAGGGAGATAGATTAATTTTTTAATGTACTATATATTTATAGTTCCTGCTCTGGATTACATCAGACTTCTGAAGTGAGCAGCATCACTAGTACCAGTCAACAAGAGCTGCTGCAAACACTTCTAACCTTTGCAAAGATGTACAGATAAAAGAGTAAATCTAGTTCTAGTTACTAGGCTACGTATCTTGCTGAAGGACAGGGTCCTACCATGAACATCCACTGAGGCCGCAGCAAAACTAAGTTTTAGACAGTGCCAGTCTCAGCACCTTCAGAAATGGACAATCAAAGTTAACACAAGGAAACTGGTGGTTTTCACCTTTTCTGAAAGGCTGAATCCACCATGTCTGTGTTTCTTCAGCAAGCTGGGAACATTTCTCAAGAAGAGTGGTATCCACATCACAGCTCTGCTCTTTGATAAGCATTTTAATTCTTAACTTAAAGTCCCTTGCAGCCATTTTGATAGCCAAATTCAAGTAAATCAACTTACATCCTTAAAGCAACATACAAAAAGTCCCCTAGCTCATAAATTTTCCTTCCATTAGGGGTGCATTAGCAGGAAAATACAAAGCAACTATAGATGTTTTTGCTTGCTGAATCAGATTTAATAAAACAAAAAAGAATAACCAGCTGTCTGCTCAGTGCTTTGGAGAGGCTGCTTGCTGCTTCCCACCTTGCTGGTGTTTAGGGCACTGTGTGCCACCAGCCTTTGACCTCCTGCCAAGTGCTTCTGGCTCAGGGAACAGAGCAGCAAGGAAAGGAAGGGTGTCTTTGGGCCACGAATGCCAGGAGTCAGTGTCTGCACCCAGCCCTGCAGCACTGCTGTGCAGCCTGGCAGCAAAGAGCCATCGCCCACTCTGAATTTGCAAATGCAACTATTTCCCCCCTAAATTTAATTTCCTCCCTAATAAAGATGTAGTCAACATATCTTCCCCTGCCTAAAGCTATAGCTCAAAGAAGGTTTTTTCCCATTGCAAAATCTAGGATGAAAAGCAGATACTGCTATGTTTCCACCTTCACAAATCAAGATGATTAGTCATTAGATTTCTTGTTTCACTACCAAATAAGATAAGATAGTTACAAGAAAACATTAACACGGGTAACTCTTTGATTTCTTGCCAATTAGTTTAACTGCTTAAGCTGCGTGCAGAAACCATGGAAAACTGACAGTAGGTAATACAATGCAGGTGTATATGCTGGCAGACAAACTACAGAAATTAGACCTTGATGAAGGTGATGACTTTCTAATTTCAGTTTTTGTGGGGGTAATAAACAAAAACAGAGCTCCATCTGCTGAAAATTCACTTCCTAGGAGCAAAACCACAAATTCCAGGTGATCACAGGGGATACATTATTCTGCTACTGGACATTTAACAGAGCGTTAAAATGCCATGATCATTTTGGTGATCCTTTTTACAGTGCTTCAACACAACATCTCAGTTTGCCTGTCAGACTTCAACATTTGAAAACTTATGCCAAGAAGGAAATAAAGCAGAGTTATTTCTTAGCAAACCAAAGGAAGAGTTACTTAAAGGGTGAGGATGAACACTTTGAATGGGAAAATGCTAAAAAAAAATCTAAGGAAAAGATAAACTCTTCCTGATGCTAACAAAAAAAAAACAACAAAAGTTTTTAGTTCTATAAGCAAGAAACTGTAAATTACATGTGCTGTCAAAGCATGACAACTCATATTCAAGAGACTTAATAGAGACAAGCATTCCTATACAAGCAGTGTACTCACTAGACTCCTTTCTCCTTCATTCTAGTTGCCACCCTGAACATCAAGGTCTGCTAATGCACTTCTTGTCCCTATTGTCTGCACAGGGCATTGGTTCTCAGACATGTATGGCTTGGATGAGAGGTGTCTTTAAAGTGCTGCCCTTCACTTTAAACAAGTGTTAGTGTGCCAAAGCTGTAGCAAAGCTCACTGATGAGGAGAGAGGGGGGCAACACAAGTTAGGCAAGAAAGATGGAAGTCTTAAAAATTCTTAGTTATCTTGTAAAACACAGCAGGGTAGATTCCTCTCTGCGGAATTACTAAGGCAGGATTTAACGCTTAAATACCATCAATGGTATGGTATCAACCTGTTTTTCCTCACCTGTTACCTAAATCCACACTACAGCCAAAACCAGCAGTAAGACACCAGTTTTCAGGAATGTTCCAAAAAAGACACAAATGTCTAGAACAGGAAATTTCATCTGTTATGTGTCCAAGTGTTTGAAACAATAATAAGGAACAAAATTAATTAACTTACTAATGTAATGTGCAAGAGTTGAGGGTGTTTTTAACAAAGGTTTATTATACTGCTCAAGTCTAAGAGTTACAGAGAAAGTGACAGATCAAGGCCTCGTCTAATGGTATTCTTGAAACCGCAAGAAGCATTAAGGGCTCTAAAAGAAACTGAACTGCCAGAGGATCTATGCAAAATCCTCTCAGAAAATAAAATGTTCAAGAGTGAGAAAAGTTAGTCTACATAATAAAAGTGCAGATATCAAACTGAAAAACTTAGAGAATTTCATATCATACAATCAAGAAAGTAGTAAGCAAAATTCAAAGTAGGATTGCACATGCAAGGAAAATAATCCTAATTCATTGTTGCTTAATTAGATATAACATGAAAATTACATTGATTCTATATAAATAGTTGTGTGGAAAGTAAATTTTGATGCTCAGCAGCACTCATGAAGGCAAAAAGATGTGAAAGCACAACTAGAAATATAATGAACCTAAATAGAAAATGTCATTGCATCACTCTGCTAATCTATGGCACAGCCATTTCTTGAGACTTTGTGTAGTTAGTCCTCTCACCTCAGAAGAGGGGAAAGACAAACAAGAGTGATGATCTTAGAAACCTGTAACAGTTTCCATGTGAAGACAGATCAAACCATTCAGCATTCTGGTGAAAGAGCTGGAAGAGGGTGCAACAGATGTAGTGGGACTTTTAAATATCAGAGAGGTGGGTAAGATTAACACTAACATGACCAACAAGAGTTGGTAATGAAATACTGCATGGCAAACTCAGAAATAAAACCAAAGGGAGCACTTTTTCCATGATTACATGTAGCTGGTTGCAAAACACTATCAGAAGTTATTGAATGCCAACAGAGAAACAGAAGAACATGAACTTCTGCATAATTTATACAAGTTCATAGAACAAAGCCTCCAAGGGCTATTAAAAACATTCATGCAAATGCAGCCTTAGTGTTAAAAAAGCTACAGATTACCAAAAACTAGTATCTACACCAAGGATCATTTATTTGCCCTTATTTATATTCCTTGCCTGAGCATGTGCTGCTCTCTGGGTGCTGTTAAAGGCAAGACATTAGTTCAGAGGGACCATTAACCTGATCCAATAGGGCTGTTTTGGATTCAAGCAGGTCAAAATGACATATGAAGCAGGCCTTATAAGTCTTGAACATGGACACTTTATTTAAAACTATGCAAATAGCAACAGAGCAGATTCACAGTAAAAAAAAAAATCAACATCACTCAGGTTAAAATAATAATAAAAAAATAGAGTTAAGATTATCTAAAGAAAACAGATTGCAAAAGAAATGTTGTGAATACTATCAAGTTTTTCCCAAGAGTCCATGCAATTCAGATTCTTGGAGGGTCAGAAGTTCCATTCTGTACCTCCACATGACAGAAGGAATCCACATCCAGGCATTTGACTTAGAGCATTCCTAAGCACTGGGGTGCTCTTTTTCTCCTAGATCAACCAGACGATACATCAACATCCATGCCAGTTGTTTACCAACAGCAAGGAGCTGAAGGAGTGCCACACGTCCTTCAGGATGCACAAGCTTTTCTGCTAGCTAAACAGCAAAGTAGTAGAATGTCTCAGTGAGAAAGTGCTCCATTCTCCCAAGAATTGACTTTGAAGATAGCAAAGAGATAAATGCTGCTAGGAAAAGGAATGGCTATAACAGGTATCAGGCACTTGTGTCCTAGCAGATAAACTGCAAACACAGGACCTGTTCCATACATGAACACAACGAATGTGTTCCATTCCTGAGTAGCCAATGCCTGTCAGCAGAAAGCAGGAATCCAAGACAGGATAAGATGCTGTCTAGACTTTCTTGGTACATTCTCCACACCTTGCACAAGCCACAGGGATACCAGCTCAAGTTATATATAAGGATGTAGCTTGAGAACTCAGCATGCCAAAGGAGGAGAATAAATAAAGTAGGAAAATACAGAGTCAGGTAACTGGAATTGCCTCTCAGTTACAGAGTTGTTGTTTGTCCACCACTTTTGTTGTGGTATGTCCAAGTCCACCGGATGCAAGTGCAGCAGACCAAGAGAATAACCTCACTCTGTAAATCGCTCAAAATAGGACATCCCTTGATACTGAATCAGTTGGTCTAATAAGAGATGTTGCTGCTTGACACAAACCTTGCTTTGTACTGAATCAATAATAGCAAATCGCTTCATATTTTGTTGGGATAATTTTGTCCCCTTCACTAAAGAATAGAGAAAGCAATCAAAACTTTGATTTTCACAAGGGTTTTGAAAGCAAGGAGGCCAATCAAGAGTAATACTCCTCCATTTTGTCCTTAAATACTGACTACTACATCCTCTATGAAAGTGAACAAAAGTATATTATTTATATAGCTTCATTGGTTAAAAATAGGGCATCTTAATCTTTTTCACTTCTGGGCTCTTCTTCCCTTTTTTAATGTTTTCAGAGTAATTGACCTCTCCTGCAATCATTGTCCAAACCATTGTCAGCTGACCGATCCTTTTCATCCTGCCTTCAAGTTCTGTAACAATGCTACTGTTTTTATAGTTACCAATGTTAAGCAAGAAATGCCTTCTCTTATAGTAAGTCACTTGTACAAGAAACTTACATATCAGACTTTTGTTTTCCATTTCCAGTTTCTTCTCAACTCCTTCCTCTCCTGTGGGCCTATTCTCACAGTGCACTTTATGATCTGGAAGCCTGATATTTGAACCAGCTATACTGATGTAGCTGAATTGCAACAATGACATCACCCTCCTCCTGAAAGTGTTTAATGGTATTTAATTTTTCCCCTGTGTTCAAATTTCCTTTAAAAACAGACTTGAGAAATTTATGCAAGAATTAAGGTTTTTTGTTTAAGTGTATTGTCTTCAAGTTCATTTTCAGTTTGTTTTACAGAATGTGTTTGCCAGCTGTTCTTTTATTGTTTTCATACCTCTCTATATCCAACTTTCTAGTTAAATACTTACCATTTGGCCCAAATTCTGCTCCCTAATGTGCATGATCAGAAGTCACAACCCTATCCAAGAGCTGGAACTGGCTCTAGCTATTCACCCACTGCCTGTCACATCTTTCAGTATTTTTTTACCATATCCGTTGCATTTTTCTTAAATGATCTAAGCCATTTTAGTGAGGCAGCTTTTAACAGACAAGTGCGTATAACTAACAGCACCTTCATTGAATTTAAAATTATCGAGATTTTATGCTTTAAAGCTTAGTGTGAAGCAGGTTATTTTAATACAATACTCCTGACAGTTGAACAGAATCCAGTTCTACTCACAAATTTGTGCAGTTTTAAGTATCGCTTCAATTAGGAAGCCAGATCACATGAGTTATAGATTAAATTAGCTAGAAACCTCATATGATACAATACTTATTTGCCAAGTATTATAGTATGTAGATGGTATTAATAAATTCCCCTCCTCTTACAACTTTGTAATATATTTCCAGACACCCCTAGCACCTCAGTCTGTACAAACAGATGGAAATCTTTTAGGCAAGCATGGAGTTACCTTGCCTGTATATAACATAAGATACAGCTGCTAAATAATAAAATGCAGAATTTTGAATCTTAATAACAAAGTATTTTTACTTTAACATGAGAGGTAACATTTAAACACTTTGCCATTGTTTTACCCTTTGTTTTAGACGTTGACAACAACTGATTCAGAGAACAGAGCATTTTAAATTTAAGTTTTCACACACTGGGATATTTTTACTAAACTAGAGGTTAAGGGAGAAGATAGTCCTAAAGAAACATTTCTCAGATTAGATTATTTATTTATTCAATTAAAAACTTACAGTATGCTTTCAGCAAAACCTATCATATTGTAATATGACTTTTACCAGCATTAAGCTTTTGCTTAGGCTTTGTTCCACCCCTAATTGTAGCTAGCACCTGCTGCTTCAGAGCAAGGTTGAACTCTCCTCTTGGTGCCTGTAAGTTCAGGCCCTTGCACTAAGTTTTACACATGAAGTGGCTGTAAGGACTTAAGAATGAGTCAGTCACAATGAGTTACTGCTGCTGTCAAAACCATCCATCACTGTGTCTAAAGACTCCCATAGCTGGCTGTGAAACTTGCAGATACCTTGTAACATGAATGCTATTGCAGCTGTACAGTTATATCAACAGATGTTTTAACAGAGACAGGATGCTGAAAGAAAATAACCCAGCTGGCTTAACTTCAACATGCAGAAAAATACTTGGACTCCTTAGAAATACTTAAAAGATAACACATTTGACACGTCCACAATGGACATTACAATGTAACAGAAAGGAATGGGGTTGATTTGACATTATTTGTTTCAGATAACAGGTGCTATGGGCAGAGGAGAAGTAGTAGATGTCATGCCCTGACTTTAGTAAGGATTTTGAAATGGTTTGAAAATCATATCAAGAGGGCAGCTGTCAGCTGCTCTCTGTCAGGAGAGAAGGGTGTCTCAAAGAAGAGTTCTGCACTGGCTCTGGTAACACTCACTCTTATATGGATGTTGGATGGTCAAAGCTAATTTGAATCCTAAACAAGCAAAAAAAAAGTAATCCCATAGATACAAGTCAGTAGGCAAACTTTCTTTTAAAAAATAATTAACAACATAGGATTGTGCATGTAACTTATTTATAAAACAGAATCAAGGAACGGCAGCCATTTGCAAGCACAAATTTCATAAAATAGTCACTTTGCTCTATTGATCTTGCATGTGTCACAGGGTAAGGATTACCTCCACTGTGGCCACTAGACTATAAGAATGATCAGTTAGAACAGGGTAAAGAAATGAAAAATATTCAGCACCTAGAAAATACAGCATAAACTATGGCAAGAAAGGAAATATTTCCATTCTCATAGAAGATAGGTTTAGGGGTTTAGAGGTTTCAGCTGATGGAAATGACACTAAAGAAAATGAGGAAAAGGTAGTGTTCAGAAGGGCAGGAGCCAGCAGCCAGCAACTACTGCAGTGGCCTTTGCTGCAAGGTTTTACAGCAAGGAAACAGAGGCAGAGACAGTGGAGGCACAGCTGATCCCACCTTGGGATGAGAGGGTGGTTCTTGCAGATCTGGAAATACGTGTCCTATAGAAGAGGCGAGGTTTCAATACTCATCCTCTTTTGTTTCTGCTGGGGGACTGAAACGTAGACCTGTGCTACGTATTTACTGTTGCTTCCTCTCCAACTCTTTTGGAAATGCATTCCTTTGCTGCTTGTACCAAAATTCCTTATGTTTTCTACATCACCTTGCAGAATGCACTGTGCAATTGGTCATACCTGACCTGAAACTAAGCATAATCAGCTAAAAGGCACAGATCTGCAGGACTACAAACAGTGATAAACCATCAGAAGGACTTGTCGTGCCCCACGTGGACTTCTGTTTGGACTACAAAATGTCTCAGATTTTGTCTTGTAGAGTTGCTCCAGAAGGAAAAGAATATAAGCTCTGCCCTTCAGACCAGGGAAGGAATTAAAAAGTCATGAAAAACATTTGCATGCCTTGCTTTAGTTGTTCCACCAGAACAGGTAATTCCAGAGGAAATGTTACCATAAGACCCTTACAATTAATTAGATGTGAAAGCAATAAAATTCTTCTGACTTACTGATAATTTCCTTCTGAGGACAAAGGGGCTTATCGACAGTAAAACTACTTTTCTCACTGTCCCTATAGACAACTTCAGCAGGTCAAAACTACACTCTTAGAATGCTGCCACAAGCCATGACTTGTGGCCTGGTGCAGGGTTTAGTAACAAGAGCTAATTAGGAAATCTGTATTTTGCAATACTGGTTTCCATTCTAAAAATGCCACTTTCCATCACAGAATAAATGATCCTACTGTAGCCCAGTCCAAGAATATTCTATGCTTTTTAATAAAAATGCCCTGGCCAATATTCTAATGCTGCTGCAGGAATTGATCCCTGTTCCTAAGCTTTTCAAGAACATTTGAACATCATCTATCACTGTAGTTATTGCTTCTAAATTAGTTACAAAAGCTCTCACAATGGTTCTTAAAGGAAGTGAAAGAAAACTGTACTAGGAATGCACTCAGAATTGTCCTCGAATAGACATAAATTGATCTCAGCTTTGATTGAGATAAGCTTCAGACTACAGATCATCCTGAGGAATGAGAATTTATTTAGGACTAGATTTTTACCCTTTTTTTATAAAACCAAACAAAGGGAACCATATTAGAAGCTACTTACACCTGCAACACTCAAGACAAGAGAAGTTCAAACACACCCTTGGGAACTCACAGCCAGGATACACTGGTCAAAAACTACCACACACCATCACATCATCCCACCCATGGTACTGACGCTGCCCTTCTGGGTTTGTCCAGGAAAGGTTAAAGGTTTCCCTGCAGAGCACAATGCAGGCATTGCCAGGGACTCATCCAGGCTGCGCAGAAGTCCAGCAGCCAGGGAAGTCCTCAAGCCACAAAAAAAAGCCCTGCCTCACTCTGAGCTTTGTTTGTCCCCAGCCATGGCCTGAGGTACCAAGGGCTGTCCCTACTGCATGCAGCAGAAGGGCTCACAGCCAGCCCTTAGGAATGGGGCAAGCAAGGACAGCAGCAGTCACAAGTGGGCATGGCAATCCCATTCCTGCCTCCTTTACTGCCCAGCCCCGGGCTCCACCTTGCAGACACTACAGAAAATGAAGCAAACCCTGCCAGGGTCCAGAGCACTCACTTATATCACCCTGCTGAGAAGGGACAGTTGGGCCCACACCAGCTTTCTGGGGAAGTCAGAAATCCACCCTTACAGAAGTTTTAAATCCAACCTTACAAAAACATGAATAAGACTGTTCTGTAGCCTATACGACCATTCTACATGTAGCTATTAAATAAAGAGCTACGTTAGTCACAAATTATGCCAGAGCATATGATTCCTGCTGGATAGACTACAATAATTTTAGCGAAATAAATATATATTTTCCGTGCAAGTTGACAAGGAGGATGTGTTGAATTACTAGGATTTAATGGGTTTTCAGAGGAATCTAGTCAGTTTTGAAATATGTTCTCAGAATTTACTATAGAGACAGTTCAGCCTTGACAGATCCCAAGATAATGATCTTTTAAGGGCATTATGTACTTAGCTGACACAAATAGCATATTTTAATTACAGTTAATAAGAGTCAGATTTTGTCTTGAATTCCATGATGTCAATCCTGGCATGCTCCTTCAAGGAGTCTGTACAAAGAACACAATAGTTTTTTTCCTGTAACTCATCTCGACTTTTTTTTACTCATGTCAGTTTGACCTTAAGGAGAACATGGTGTCCTTTCAGGTCCTTTTTAAAAGGAAAAGTCACACTCGGGGCCAACAATTCTCTCCCTAAAGAGACCTCTGTATCTTTAGCTGGTGAAAGCTGGTGCTCCACCATGTGCCGAGAGGCAGTATTCCCTGTTCTCTTTGTTTACAAAAGAATAGAGCTACAACTGAGCTCTGATTCCAGAAGTATTCATTACCAGTGTGAGAGCCTTTTGTACCAGTGTTAGGAGTCTGCTGAGATAGGCTGTTAAACATACAGCAGATCTGTACAAGCTTATATAAGCTCTGATCTCTTAGTTGTTTAGACAGGACAAGAAACAAGGCTCCAGCAAGTTATTAGACAATGTTAATAGGCCAATTGATTTCAGTAGTCATATTTATATATCACCCATTATTCAAGTGTCTGTGAATTTGGGCTATTACCCTATCAATTGTAACTACATCAGTTAATTTATTACATTTGCCTGCATGTAACATCTGGTGTTTTTTACTGATATCACAAGCTGTCCTTCAGCTTCCATCATCCTGTAATAATTTTGCAGTTAGCTGTAAATATGTCAGCAGTCTTAACTAGGATTTCACTAGACAGTTCACTGGAATTAAAAAAAACAAGGCTGATAACAGAGATATTTTCCTACCATTACTGTTCTAATGGATTGAGATTGACTGCAAGGAGGCATTTACAAAATCCACAAGACTAAGTTTTTCCTACATGCAGTGCCAGTCAAGTGCTTGTGGACAAAAATTTTTTTGCCTGATCCATAAAGTGTGCTTACAAAGTTCATCAAACTCAATAGGGATATACATCTAAGATGGATTTATACCTCCAAATAATCCTGCTGGCAGGTACTTTGTCACAGAGTGTAAGGCAAAAAGGGACTGTTAAGATAGTATAGTTTGGTCTCCTGCATAACACAGGCCAGTGAACCTCAGCCAATAATTTATGCTTTAAGACCATAATTTTGCTTTTGAGTTATAGCATCTCTTTTAGAAAGACCTTCACTCATCCACTAAGCGGAGGTGAAATTATTACATGTCTAGGTAAGTGGTTCCAGTGATGAACAACCCTTACTGGTAAGAGACTGCCTTATCTCTGGTCTGAATTTACATAGCTTCACTTTTCACGATTACATTTCTCTCTGTCTTTTCCAGTTGAATATAAAGAGCCGTCTCTAATTTTTCCCTACAAAGACACTTGACCACTGTTAAGTAACATCTTAATCTTTACTTGGAGAAATTAATGGACCTGGTAGACATTTTTCATTACACAGCATGTCCTGATAGCCTAGTTAATTTTGTAGTTCTCCGCATTTGCTCTTATTTTTAAAGCATCCTTTCTGAAACTTCATACCAAAAGGGGCCACATGATTTCTATACCACCAAGATTCTTTCTTACTTTTGTACTTAGTGAGCAAACCCTCAGAACCCTGTGCCCTCCTGAAACCAGGAAAAATTACTTGCAGAGAAGCTTTATAACAGAGTAATTGAAAACACATAGGCAATTAAAGATGCCTATAGAAATCTTAGAACATAATCCCCACTGACAAAATGAAAATACTTGGAGTATAAGTCTAATACTGGACATGACTCAGGATTCAGTTTGTTATTAAACACTAAAATTTCTTATAACTACCATTGAGTTAACAGAAACAAGACCAATTTCAAGTATTTTTAGAATATCCAATTTTATCTAAACTTCATATTTGGCTGTGTCATTTTTAGCTTTAGGCTGCATTTTAGGTCTGAGAACCTTAGAAAAACCTTTAAAAAAAAAACCCACAAACTTCTGTCATTTTTTCATCCACCCTTACAAAGTCAGTTTTCAGAGGAAAAAAGTTGCTTGCCAGTAAAGTCTGTATTGTTGGAAAATAAATAAATATAAACAAGTAATTAGTCCTACTTGATGCTGTTTAGAAGTGACATACAGTTAAATAAGCCCTAAAACTTCTGAAAGCTTACGCATGGGAACAAGCACTCTAAAGAGCACCCACTAACCCATTCCTTTGCTTGAGCCAGGATTTCTTCTGTCTCTATGTCAAATTGTCTCCCAGGAAACTGAAGAAAGCTTCTCAACTCCCCACACATTTGTGTACCCTACTTTGCACATTTTTTTCTCTCTGGTCCTGTTGGGGAGCTCACTGATTTCTCTTGAGTTGTTTATACACAGTGTGTACCTATAATTGCAGTTATTTATAAACACATATACTTGTAGATCTATTCCATCTTAACTGGCTTTTGCTTTTTCAAATGGAGAGGATTTGCTATGCAGAAAGCTTTCCTCTGGCCTGTGCATCTGTTCGCTGCCTAGGCCAAGCCAGTTATTACACACAGCAACACTGCATGAGGCTCAGGGACTACTGAAAATTAGGTGCATGCAAAAATAATTTCATAGAAGTAGGGAGACAGAACAAATGTTTTATAAAATTCCAGTTGATTTGTCTGATTAACAACTATTTGAAACTGAACTCTTTTTCACAGTTTGTAACTTAGACTTCAGGATCTAAGGTGACTGCATTCATTTGAGAAAAAAACCCAAAACAACTAGCACTAGAGAATCATGGAAGACAAACTAAAGTTATTTGGCAGATATGACACTCTTTCTAAACACCTTGGCTACCCAGATTCCTATTACACATTGAACAACTCCATCTTTCTAACTGCTTTAAAGTCTTCATATAATATTACATGCCAGATGCATGACCACCCAAGATGGTTGCTTCTGTTATTGATAAGGCAATTGCTAGAGCAAGTGGAGTTAGGGGATTTCTGTTCCAAAACTGAAAAAATAATCAAGGTCCAGGGCAGCTAAGTTCAAGGCTGTGATTAAAAATCTGGATGACTTAATTACTAGCATTTACAGTTAGAAGCTAGACACTCTGTGAAGATAGTACGTTTAACAAAACCCTTGCCTCAGGCACCAAAGTTGGCAAGGCACTTCTTCATATTTAACGCATTGCACAGCTATCATAGATTTTGGGCTTCTGCTTTGTACAGGGGACTGGGAGACACAGGCCAAAGAACTGCTCTAGTAGGTGCCTCTGCCTTTCTCAAATAGTTTCAGCAGTGCTACTGGTAGCCCATTAGACATCTAGGAGAGGCTCTGACGGACCAGAGCAAGAGACCTCACCCTCCTCTCCTGCTGAGAAGGCCCTCTCAGCTCTGGGTGTATTAAAATAAGCATGAAAGTTAATCTGAGGGCCAGCACAGCACTAGGAACCGTGGTAACAGCTAAATCATTAGCTGTTAGAGATCTCCTTGGCATTATCTTTCTGCTATATTACTCATTTCTACCCTGTAGTTTTGAGCTTCATTTAACATTCACATTTCTTGGTCTCTTATTTGTTCATGCACACCAAAAAAAAAAAAAAAAAGTAATGTAGGCATATAAACCCTAAAATTGGGCAATTTCCACACATTTTAAAATAAAAGGGCCAAACCTCATCAGTACAATCTTATTCTTGTAACTAGAAGAGAACTATGCCTCTTAGCAAGAGCAAATTTGTTCCTCGGTTGCTTCCTCCAAAATTTCTGTAAAATTTCTTTTTAACAAAAGAGTTACCTCATTAATATGTACCATGAGAAGCTATATAGAAGCAACTAGAAAGACCTGGTATTATGCTAAGCTGGAAAAAATTAAGTCACTTTTAGGATTTTCTAATGCTATAAATAATTCAGGCTTTACCTTAATTATTTCTCCAGATGCAATGAGGAAACCACCAGAAATCTGACTCATTACTATGAGTTATAAATCACAGATTAAATCTTGATGAAAGGAGCCATGGAACAATCCACACAGCTGAGAGATATTTGATGGTATAAACAGCCATAACATTAGTAACTCCCTTCAAGTTGATCAGCTAAATAAGATCACCACTTTTCTGAATTACCATATTATACTTACATGGTTAAATAATAAAGGCTTCCTTAGAATCATAGAATTATTTAGGGTGGAAAAGATCTTAGGATCATCAAGTCTAAGTTGTAACATAGGACTGCCAAGTCCACCACTGAACCACGTCCCCAAGTGCCCTATCTACATATCTTAAACACCCCCAGGGATGGTGACTCCACCACTTCCCTGGGCAGCATATTCTAGGGCTTAACAACCCATTCCAAAAAGAAAGTTTTCCTAGTACCCAACCTAAACCTCCCCTGGTGCAACTTGAGGCCATTTCCTGTTGCTTTACCACTTGTTAAGGGGGAGAAGAGACCAACTGACTGCCATCTCCTCTCTCTTTGATAGTTGTAGAGAGATCTATGGTTCTCTTTTATCCTCCATTTCTCCAGATCCCTCAGCTGCTCCTCATTAGACTCGTGCTCCAGACCCTTCCCCTGCTCCCTCCCCTTTCTCTGCGTATTTTCCCCTCAAACATATATATTTTGCCCTTAGTTTATTTGTAGTAAGCCTAGTTCTACTTGAGACTTTAAGTTTCAGAACTTATATCAATTAACAATAAATAAGTTTAACGTTTCAGAGATGTTCTTATTCTTGAAAGACTTTCAGAATGTTCCTTAGAGTAAGTTGGTTTTTCAACGCTTTTTTTTAAAATTTTTTTCCTTTTCAAGCACAGTATTTTTTTTTTACACTTGTGATGTATGTTGTTAAATGGACACACCTCAACTGAGAGCTTATAGCTTCAAAATCCTTTGCACTCTGAACTGAGTATGGAGGCATCTAAAGCAAAATAAGTCAGAAACAACAAGAAATATGCAAGAAAAAACCCAACTCTGTGTCCTTCTGATAAGCGCAGACAATAATGATAAAATTTGTTTCCCTAGAAGAACTCATTGTCACTAATATTCCAAAAGCAAAAGAAATTAAGATGATTATTACATATGCCCCTCAATGAATACTAAATCCAAAGTACAGATACATATAACACTGGCTCTTAGATAGGAAGACACCTTGAAAGTTCTCTGACTTACCTTTACTCACAGCTTTACAGGTACTCTAGGACAAGTCTCTTTTGCTCTGGACATAACTACTTGATTCTCAGTCCATAAATGCTACCCTCTCCAAAAGAGGGAAAAAAAAAAATCTTAGTAATGAAGAAGAGATTTTTAGTTTATCACATTTAAGAAAAGCACCTCTGTGGTATCATCCTTCTAAACTACACTGCAAAACTTTCCCACCTCACCTCCGAGGCACCCATGTTGGCTGCACTCTCACTCCAAGCCAAAAGGAGCCCCAGGTACTCCCAGGGCTCCTTTTGTACACTGGGTGAAGGGAACACTCCCAGACCAGCTGAGTGACTCCCAGAACAGCTGAACCTCATCACCCTTAACAAGCCTAACGCCAGGGCTCCAAAGGGGACACAGGTGCTGAGGTTGGCTCTACTGTCACAGCTGGTTGTGGTTAATTTAAGTGACAAGCTGTGGATGCACTTAAAGAAATGTTGTACATGATGCAAAGCTTTTCACTTCAAAGACAAAGTTGACTTTGACACTGATACATTCAGTTATACTTGAGAGACTGTTTTATCTGGCAGAAAATTTCACAGGTGTAACATTTTACACTGTAATTCATCAGGATTGTGTGACTCACTTGATAATTAGTGAGAGGTCTTTTAGCAGGCCCAAACAAGGACCCAGGAAATGAATACCCTCCAAGAAATTTCTTATTCACCTCATAAGGATTATGTACCAAAGTGAGGAGGGGCTGACCATGAGCAGAAACACCTAGCCATTGCCAGGTTTCTGCAGAGCCAAATTAGAGACATAAACAATTAAAGTTAATTTCATTCGATTTTGCTGTTCAGAAAAGAATTATATGGGAAAAAGAGCTGGAGTAAGAAGAGGCAAATCTCCTTAAAGATTAAATTGATACTATTTACACTTTCCAGGTATACTTTGGATATTCATATAGTCATATGCAGAAGTTAAGAAATCATTGTAATATGCATGTTGGTGTCTCTAGTCAGTGTTGGTTAAACTATTTTGAGTTTTAAGAGAAGGATACTTCAAATTATTACTTCTATAGCACTGTTCATCATTGTTCAGCTCCAGTATGATTGTGCAAGGAATTGACTAAGGGACCTGCTGTAAAACAACATCCGATGTCAAGGAATAGGGGAAAAAATCCCGAATCTGTGTACAAGGTATGCAAGCAGCTAAGGACTGTTCTAGCAAACCTCGCTAGGTTTGTATTGCACAATAACCTCGTTCTTTCAATTACAGTTTCTGTCACCCTGCAGGGCCTTTGTCATGGGCAGAGACACGGTGAGAAATCAGTCCTGGACTTAGGAGGATAGAAACACACAGTCTCCCTTATTTCAGCATGCACCACCTCTGACTTGCTCCACCTCAGCTTTGTGCTGAAGCAATCCCGACCGGTTTAGTCTCTGCCGCCTGCAGAAGGCCCAATATTATAGAGTCAGCATTTGCAGGAAGAGGTAATAGCCTTGATGAGAAGAACAGGAAAAAAAAGAAAGCTGGGAAAAGCAGAGTAGATGGCAGGCACTCAGCCTGTCAGCCCATGGTAGGCCATGCAGAACACAATGTCATACATGAAGACAGGCTGAATGCCTGAAAGTATATATTTTTCCAAGAATATCAGTCTAATAAAAAATATTAATTCTGCCCATGCATCCTACCTACCTTATACTCTTAGACTCTCAGAATCTGACACCCTATACTCAGACTATCTTCGTACTAACAGTACTATACACTTAGACCTTTCAAAAAAGTCTTACAAACATCTGGGGGGCACTGCTGGCAGGGATGGGTGAGTTTCAGCAATGCTGTTCTCTGCCAGGCCACCCTCTCATTTCCCAGCCAAAAATAAAAAGATATGCTCCCTGGAAGAGTACTCTGAAGGGAGGCTGGCCATCATGTTCACCACAATTAAAGAGCAGGCTTGTAAAAAGTATGCTCTGGGATTATAAAAGAACAACCTTGCTACTTCTGTGTCACTAGTTCAAAGGTGCCAATCCTGCCTTCCTTTGCTGGAAAAAGGCTGATTTAAACCACAAGATACAGATCGTTACAGAAAAATTGCCAACTTCAGGAAAAAGGGACAACAAAATCATGTTTTTAAAGAGGCAGGTGGAGCTTTCAGAGAAATGAATCAATCTTTCCCATTCACCCCTGACCTTTTACAGTATGTGAGAAGTCAGTCAATTAAAGAAAACAAAAACTTTAAAAGATTTTTGAGGACACTGATTTTGTCCTTATTATTTTTTTTTTAACTAAACACCGCAGCTGCATTCACTAAAATTATAGATGAGACCACTGGAAAATTGCTAGGGTGATAAAACAGCTTGTATCATAACCACCACTTTCATTCTGCTCTGTGGTTTAAAAATATATCTGATTTACTCTCTAGCTTTTCTTGTCTGAAAAATGTAGCCATACAATCCTTAGTGGTTAAAACTATGGCTGAGTCATTCTACTTTGCCACAGCTGACTTATCTTTCAGAAAGCTCCTACCATGCTGCCTGGAGAATGATTTGACATGCTTTGGCTTCTGCACAACCATCCCGTGGAAGGAGACCATGTATATTCCCAAAGCTTGAAACCATACAGGGAGTTCTTTGGAAGCTAGAGATGAGAAAGGATTACAAAGTGTGTGCAAGGAGCGTCTAAACACAGTAAGAGGAAATGCAGAAAAGTGTTCACCAGCTGTTAGACTCTTCCCATCAGAGAGTGATATGGACAACAGGCTGCTTCCTGCACACCTCAGCTTCTCAGTTCCAGGCTCTCATTGAGAGAGGATTCACTGGCTGATTGTTCATTTGGAAAGGAACAGATGCAGGAGAGCAAGACTGGGAGAAACCAGAAGTTAAGACAAGGTCAAGGGAGGGTGTGAAATGGGTTGGAGGAAGGCGAAGAGGCAGAAAGACTGCCAAATAAACCCACTATAACAAGACCACTTTTAATTGTGTTCCACTTCTGCTCACCAGTACTGCCTGGTCATCCCATGCAAATCCACTTGACCCCATTACTTCCTCTGTTTCTGCCAACACAAGATATAAAAATGCCAGTGATGTGGGAAGTGTGCCCCAATACACTCACCGGGTTTTCATTGTGTGTGCAAGAATGAAGATCCTGCTTTTCTCCCATAAGTGGGAATTTCTCCCTTCCCCAGTAATTTTTACCAGTCTGTCCCAAAACTCAGCATCCCCTTCATTAACTTTTTGGCACTAATTGGTTTATCATGGGAGAAGATGCTAAATAGGTGGTAAAACTAGGCAAAAGAAAACAACCAAATCAAACCAAATATTTATTTGAAGCAATGCTATGATAAAGCCTGTGCTTTGGCTTTCACATCCCCAGGGTAATCACAGCAGATCTTACAGAAAGTAGAAGTTCAGATATGATACAGCCTTAAATAATCAGAGACCAAAAAATTCAGCAGGCTGTGTTCTCAGCTCACACCAACACTACATTAAGTGTAACATATTTACTACAGCCCTCAAGGGTGCATAGTATAAAGGTATATTTTTTCATTCTGCCAGACCTATCCCAAATCTATTTCATTTCACTTGGGAGTCTGTATTTCACTGGATTTAAGTGACTTCCTTCTGATCTGTACTCAGTGAAAGAGGGAGTTAGAGCCTGTGCAGAAGAGTAAGCCAGGTTTATTTATTTAGTAGCATGTTCTCACTGCATAGTGGGATCTCAGAGTGCACATAGGTAGATCCTTCGTGGCTGGGTAAAGCTGCTGTCAGCAGGTGGATGTAGCTGACTCCAGGTAAAATTCATGTAGCAAAGGAAAGGAAATAAGCCCAGGACTCTGTGCTGGCACTGTAGTGTAGCAGCACTAATGGCTAGGGTTTAAGTGCAATTTAAACACAGCATCTTGTCCTGGGCCAAAATTGTGCAGAAGTGACTTGGAAAAATTTTTCATTTTATGACTGTCTCTTGAACAATACAAGAGACAGAAAATATAACCACAAAGAACTGGTCCAAAATACTGATAATGCCTTAAACATCTGTAATCCCCAAACACAAAGCCCAACCTTTATCACAGCGTAACTCTGCAGCTCCTTTGCCAGCATAAAAATCAGAAGATGAGGTAATTTTTTTTCCTAAGTAAACTTTTACCAACAATTTATCACTAGAATTTTAATTTCCAAGTGCAGGCAGAACCCATGGTTATGTTGGATATTTTGGCTAACTCTGGTAAATGCTGCAGTTCTAATAGCAGGTTCCATAAACAGCCCTCACAATTCTGAAAGACTTTTCCCAAATATTTTTCTAACAGCACCTTTTTTATCCTGAAGTGCACAGGTGACTGCAACAACACTTTACTTTTAGCTCCATGAAGTAAGTGTTGGTCAAGAGCTGAGAGGTAAAGCACAGGAGGTGCTTTCACTGCCAAGTAAACCAACCTTGCCAGGGAAGGGCTTCTCTGTCACGCTCAGATTTTTCCCCAGGATTTTGATAACTCTCAGAGTATGAGAGATGAAACATGAAAATGTCATATTATTTAAAAAAAATACAAAATAGGATTTTAGTTGTCTAGTCTAGATGTGCATTAGGCTGTCAGATATGAGCCCATAAGATATAATAGCAGCACTACATGCAGTCTGTTATTACAATCTAAAGATTGCATTGTCATGACAATATGAAGACAGCACATTTGGTTAGACACAAAACCTTACTGCTATCATTTCTTGATTTTTCTATGCATAACAATGCAGTGAAATTTTCTTAATGCAGAATTTTTAGTAAGCATATTTTTAAGCCCTCTTATTCTGTGAATGTAAAGTGATTCAAGCATAAAATTGATAATATATTATATTCTCTGAATTTATAAATATTCAGGTTTACATAGGAAAAGAAAATACTAGCTCCTCACTTTCTCTTCTCTGATATACTCTTCAAAATAATTTATTAACAGCTCATATAAGAATAGGCATTAATATAACAATAGCATTTATAATAGAAAAAAACAGCATAGATAAAAGATAAGTGTAGCACAAGAAGAAACACTCACTTATTCCCTAAGGCTTCATCTACAATAAAGATTTTTCAGGACAAACCTTACTCTGTTTTCTTTCTTGTAGTTCATATTCAGTTTCCTTCCTGTGAGCCAGGTGGTACATAAAGATGCGAAAATCTGATTTTTCAGATGAGCCACAAAACAATAGAAATTAGTGCTATGGCAGATGGATTATCACAAACCCAGGAACAAGACTACTAAGAAAAAAGATTCAGAACTAAGGTGCTGATTATTTTTGAAATATGATGCCAGGGTAATATTGGTATTCAAGTAACCTCTGGAGCTCAGGAATCCATCTGTACTCGGGGATCAATCAGTTCTAGTACAATGAAAAGCAAACTTTGGACCAGATTTCAGCTCTGTACCCTTTGTTTTTTTGCAGCTGCTATGAAAATTTGACTGTTCATCTTTAAAAGAAAAATAATAAAACTCAAAGACTACTTATCCACTTTGTAAAGGCACACAAAACTGACCACTATTTAAAATCATTATGTGGCTTTGTATTTTTCTTAAAATGCATCTTCATTGAGCCATAATATCTGCCTTGCAACCTTAAATTATTTTAGTGGTAATATTTAGTATAAAAATTTCATTGTAACTACAGCCTCATGTGGTTTCTGTAAAACTCAATGACCTTAAGGAAAGGGATTAGTAGATTAAGTTTTGTATGGATTTTTTTTAATTACACTGTTAAACTTTTTTTTTTTTTTTTTTTGAGGACACATATAGTTCACCCAACTTGCCTTAGTTTATATCCCTAGATGTCCTGATATTTGCATAAAAAATGAATATATATATTTGTGTGACTTAAAGGCCACAATGACAAGAAATTATTTTTGACTGATTCTTGAACTTAGAGTATTGGTTAGAGTGATGATTACCTGTTTGTATATTAGATCTTAAAAATTCATTAAAAGATACAGAAAGAGTTATGCAATAGGTTATGTTTCTTCACCTTTTTCCTAATTAACTAGCAGCTTCTAAAATGAAGCAGAAAATTTTACATGAGCCATGTCTTAGCTCAAAATTAAAATTTTTAATGATTCTTTAATTTTAAATTGCAGTATCTTGAGACTCTGGTCCTAATCATTCAGAGGAGAGTTTCCATTAGATCCAGTGCTGTATGAAAATTTGAAACCACAGTAGTATAGGTAAAAGGAAATAATTTGGTGACTGAATTTGTCTTTAAAACAGATTAATTCATTATTCCTTTTAATTGGAGATGAAATTACTCTGTGTATAGGAATCAAATCTCAAAATCATTGCTCTCAGAAAGTCATGTACTACCCTTCCTTTCTTAATCCCTTAGTATGTTGAAAAGAAAGAGAGAGGAGAGATGAAATAACAAATTTGAAAATAAGATATAACGGAAAAAATACCCTTATGACAAGGGAAGAATAAAAATAAGGAGAACACTACAAGTCAGGGATATCTTTCACTGCTGGGACATAAAACTCTCTAACTGAAAGAGAGAAGAACATGAAGAGAGGTTGATGTTGACAAAGAAAAGACGGTGGCATTGAATCACATATTTTGTCCTTCCGGAAACAGCGCCTTCAACAGCTATTTTCAGTGAAGGCATTGGTTGGCCACAGACTTCACTCAAGGTGAGGTTTTCTGGTTTCTGCAAGAACTCTGGGCAATCTTTCCCAATAAATACATAGCCATAATTTACATGAATTTGCTTAAGGCAGAATTTACTCTTTTCAGAGAAAATTATTACAAAATTCAATTAAGATAACTGCTCAACATGAACCTCCAATCCGACTTCCACTAAAAAAAACAAAAGACAAATCATGACAATGAATTCTGCCTTCCCAAAGATGCTCACCAGCTCCAGAGTAGCTCCTTATGTGCTTGCAGTGCTCCCCAGAGAGTAGAATTCAGTGGCTTTGTCCATAACCTAGAGATAAGAGATGACAACAATATCTGGTCACACCTCAAGTTTCCACAAAATCAGGGAAGCCGATGTTCCTATCGTAGTTTCTGTTTTGAAGCATCAGCCCAAGTGTTGCAATTGAGAAAGGTGAAGAAGTGTTTTATCAGCACAGAATTCCCATGACTCAAGCAGGTAACCAGGCATGGACAAAGTGGTAACCAACAGGACAGCAACACTGTGTTGGTTTTGAGTGTCTGTTTGGTTTGAAATGTTCCAGGAAGAATGAAATATCATATATTTTGGTAGGTTTAAATGAAAGTTTTCCAGGTGCTGAATGAAAAAGCAGAACGCCATCTTGTTATATCTTTGTGACTAATAAAATTGGACAAAATAAAATTCTTTTAAACACTGTACTGTAATTTGACAGCAAGTATAAAGGAAGTGAAAGGGGTTTGATTTCAAACAATAGAATTTAAGCAAGTCCATACTTAAATGCCTTGCTGTTAATACTTGAAACTACTCAACCCAAAGTAATTTTAAATTTAGCAGATGGAACTCTTTATTTAATAGGAAAACTCAATATGATGAATCTTGGATTTAAATGCTATTTAACTCCAAAATGTTCAAAATGCTGAAGTCAAATACTGTAACCATAGCTAATCTTAAAACAAATGAGAACATTGCAACACGGTTCAAGCCAAGGAGGGAAGCTGAATGTTAAACAACATCTGGGAGCAGAACAGTCATTTAAAGAAGCACTTTTTCTAAAGGAGACTAGCTAGGCAAGATAAACAAACACTTTCTCTTGTAACAGAATAACTGAGTTCTACACAGTACCTGATGGGTCAAATACTGCAAGTGAGGGGCTAGACACAAAATCACCTTCAGAGCTGTGATCCACAGTCAAATACAAATGTTGAAATGAGAAATAATATTTCTTTCAAGCTCTTGAAGTCATCTTAGTACATCATGGGCTACAGAAACTGCAATACTCTTTCTAAAAGTGTCTAAAAGCAGAATAAAGTATTACAGCTACACAGGTTTTTTTTCTCTTTCACAACCTGGATGGAAATAGATGTGTTTCCTTTTTTTCCTGATGGAAAAAGTTATTGCTACAAAATATCAATAAACTCTACTGAAACAGAAATACTACTCAGGAAATCATTATTTTACAGTCAATCACAAAACAATTTTCATTTAAAATTGCAGGCCAATCAAACTCATAACTGCTGGGCAGGAAAGCAGGCAGACTTAGACAAACATGTACCTGCCATAGTTCTTCCTGAATTTCTCAAGCAAAGTTTGAGCTGTTATTTGAGGTCCAAGGACTTCTTATTCATTTGGAAAGTATCAGGTAAGTATCAATTCCAAGTAATTGCTAAAATTAATCCCAGAATAGGGAGCAAATAAAAAAGACCGAAAAAGATCAAGGCCCTAAAACCAAAGTACTTTAGATAAAAAGAAAAGTACACATATTCATATTAACATCTTGCCATCCAGGGAGAGAAGAGCATTGTTATTAAGATGCTGCATGCTGTTGTTATAACTATCACTAGCAGAAATGTTCAGGCTGTGTCATTTAATTTTATTTTTCTACTGTACCAGATGGAATGCTGGTGTCACTGTCTAGTTCTTCTCTCATATCTTGACAGTATCTTTAGATATCATGAAAGTTAAAAATACTGTTATCAGGAGGAAATGGGATTGAATATAACAAATTCTTGTACTCCCACCTGCAAGAAGAAAATTTCTATGGAAAGAAAAATAGGGGGGTGATACATAATGAGAAAAGTGACAGAAATCAAGGGAAGATAAACCAGAGGAAAGATAAGCAGGGGAGAGCAGGTGGAAAAAACAGGGATTGATTAACAAAAGTAGTTTCACTAGACAGCTGTCAGATTTTAATACAATACTGATAGTGAAGTTTCACTAGAGGTTAAAGCCCTTGCAGGCTGCCTCCTTCATCCTGAAACATCAACAGTCCTGTGTCCAGAGCCACTGGAAACTCAGAGCTTCATCTGCACTAGGCACAATGCTCCATCCCACCACAAAACACTCCCTGTGTGATCCTCCAAAATCCCCACAGGATGCTGGACAAAAATCCAGTGAATGTCTTCAGTAGAATAGTTGAGAAAATCACATCCATTCCTTCAAAAGAGTATAGAGTTTTGAAAGATTTCTTCTTTCTAGGAGGGGTTAAAATCTTAGAAATATGTTTTTTTCTGCTTTATTGACAGGGAATTCTAGGAAAAAAGGGACTGTTTTGGAAGAATGATAAAGAATTTTCTCTTCCTGCTGTCTACTTGACAGCATCTTGAGAATTTCACAGGAATAAAATTGACCTAAACACAGCCTAGGCTGACAGAGAGAATCCAAGCTCTCAGAAATTTTTGTGTCCCTTAGCTGGCTGCTTCAATGGCAGTGAGACTGCAGGGTACTCAGCATCTTCATCTCACTGTGAGATAGTCACAGGAAAAGAGCTTCTTGATTTCATTTTCTTTCTTCAGGCAAAGTTTTCCTGAGGGGGAAATATTTTCCTTCCTGTAAAACCATATATTTTGCATGGAAAAATATGCTATTTCACCCAAAAATGCATTTCATTTCAGAGAATTTGCATGACAAAAGAGACCCATATGATTTTATAATCTGATAAAATTGATTTCACAGTAAATTATTTTAAAATATTTGCTGGGAACAGATTATTAGCTCTTGAGAAATCACTCCACTGCTTTCCTATTTAGATTTTCCTACTTTACATTTTTAATAAATATAACCTCTTCCAAAGGAATAACTCTTAAAAACAAGTTTCCTCTTTTTTTGAAGTTACTGTTCTTTCCCATCTCTAATGCTTCTTCCAATACCCCAGTACATCAGGATAGTCAAAAAATCCCCATGTTCATATGGTGAAATGCTCTCAGTGTCTTAAAATGCAGAGATGTTTTGATTGTCCCTTGTGATTCCTGGGAAAGGTTCAAGTCATCAGCTGGCAGATTCAGTTACTGAGCACACAGAGTCAGTGAAATCTCACATCTCGGGCATGACACAAGGACTGGGAAGGACAAGGTAATTTAAGATTAGATGGGACCTCCACTCTTGAGAGGTTCACACGGTACAAGAAGAAGCATAACCACACAAACCCCTTGTGCCCTCCTCACATCACGTGGTGAATCAAGTTCAAGATCCTTTTAACTTTAATAACTCTGCCTTCTTGCTCCATCTTACCAAATTGATCCTTTAATCTCCATGCGCCAAACCAAAGGCTTTGCTCTCACACAGCGCATCCCTTCCCAAAAGCCAGCTGGAACCTCAGGGGCCCAGACTATTTTTTGAGACTCCCTGGTATTTACTGCAGTGATTTGTTCAGCACATTCGAGAACTACAAGGCCATAAACATTAACACCTAAAACAAGCTGTGTGTCAGTTTTGGTTTGGGCCATTATTATTCCTTCATTCTCTCTTAGATCTGTTCTTGGAGAGGAAAAAGACAAACAGAAGTCCAGTGCTGCCTGGTAAGAATTCTGGCAGAGAGGTGTGAGTTGAAGTCGTGATAAGTAGAAACTCTCACACCGATAGTGATCGTCAAGGTACTTAAAAGGCTTAATTAACAATGCCTTTAAATATCAGCTTCATACAAACCATCAACTGAGTCACAGATCTCTGTATAAATGTGTACCTGGAAACCTTGGACAACTCTTGCATGATGCATTTTGAAGCTGAAATGTGCTTTGTGGATGAAACTTCCTTCTCTAAGGAAAGGGGCATTGCAGACCCAGCTCAGGTACTGCAGAAAGGACCAATTCAGCCTGTTCAAGTAAAAAAGAATTGCTCACACAATATGTTCAGGAATGATTTGAGATAGTCACACAACAAATGGGATGACCATGAATGTAGATCATTGGAATGTGATGCCAAGTGACTGTTGCTAGATCTGTGACAATTTATGACACACTTAACCTGTCAGACCCAGAGGCCTGTAAACTCCCTGTAGTGCTGGTTTCTGCTTGACTTTTTGTAATAGCACAGTAGGTGATGAGCATTTGCTCATGTTTACTGCAGGGCCTGCACCCCTATTCTTATTCACATACACTTGGGGTACACATGCAGCATTCAACGTGGTATTCAAATACAGAGTTTTCCAGACTTAAGAACCAATGGATATGTAAAATGTAAATAACACCAGCAGTATTTTGCTTTTTTATAGGCTTCATTCCTTTCAAACTTCAATTTTACTTCTGCTATTTCAATTTTTTTTTTCTTGCCTTGAAACATAATTTTTTTGGTTATAATTTTTGGAGATACTGTGTGTATCTTGCATTTTAATTATAGTTTTAAGGTACTTGTTAACCTACAATTAGCATGGTGTGAAGCTGAAGGGCTGCCTTGGTTGGGCCCAAAATAACCTTGTAATTTTCTCCTTATTCTCAGTTTACTAAGCTCTAAGGCTCCAGATTGTTTGATTCCCATTTGGATTTTTAGCCCGTGGTGAACTTGACACAGTTGCTAAGATACATATCAGTCTGCACCGTGTTGATACAATATTATTTAAACACTTTAAAGGGCAGCCTAACAGTTCTCTGTAAACACAAAACTCCACCATAAACTGTTCTCTGCAGAAGCAAGCAGCCTGACACAAAAATTAAACCCAGAGTATTTCAGAGATTACTGTGGAAGCCTTCACGAGCACCTGCCCACCACCAGCAAAGCACTCCACAGTTTTGTGGCCACTCTGCTCCAGCTTCAGTGTACACACCGGTCCTCTGGCTCGATGCCTGCAGCAGCCACCCTGCCTCAGCTCCCTGTCCTGCCAGGTTCCTCTGCTGCTGCTGCTGTCACAAGTGCAGGGAGTTTGATTTGATGGTGGCAGCCCAGGCCTACCTCAGTAACCTGCCCAAAACTAATCTTACCACGAGCCCTGCTCATCACCAGAGACCTTGCCACACTGTATAACATTCAAATTAAAAAAAAAAAATATTAGAAGTTCACCCCTTTACAAAGAAGAGCCAGAGAGTCACACAGTCGGCAGAAAACACAGGCCAGACTCATGAGGCCGCTCCTGTAACTGATGTTTGTATTCCATGGTACTTTGTTAGCTCCGACAACAACTACCAGGAAAAAGGTTTAAAGATTTGTTTAGATGATGCTAAGAAGTCTTCCCTGAGACACACAGGGAGCCTTTCACAGAGCTAAGCCTGGATGACAACGTTTTCTCAGTGGTCTCTGGTGCTCGGCCTGTGGGCCGCCTGTCCCCTGTGGCGACGGCCAAGGCCCAAGGCCTCTCCAGTGTGGGTATGAGGGAAGTGTCTGACAGCGCCTTGCTCCAGTAACCCACCGCACAACCTTGCAACAGCCTCATCCCCACTGCTGAGCCACAGCCTGACATCTCCCACGACCATTCCCAGCTCTCTGAACACAGTGAGGAACAACTTATGCAAAATATTCCCTGTCTGGGACCCAAGATCCAGAGATCATGTCTCATGCTGTGTATTAACAGCATTGCCCTTGTGCAATCGTCCCCTGCACCATGTTTGCACTGGAAATAATGGACCATGTTTCCAAAACCAGAAAAACCTTCCCCAAAACTCTACATTGTTTTCGGAATAAAAATATCTGTGCCCATACCTTGACTCCACAGTATCACAGTCTTGAGGACCGTTTCATGAGGCCCATGCATCAATATGAGTGATGGCGGGGCTAAAAACACCTGAAAATTCTTTCCCACTTACTTAGTTAATCCCTACTGGGTTTATTTTTTTACTAATTATTCTGAATATCCTCAGGCCAGCCTTAAATTTTAACAATATTTTTGGCTGTTTTCCTGGTTTTAACTCCATTAAGTACAACAGTGGTAAACGTTTATCTTCTCCCTTCTAGTTTTACTTCATCCACTAAAGCATAATCTGTTCATTATTTCACATTTTTTGGGTGAGGCTACAAACTTTTCAGTTTCATGTCCTCTCTTCTATGGTGGTTCAAATTCCTGCATCAGCTGATTTTGTCCTTTTATAAATATTCCTGTTAATCCTGTTAATCAGCTATTAAGTTTCCAATTATATGACTAGTAAAAGCAGAGCAGGCTGGGGTGCAGGTAACAATTCAGATCACCAGCAAAGTCCAAAGCAACAGGGCTTTCTCTTGCAGAAAACGAATTTCTATTTCTGTTTCTTACAGGACAGGCCACGACACACAGCATTTGTTTTTCTCCTTCAGCTTTTAGTCACATCATTTTGTGTGGTCACAGAGACAACCACTTCTCATGAATCAGAGAGCTTGTTTAAGGGTTTTCTTGATATTCATGCTGTCCTTTGACACTATGTCCATAGCCAGCTCTTCTGGAAGGCCACACTATGGCCACTGTCCTGGTGTTTATGTGTCAGTGTGTCATGCTGTGCTGCTTCAAATTCCTATCAGATTTTTCTGTTTTGTGGATCATGTAATCATTTTGCAACTTGTTTCCAAAAGACACGAGGTTTGTAGTCTTTCCTATTCCAAGGTCCTAAACCTGAGTAAAAGCACCAAAAATGGTGATTTTTTTCATGAGTTTTTTATTAATTTGCAAAACCTGCTTAATGTCAAAAATCCATTTCAAAATTGAAAAAAAACCCATTCAACTTGCAAAATTAATCTTAGGACACACCAGCATTCAAAAATTGCTTCATTTTTTTAAACAAAAACAGAATTTTACCATCTTTTTCTATTAAAATAAAAGTCTCTAGAAAGAAAAGACTTCCATTTCAGATTTTCTAATCAACGGTACTTCTTGTTCTTTGCATTCATGTTCCTGATATGTCCTATCATTAATAATATACAAAGAAGTTTGTTCCTCTTTCTCCTGTGAAAATGAAAAGCAATCCAATTAATATTTTCCCCAAAGCCAGGCTTGAGTGTTGCAGTAACATGAGACCACAATTTGCCATGCTACTGCTAATCCTGCCAGACCAGAGAGATGTGGACATCCCTGCACAGCCATCAGAGAGTCCCAGCCTGAAAGTCACCTCCAAGCACATGATGAGTGCTCTGGGCCACCAGAGGTCCAAGAGATGGAGTCAATTCCCTGCACTCTCTATATGCTCAGCAGAAGAAGAGAGAACTAAAATTATTCTCTAGTCCTACTCTGATCCCATGATATTTGGAAACTCAGTAAACTGAAGGCTGTGAAGACACAAGATATTCCAGCTAGCACATTGTAGGATTGTGTCACACTATTTCACATTTGCAAGTAAATATTTTCACCAATTTTAAAAGAAAAAGAAACCAAAGCACTGCTTTAGGATAGAATCCTCGGACTGACTGTTTTAAGATCCATGCTTGGATGAATTCTGCACTAAGCACACCTTTTTCATTCTAAATGCAGAACTGCTAAGTGTGCCCACATGTTCTTAGGCCACAGTGACAGTCTCTAGTTAGGACTTATCAGGAGGGTTACGAAGTAAGAAAAATCAATATTGTTATTTTAAAGTGTTCAGCCATGAAAGAACAATCAACAGTTGAAAAGACCAGGAACAATTGATTTCAATGAGCAGTTCATATTGGGTAACAAGGCAGCACAGAGACAGAAAGATTGAACTGATAAGAAGGAATATTTAAAGCATTAATTAGATACACTAGAGCTTAATGCCCCTCAGAAGAGTTTTTACAAGAAGACACTATTTTAGAGCTTCCCATTCCACTGCAAAATTACATCCATCACATAGCACTTGACAACTGTGACATTGAAAAGTGTTTTCTTTTAAAACAATAATAATTTGTTAAGCTAAAGGATATACTGCTGTTTGAATTCTGTGGGAGCATTTAATGTCATTTCTTGAACTCTCTAAAGGAAAGTTACTCACAGTTACAGTCTAAGTAAATAACTGCCAAAATCTATGGAAAAGTAAATGACATCTTCAAATTGGGATTCCAAGCTGGAGCTGTCACGAGCTGTATGAGACTTTCTTAATGTGAAGGCCCTAAATGCCAAAAAGGCACATGACCCTGTTTTCTTGTTCTTCTATAGGAGCATTTGGAATCAGATACCCATTTTGGTTTTAAGATGTACATGCATACATGAATAGATGTATGATATGCCCATTCCTCATAATGGAAAACGAATTAATCCCTTATTTCAAAGGTTTATGGGAGAGTGTCAGAAGAATGAAAACATATAACAAGACTAACAACCCCAAAGCCCAACACAAAAGACCCACAGCAAACTAGCTACAAGCAGGAATGTGGAGAGCATCTGTAAGGTGCACACTGTAGAAAATGGGACTAAATTATAAATAGAGGGAAGAAGTAAGGGAGTACTTGAGGTTGAGGTCTCCAACATTTAGAAATGTTCTCTGAAGTAGTGGGATAAGTTGGCACCAATCTTTCATTAAGGCTTTGATTTACCTTTGACAGTATTGGACAGCTGCTAACAGCCTACCCAAAGATAAATCAAAGGTGTATAAAATATTTTTAGTCCAGAGTAAAACTAAGACCTAAAATTTTAGTAAAACTAGTACTAAAACGTTGGCATATTTTTCTATGCTAGAACAGCAGTAAATGTACCATTAATTATTCTTCTTGGTTGTATTATCTAGTGCTCTTCAGTCAAGATAATGTTTGAAGGACAGAGGACTTTGCCACAAGCAAAAATCCAAAGTGAGCATTTTGTCCAATTTCCTATTAATTTGCCACGGAAACAGTACAAAACTTTCCTAAAACATGCCTTGAACTAGCAGAATATGTACATTAAGTGCTATATTCCATCACATTGAGACACTAAACAATCTTTCCCTTCCTTAAACCCACTAACCTCACTTGGCAGAGCTCTCATTTATCTTGTGGACATACTGAGAAAGAAAAACCTGAGTGAAAAGTGCTATGTATTCATTCTTTCTCAGAGAGAGAAGGACAGAAAGGTGATTTATATTTTGTAAAACCCTGTTAACATAAGCAATAGTATCTCCGTGGGAATTAAATAGGCAGTAAGAAAGCTTTCTTATGGAAGTAAAGAAAGCATGAACTCAAATTTGGATAAAACTTGTCAGAATTTGAAATTTCTTTTGGTACCAAGTTTTAAAAGATTATTTGTGCTGGAGTTCCTGAAACAGATGGAAAATAAAGGAGTATGAAATTTTAGGCAAAAATAAAAATAAGAATCAGACATGTTACTTAGTTCATTTCAAATCCTGCTATTATGAAGGGCTTTCAGCATTTTTCTCAGCCATAGATTCAGAGTATTAATTCAGACAGTGTACTGGAGATTTGTACTTCTGTCTGTGTCTACAAAAATAGACATAAGTTATGAAACAGAGGCGAGCTTCCCAGGATAAATGAAAAGGCAGCAAAAGTACAAGGAAAAATTCATGATAACTGGTCAAATTCACAGTTCCTGTCAGTCCATAGCAGTAAATTGCTGGCACAAATGTTGGCAGGATCATTCCAGCACTGTCTGTGGTGACTGTGCAGCACCTGTTTTCTTCGAGGGCTCACAGCGATGCTCTGGTCACAGCTGAAGCACACCCACACCCCAGGCGTGGGCAGTGCCAGGGCTGCCCCAGCAGGATGAGATGCCTGGCTGGGCTTTCCCTCAAAGCTCACCGCCCTCTGTAGTGCTGCAAACCCAAGGGAGTGCTGCCAGGTACTGCACTGCCAGGGGTATTGAGGGGGTTAGGTGAGCCTAAATGACCCTTCCAGGTGCTGATTTTTAACCCTTTGTCCCTGTGTGCAGTACTGCAGGTTTGCCCCTGCTAACTGCTGCTGCACAAGAAGTAGTCTGTTTTTTATTGAGGCCGATGGCATTGCTTGCAACCTTGAGTACCCTGAATAGGTTGGATCCTGGTTAGTTTCAAAATCTGTCCTCTTATTTGGACATACCACCAAATTAGATACCTTTTAGGAAGCTAGGCCAGATGTTCTGTCACTATGGCCAGGGATAGGGATGGCCAAAGCATGGAGTGAAGTTTTACCCACGATGAGTGTGGAAATTGCAAGCAACACAGTTCAGAGGATGAAGAAATACTCTCAGGTAGTGCCTGGTCAGTGAAACAGGTACTCCAGGGAATAACTCATCCTGTCTGATTATTCCATCTACAACATGTGCCACCACATCCCACAGACAGGGAAAGAGCCAGGGAAAGAAAGTGTGGGTTTCTTGGATGGACCACATAGTTCAGCAGAAACTGTGACAAAATTCTCAAATGAGAGTAAAAGCCAGGCAGAAAGTGAATGTCTTTCCCTGCCTGGCCAAGGACAAAGCCTTCGCCTCTTTAAACTTAATAAATAAACATACCAGCCATTCAGTTGTTGCGTTTACAAGAACAGTAAAAAAAAAAGCCCTGAAGAACTTGGGAAAGAATAGAGCTCTTTGGTAGGAGCTGGATTCCACAGGAGTTAATTTGAATTTCCCCAGCCAGCTCGAGCCTGGGGAAAGCTGATTTTCCAGTGCCCCGCACCTTGTAGAATCATTTACACTTCTCAAATGGATGTAAAACCGCGCTACAGACACTAACAACACCATTTAACACCCACTTTGCAGAGGTGTTAACGTCCCAAGAAAGTATAAGGTCGTGGAGAGCAGGACCGAAGAGTTTCGATCAGGAGCGGCTGCTGAGGAAGCGCAGGCTCCTCTCTCTGCCGGGGGCTGACAGCCGCGGCCTTCCCTGCTGCCCGAGCGGCCAAGAACCTGCCACAGGAGGGTCCTCCTGGCGAATGTCACTTGTGCCAGGGCACGGGACCCTGGCTGGCTCCCTGCGGGGTCACTGTGACTGGCCCTGCTACCCCAGGAACACCCGTGCGCCGGCGGCTGAAGCTCAGTGTTTCCCACCACATTCCCAGCCGTTCCTCTTTCCCCAGCCCTCTGTGAAACTTGCCGCGTATAAACCAAGAACAGCATCGATAAATCCTACCTTCTAAAATAAAATCAATGGTGGTTCATCCTCCTGCTCTCCTCATATGTTTTCATGAGGGTTAAGAGAGCGCAGAGCCAGCTGAGTACAGGGGAGGCAGAGAACGTTAATGGGAAAAAAAGATTATGGGAACTCTTGTACCTATAAATATATTTCCCAAAGCACATCATGAAAGAAAGGATTGAGACAGAAAGAGAGAAGGAGGCAAAAGAAGATGAAAATGTACTACAGGTGGGAAAAACACTGAAACCACCACCCACCCCGGTGCCAAAAATCTCAATTAAAAGGTGGCAGATGTGTAAACCTTGTTTTAAAGGAAAAGAAAAAGCACCATAAAAGAGATGTTGGCAGGTTTAGAAAATAAATGCCAAACGTTTTCAAGTCTTGCCTTTGAGCAGTGTTTCTTTTCAGTTGTCTTCTGTTTTTGTAAATTTTATTTGGTTTCCTGCAGTTCCCTTGCCAGCTCTGTGAGTGCTGGCCATAGATCTGAGAGATGTTGGCCCATCTTCCCTCCAAGGGCTGCTTGACTTCCCTGCTGTGCTCAGGGCAGGTTACTTGTTCCCAAGCAAGACAAGCCTCTCTGTGCTTTAATTGCTTCTCAGCCACTCTGGCACCAGCTGAGGTCACTCCGAGTGACTGCGGGCAGAAACAGCGGCAGCTCCAGCCAGCGGTATTGTGATGGCTTTCAAAATGCAAAAGGAGCAGAGACTCAAGATAGAGCACTGCAGGCACCTTTCCACTTCTCAATAAACTTAGAAAAAATACAAATGTAAAACTCAACTGTTGCTTTTTATGGTCTGGCCTCCTTTTAATTTAAATCTTTTCTGTTTAAAAAACAATGGTATATAAAAAGAGTTCCTGCAGCAGCAAAGAAAGAGAATGCACATATTTCAAAAAGGAAAAAGTCTGAAATTGCCCCTCATTTATGCTCCCTGATGCATTTGGCAATGCTTCCATTTCATTCCTTCTCAGTTCAGGTGCTGCTGTGTCAAGAGGTGGAGTAAGGTGAATGTTGTAAGTCACCATGGCAAGCCTTTAGAAATGAGCTAGGACACAGGACTGTGTGAACTATTTCACTTTAGAGCACAGACATGAATCTGATAAAATATCTTTTTCTCTTTTAGGGCTAAAGAAATCCCTGTAAAGCAGTGTTAATTTCTAGTCATCCATATGGGGTCTTCATACAAAACGTAGAGCCTGTGAGAAAAAAGCTGGACTTTGCTTCAGAGGACGAGTCACTGTGAACATCTGTGTCAGGGGGCTGGGGAGAGGGAAAGGAGCACGAAGAGGTAGCAAAGCTGTTCATCCTATATATGGGCCCTGTCAGTGGGGTTGCTGCTGAGGAGAGAGGCTGTGCCTTGGGGAAAGCAGAGGACTCCTGGGGCAGGGAAGCACTTGGAAAGCACCTTCTGGATCATTTGTGACCTATTCCAGAAGCAGTTCCTGTTGAAGACAACCAAAAGCTTCCCCCCGGTGCACTTCTGCATGCAGATCTGTACAGACAAGGATAAGACCTTTTTTGCATATTAGAGGCAGGTTTTTTTTTCATGAAAGGAGAGAAATATGGTCTCAGTGTCACAGCAAGAGCATTATTGTTTCTTAATGTAAGTTGCTTACTTGTACTTGGAAACCTTTTTAAATTACAAAATGCCTTCTTAGAAATATCAGGGGGGATGTCTTCTTAAAAAAGTTGTGGAATTCCTCTGCAAGGGCTGGGTTTTGTCTGGAAACAGGCAGATTATGCTCACTTTTGAGCAGATTTTTGAGCTTTATGGAGAGAGTGATAGGTCTCTATCCCATTTGGGGATATTCTGAAAATTGAGATCTTTGAAGGGGGTGTCTTTGAAGTGAGCATCTGCCATCCCAAACTGTGAAAGGTGCTTAGACAAAAAATTATCTGCCCTTCAGAGAAATCTTATCCTAAGGATTCAGTTGAGGATAGCACTCATGGCATTAGGTGCAACGAGGCATGACTTGCAAATACTAACCTATTAAAGCAATTAATTCATTTCCTCCAACAAATGGTACGATTAAAAATGTGCCTAGGGAATGCTATAAATATACATCTATGACTTGACTTTTCTTCCCAGGAATTTCTGGCTAATCCCTAGTGAATAACCTGTCTCTAAACTTAAACTATCAAATGAAAATGAACAGCCAAATATTTTAAACTATTGCTTTTTTATTATAATTACACTGGAGCACAAATAAATAAGCACTAAATGATTGTAAAATATTGTCAATGCACTAAAGAAAGCAGAATTGATCTTCAAACAACATCTTATTACTTCAGAAGTATCAAAGTACATTTAATTACATCTTACCTAAAAAAATCAAGTACAAAAATGAAAAGAAAAGTAATATGTATTTATACTGTGTATATAGAAACGGCTAATAATATATGATTACAGTTAGCCTCTAGCTACTCCTTAGTCCTACACAATCTCAGGCACATACCTGACAATTTCTAATGAAATATAAAAAAAAGCAACATGACATTCAATTTCAAGATATTGGTAAATGTATTACATTGGAATGAACACAGAATGATTTCATTTTATTTAAAAACCCTGTCATTTAAAAACATAGTGCCATTGTCCACTTAAAAATAAACAACCCAAACCAAAAAACCCCATACTATTTTATACCATTTGCTTTAATTTGTCAAAAGGAGCAATAAAGTAGACATACATTGGCTAATATACGTAAACACATTTTTAGTGCAAGAATAACAAGACCTGTGACTTTACTGTGCTTTCTTGAAATCACAGTGCACCTTACACAAATTGCTACACTATAATGTTTAACTTCAGGAGTTTAAAGCAAAATAAGTGCATACCAAACAATTTCATATATACAGTCTCCATAAGTGTGTGTATATATGTGATCTGTATGTATATACAGATTGCATATTTATACAGACTACAGCTTTAATGACCATGTGTAACTAAGCACTGTCATTCACCCTGTGACACAGAAGCTGCTGAGACAAGAGGTGATGTAGGAAATGTTGCCAGCATTGTGATGGCAGCTCTCGGCAGGACCATGTGCCTTTTACCCGAGCCACGGGGTGGGCCAGCAGTCACGGGACAGGGCAGCTGCTGTGTCCTGCTCTGGCTCTGTCCCTGACCTTTGGAAACTACTCTGCCTGAGCCTCATGTCCCTCCTCAGTAAAACGGCTCTCGCAAGCATGAGGTTTACTTCACATTTCTAAAGTGCTTTGAAGGTAAGTGCTAAGTTATATTTTACTTTTACACGTTGTCGCACTTTAAAACAAAAAGCCATTGTTTCCATGGGATACAATGGAGGTCTGGAAGCACGTGGGCAGTTATTTAGGAAGGAAAACATAAACAGTGTTGAGCAATAAAACCAAAACAAGGAGTTTGCGGTGGGCTACGTGTACAAGCAAGTCTGCTTAGGACAAGAATGCTTCAATTCCCTGATCATTATTCCTATTATGTCTGGATGTGGAAAGGATACGATTGTGAACAAACACTACCAAGGACGGAACTGTTCACACTGACACTGCCTTCCCCCAGAGGGTGTGCCCAGGGTCTGCGCTGGCAGCGATGCTCTGGCTTTAAAGGAGCTGCTCTGGGAGAAACCAGCGAGGACAGGACTGGCAGAGCCGACTGAGCGCCGGCTTGCGTTCTGTCACCAGTGACTTTGGGCAGCTGGGGGACAGGGCTGAGCTAAGCATTTCACACATGGATATGGAAAATTCTTCTCTTGCCACATTACAAGGAAGACAAAGCATGAACACTTGCTGAATAATGAACCTGTTATCTTAACAGATTTCTCATGACCAACAAGTTGTCTTCTTTCCAGGAGATTCTGGAACTTTGTGAAATCTCTGTAGTTTTTCTTCTGCCATTTTCTTTCTTTAGAGAAAAGAGAATAAGCAGAATAAACAGTTGGTGTTTTTTGGATGTAACGTGTTCAAAGACTCCCTCACAGCCTCCGAGTTTTTTCATGTCTTCTGTCATTTTGGCTGTGAGGGGGTCTTCAAATCTACATTACAACCTATTCCAACCTTTGTATATTCATAGCACACCAATATTTAACATATGCGGATATACGTATGCACACGTCTATGGGTATATATAGATACATGCATATATACATGTATATGTGTGTACACATATGCATATATACATATACAATAATGCTAATATACATACACACATATAAACACACACTTCATCTTTTACAGAAATCTCAGTTTGGACATCAAAATATACATTAGTTAATTAGTTATAAAATATTTAAAAACTTTATTTCAGAGGCTGAAAAGAAACTACTACTGATAAAACATTACTGAAACTCAAACTTTAGCAATATAGATTACAAAAACCTTCTAAAATTTGTTATTTTTGGTCATTTTTGATCAGCAATTACAGCTGTGGCAATGCTGTCAATATAATTTCAAAGAAAAGCCAATATAACAAGAAGTTTCAAACAATACACCTTTTCTTCTTGGCAAATATAACATTAAAATGATTGTTTTAAAGAGGGAATTTTGTACTACCAAACTTCAGACACATAGATAGAAATTTTAATATACAAAATATATGCCATAGATCTTTTTTTTACCCCCTACTCCACCACAGTACAAGTTTCCCTCGTCCTCAACAGATCCTTTTGGAAGATATTTCACCGCACAGATTTCACCCTCATAATCAGTATAAGCCATCTCTTTCTCCCGCTAAAACCAGGAGGCCATAATTCTTTGGTCATGACATAATATTCTGTTAAAATGGGTGTAATATAATACAGGATTGCAAGCCAATTCCAGAAGCAGCCAGGAAGAAGAAACAGCATAGCCGGGAGAACACGTTACGTGGGCTTCTGCTTCAAAACCGCATGAAATCGAGAGGGATTTCCCAACAGCCTTCCAAGGGGTCTGAAATCCAGCCCACAGAAGCAACATGAGGAAATCTGACACAGCGTAAGTAAGGATGTGCTGCTGGATTAAAAAATAATAAACATGTAAACATATTTTGTCGCCTTTATTTTCTGGAGGGTGGGTAAATGTGGACAGGGACGGCGGCTGCAGCGGCACTGCCTCAGCCGCTGAGCGAGCGGCTCTCTCTGCCAAGGGCTGCACGATGCTCAGTCACAGTGAACCATGGTCTCTGCTAATCAACGAACGTCATCAAGGAAGAGATTCTGTCGCAGGCTTTGCTGCAGAAAATTTAGTTCCTCGGCCAAATCATTTTAGTAACTGGTCCATATAAAACCATGGACCATTTATCTGGTTACCATTATGGGAAAACAGATGCTGACCAATTAATATTTTAAATGCAACTTGGGCACCCACACTGAGCACTTGTATTTTCAGTGCTTGCAGGTTTGCTGCTTCCCACCAGAACTCTCTCCTTTGTCCATCCCACCCCCCAAGCTAAGGACATCTAACAAGTACGACTCTAGCTATCTTCTACAGCCCTAGCACCGAGTTGTTTTGTACATTGTCCTCCCCAACAACACGTACAACCACATGCTTTTGTACAGAGGCCACATCTAGGCAGGTCAGAGAAATAAAACGGTGGTGGCGGGGGTGGGGGTGAAAAGTAGAATAGAACATAGAAAATAGGTAATAAAACAGTATAACAGTAACATTATATAGTAAAATTCTCCATAATTTTTTTAATTTATATATATATTTATATATTTAAACAGTATTAGTTTGAGTGTTTTCAATATATTGGTGAAATATTTACATTTTGATATCTTCTGGATCCAAAAAAATCCTGGATAAATATGTATGCCTTAATCCAACTGGAAACTTAAATCTCTCTCTTGATTGACAGGTGAGCTCTGTACCAGTGTGTTCTTTCCTAGGAAGTTCACTACCTGTAGGTAAGTCTTAGGTTAGAGCCTTTGCCTTTTAAAGAAAGCAGGCTACCTGTGCTTGGTGCCACACAGTGGAGAGGGCATCCTCCACAGGCCTGTCAAATTGCAGTGTCCCAGAAAACAGTTTGTTGTTTGGAATAAGGAGGAGGGCTGTATTTCTTGGTCCCAGCATTCTTTTTCCAACTCGGCAAAATAGGCATGCTGTCCTGTTTGCAGAGTCCTTTCTCTGATTTCTGTCGAGCTTTGATCTCTTTGCAGAGGCAACGCTTTTTTTCAATCATGTCCAGCATCGTATGGTCCCCTTGCAACCACTGCATGCACGTCACCTGTAGGGGGAGGTGGACGGAGGAAGAAAAGAAGGAGGAAAAAAAACAGAAGGAAAAAAGATACAATTAACTGTGTTGGTCACAGTTTAAATATGCTTTTTCTTTGCAAAGTTAGCTTATTCTTATATTTAACATTCTAATTTTGTGTATCAAAATCTCTATGCCAATAACAGAAACACAGTTAGTCTTTACTTCTAACTACTTCTTTAAGAAAAAAATGGTAATAGAAGATCCCTGTTTTAACTTCTCCAGAGCACTAAAATCTAAGAAGGATAAATGGTTTTGGCTATCTAGCGCTGGTTGGATTTTAAATGATGGAATAGATCTTAAAAAGGTATATGGATTTTAAAAACATCCTTAAGTTGTGGAAATAAAAAATTCTACACACTGAAACCCATGTTTTATATTGCTTTCCAAATCCAATCTGTCACATTAAAACCAGGGTGTTAACATTTCTGAATATCAAGCTAAACACAGGTGTTAAATTTTGTTAAAATGATTTAATGAGCTCCATGCGAATTATATGGATTAACCTATCCTACTTCTGTGATATTTCATTAACTGGAAAGCACCAAGAGTTTAGAAATGCCATGTTTTCATGCATGTGGAGTACTGGAGAACATGATCCTGATCCAAAAGGGGAGGTTAGCACACGTTTAGCTGTAAGTGCTTGTCACAGCCCCTCTGAAGCTGAGAATGTGACTTCATTTGAGCTCAGTGGGGAGTTCACAATGGAAAATGTGTTTTCAGAGGCCTCAGACTGGAACAGAAATCACTACTAGTAAACTCTTCTGAAAGGGTTCATTGGTTTTGGATATCACTGTATACCTGCAGCTCAGAAAACTTCTCTTGACACTTACTTTGCAAATTTTAAGTGATGCCTTGAGTGTCCCCACATTTATTTCCCAAGAGTTAAGGATCTGTGTGTGAGTAAATGCACACTATACATTCACAGAAGCTGTCCAGGTACATCTCTGCTCTTGGCATGAAAATGAACATGCACAGCAGTGCTTTGGCAGAGTTTGCAATTCATGAAGGAAATGGATCTTTACTATTAAGGATATTTGAATACATTTAATAATGTGTATGCCTTATTCACAAGTCTTAGAATGCCAAGCATGGGCATACCCCAAGCATGGGCCCCTAGAACTGGGGCCTGGTTTGCCTAGAATACCCTATAGAAACTTCCTTGGGTCTCAGTAGTTTTTGTGCTCAGCTTGGAGCATATTTAGCTTTTATTGATAATAGACTAAGCAAATGTTCAGATTCACAGAAGAAAACAAAGCAAAAGGAATAAATTTAAGAAAGCCTACCAAAAAAAGTAATAAGAAATTATGTACTCAAACAGAAAAACAAATAAAATACAGAAATGTTGGTATTATTGGTAAAAAAAAAAAAAAAAAAAAAGTGGGACAAAACAGGATAAAAGGACTTTGTCACAAAACCATGCTTACACATTATACACCAGATAGTACTCTGAGTAAAACAAGTTTAAACCATAATATAGATTTTGTTCTTGAATGTTCTTATGAATTGTGAATTGCACAGGTAACTTTTCTGCAATGCGTCCTCCTGAACGGCTAATCCATTTCTTCAGGAATTCTGCTTTGCCTGCTCTTTTAATCAAACACTTATCTTTCATTTCAGGCATAATCTAACGTTTACTGTGGTGCAGGTGGGCATGAGGCACAGCATCTGCCATGGTCATGAGACTTTCTCTCCTTGGGTGCCCAGGCTTGGTTCAAAACTCCCTGTCTGAACTGGAGACGTTCCCCTCCCATCCCTTGGCTCCACTCCATGGATCTTTGGAGAGGCTCTGCCTGACCTGGATTTCCTGCCGCTCTGCTCGCCGGGGTGGGTCAGTACTTACACAGCAGTGTCTTCAGCCTGGCTGGGTCCTCCTCCGTGGGGAAGGACAGGGACACAGTCTGCACACAATCATTACACAAGTATTCACCAGCACAGCGGCTCCTGCGCCGGGCTTGACGTCAACAGCGCTTGAGCATGGATTTCCTCTGGTAGGCACCAGGAAATACCTTCTCTCTTACAGCCCATCCCGTGCCAGGCAGAGCGTGGGCCAGCGCCAGGGGCCATCGCCACTGCACGCCGTGCGCTCCAGCCACGAGTGTCACACGCCCCCGGGACAGTGTCACATCCACACCACTGCTCACCACCATGCTCACACAGCGCAGAGCCAACACGGTGCCTTGTGCCATTGATCTCCTGCATTCGAGGAGGTGCTCACGGGGACAGAAGCAGCACTGGGACATGCTGATTTCCAAAATGCCAGTTGCAACTTCCCAAAGATAGAAATGGATTTGTAGAAGGTATCAGTTACACAGATACTCTGCCACCCCCTGCAAAACAGTACCTAAAATATACCCGAGAGTAGGCAGCTCCAAAATCCTTTTTTTTATGCTGGCCACCGTATTTTGTTACAGTTAGTGGATCATTTACTGTGAAGAATTTGAATTTTCCCATTTTCGCAGACACAGATCTTCAAGTCTACTTGGGATTTTTTTAACACTATTTTTGTTTGATGGCTAAGTCCTTCCTATCAACATCTTCTTAGGTACTGTCCACTTGGCACAATCCTCTCCTGGAACTGCATTCCTGGAACTGCCTGTGCAGGGGAAATATGTAGAACTGGGATGGGCAAAGACATTTGCTAAAATACACAAGTGAACACATACAATATTGAAAGGCCTGGGGAAAAAAATCTTCAATATTAAAATAAGCTTAAATACTAAAGGGTTTTGGTTTTTTTGCAGTTTTGCCCAGTTGTTTAGTGTTTAACTGCAAGAAAATAAAAATTTTAGGAACAAAAGTTCATGGCCACTGGAAGCTGCAGGACAGACCTGAGAGGAAATCCCCACTGTAGATCAATGAACTACAGAAATGGCAATAACCATGTTGATGATATGAAATCCCAGAGTGTAAACTAAATTTTCAGTGTGTCCTAGACAAATAACAGGCACTGAGGCTCACAGGCCAGGACTCAACCCAGCCGTTTAATCACAGCAAAAACCCTTGATGACTTCAGTAGTACTACTGAGGTGTTTAAAGCTAAGGTGTTTAACACTGCAATCTTAGGCCTAATCCTCCCAGTGACTGAACTGATGGCACTCACAGTTAGTTCCAGCACTAATTTTTTTCCACATCCTCCCTCCTTTCTGGCTTTAGCCTGCTCCTCTGGTCATGCACCAGGCTGTTAATATCCCTGCTACACCATAACAAGGAATTTGTTCAGTGTGAGAGGGACAAAAAATAATGATGTTACAACCTAATTTATGGAAAAAAGTAGAGCATTCAAAACATTTTACAGCTATACAGCTCTCCTGGGAAAGATCCCATCATGCTTGAGGAATGGTGCACATACTGCAGCATGTCAGAATTTGGCTGCAGATGTGGATGCACACAGACAATCACAAAATGCATCAGCACTGGAGGTAACAGCCAGCAAGACAGAGCACAGGAGAGGAAAACTTGGTTCTGACCAAAGAATCTTGGCCCAAAGCCTGTTCTTACTAAAGAGGGAAGAAAGAGCCAGAAACTAAAGTTAGGATTGTAAGAAGGGACCTCCTGGAGACTCCAGGATATGCATCAGGTACTATGTCCCATAACACCCTTTGGATTACAAAATTTGCTGATTGCACATCAATTTTTGTTTTGATGGAATTTTTGCTCATTAGATAAATCAAGGTATAAGACACCTTCTATAAAATTTTTATTTTAAATCAGATAGAGCAAGAGAGTGAAGAAGAACACCAGGCAAAGGCCCAGAAGTTTGGACATTCACCGAGCAGGTGTTGGAGGTAGGCTGAATTCCTTGCTCCTAAGCAGGCAGTGAAAGCTGTGTGATAAGCAGGTGTGTAAGAAGCATACAGGAATGTAGAGTGGTTGGATAAATTCTCTCACCTGAATGTGACTGAGTGCAAGAGTAAACCAGGATGTCCGACAAGTTCTTGGTAAACACACTCACCCTTTGATCAGTCATCAGTCTCTAATTTTCCTTCAAAAAATCTTCTTCAAAGCAAATGTTTGTGCCAAACTTGAACATCAACAACAAAAAGTAATAAACACCTTCCACTATACAAAACTGAGCTTCTCCATACACTTTTAATCACCAACTTGCAATCTTTAGAAAAAACCAGTCTATGTTGCCACCTTACTTTTACTATTTTCTCTCAGTTTTCTGATATTTTTTATTCCCAAAACATTGGAAGTAAATATTATTAAGATGTATTATGTACTCTTGGGTTTTATGTTGGTAGTGCCATGGAACAAGAATTAATATTATAAACCCATCTTCAGCTAAGATAAAACAGCTTTACAGATCCTCAAAACATTGCAAGATTAAAATCTTGCAAACTCAAAACCACGATCCCTTCTGGTAGGGGTTTTAATGTCTTATGAAGGTCAAAGAAACAAGCTAGACAAAGTTGTTCCCTTCTCTGCAAAGTGAAAATGGTACATTTTTGTGTGTGGCTATATTAGCAGTGGGCCTGACCTCATATCTCATCAGTTTGAAATTTCATATTATTCCAGAAAGATAATTAGCAGTCCCAATGGTTTCCAAATATATGTATTGCTTAAATTAGATTGCCCTGAGCAAAACCACAGAACTGTCTTGGAGCAGAGGTTTGATGGGCAGAACATGTCCAGTTTAATTTCTCTTAGAGGCCAGGACTTGAAGCCAGAGGTCAGTACATGCCATACCTCTCTGCCACATTGGAATTTACTGGGAAAAGCACATAATCCCAGGGAGAACTCAGAACAGATTTTGGGGAACAAACAGTGACTCACACTGCTGGGAAGCCCCTGGTGTCACAGAGGACTATTTCTGTCTTCTGTTGCCCCAGCCCTGGGCACTCCAGCACTGACTGCTGGACGCTGCTGGCCCTCGCTGAGCCGTGACACTGCACCAGCACATCCACTAAAGTGCTCAAAACATGGGTGTTTGAAGCAAGAAAGAGAAATGCAAATGACCATGGTCCTTTCCTTGTTCTTAACCAAGCAGGATAGTTTAGATTGGCAGAGAGAGTCATAGTTACAGATAGAAAAATAATTAAATATTATCCAATGATACAATTAAGCAGCTACTGATGGATACAACTTTACACACAGGCTAGCTGTGTTCACCATATGTAGAAAACGTCTTGTATCTTTTTGTGGATGAATATCCAGACTAAGAGGTCCGACTCTTGGGCCCTTCAGGAACTGGACTATTGCTATAAGGAGCACCAGACAAAGTGCATCAGGACAGGCCCCAAGGAGAGCTGTGCAAGTTCCTGAACACCTGAATGACACTGAAAAAAGACATTGTGATACCTGTAAGTTACATACAAACCAAATGATCCCATGTAGCATAGGCTTTCCAAATGAAAAACATGATCGCTGTGGAAAGAAAAATCCATGAGCAGAACTAAAAATACACAGTGAAACATCCTCAGCACCAGGCCTGGGACTCTCTTTGTTAGCTGTGAAAAATTTTACTTATTTATGTGTTACATAAACCGCTGTATAAATACGTGGATGGATAATGCTCTCTTTTAGTAAAAAGACATTTTTTGCTACGTAAGTCCCACACATATCCCCTTGTCTCAAGCCAAGCCCTAACCTTAGCCCTGAACACTGGGCAGGCAGGAGACAAGAGGAGAGCAAGTGCCAGGAGCAATTCTGCTCCTCCAGTGTCAGGTCACTGGGGTGAAGTGTGGTATGAGGATAAAGCCATGCTAATTCCCAGTGCTAAGAGGTGTTTCAGGAATCCTGTCATTGAGGGTGCACTGTAATTTTTCATGAGTGCCCGTGAAAATATGTGCTGCTGAAAATGCCACATGGGAGAAGAAATACCTGAAATATTGTACACAGCTCTGTTAGTAGTCACTAAGTTTGAAAATGTTGACAATTTTCATTAGTTTTTGAGGACCTCTTTTTAACATTTGAAGTGACCACATGATATTTCACGCTCTGGACATGTCTGTGAGCAGGGTGTTCTTTTGTGGTGTAAGAACTTTCAATGATCTAAAGAAATACCTTCCACTATAATTTACTTGAGGGTTTTAGATAACATCATATCCCCTTCAGCTGTTTCTCCTCATGACATCTTAGCTGTTAAATTCTTTGCTTGCCTTTTTTTAATGCTGTTGGTTTGTTTGACGTGAAATTGGAAGCTCTGGGCAATAGGAGAGCCCCATGATTCAGCTGTGTGTCCAAAATTTTTTCCTAGTAGTATAGGTTCCCACATTGTGCTGAAATAGGTTATGGAGCTGAGGAAGATGCTGTTTGCTTCTGGCCCTCGTGAGCATCTCCCTCTCCTGCTGGATGAGAAGAGGGGCTGGCTCTTGAAGAATGGGGAAAACTACATCACACATCATGACTGCCGTATAAAAATATCCTTTTCTTTGTCAGGATTGCATAACACAGATAAAATAAAAGCCTAACAGCTGAAGTGAGGCTATAACAAAGTGATCTTAAACTAACACAAAATACAATGAAATAAAAAAAAAGGCAGCAGGAGGAGATTATTAGAAATGTCTCCTGGATCTGTAAGCAAAGTGGTCTCTAACAGTGCAATCTGTGTGCAGTGCTACACATCATTCAGCAGAGCCAAGCATGCTGGCTTGTTTTGGCAGGCTGCAGTAAGTGAAGAAGAAAGGCTTTCTGAAAGCCACTTACCATCCTCTGGGAGGAAAGATACTCCCTCCCTCATGCCTGTTCTCAGACAGGAGCTTCCAAACTCTGTTTCCCACTGAAACTCTTGACAGCACTTTCTCAGGTGCAGATGGCTCCCAGCCCCCTGGCCGGGCGGGTATTTCCACTGGGAAGGTGTGAAATCCCACTCCTAGAAGGCAGTCCTGTGCCCCGGGGCAAGCGCTGGAGAGCTGTGTTAAGCAGCAACAGTGACTTCGCTATCTGATACTCGGCTTGACGTGCAGGTCCTCTTAGCACATGTTCACAAAAGGGGAGTTGTTCAAGGCAGGAAGGAGTTCAGCCAGAATCAAGTTTCAGAAAATCTGAGCAGAGAGATCCTCACCCGTTTGAAGCCAACAGAAATTTACTGTCTGACCTCATGGGTCCGAGAATTTGACTATAGTTTGCTTAAACAAACAGTAAAAATAACCTCAATAAAACGATTTTAAAATACTTCAGAAGAGCACTTGGAAAATTATGTTGGACAAGATTTCTTTTGCTAACTGTGAGCTATAGCCATTGCACTGCTGTTGAATGTTACTTCCAATGGCTGCAAAAGTTGGTAAGTCAGGATGGAACTGCAGGCTAAATTTGCAGTCATTCCCCTCTCTCTGACAGAGATGTTCTGGAGGAATATTGCCCTGAAAGACAGCATAATTTGGCCCAGGACAGTTCCTTGTTCATACAGCTCGGTACTGCTAACCCAGTCTCCTGTTACTGTCAAATTCAAAACAACAGTTGATTATTAATACAAAGGCGATTAAAAGTAACAGTCTGTTCAGGAACACGCGGGATGTGGAAGGTGAGCTGTGAAAGTAGACACTCCCCGTGCAGTTTGGAGTGCCTGGGAAGGCTCCCTGGGGACAGTGGACTGCAGAGCTGCAAATTCCTCCCTAGGAGTGCCTCAAGTGTTTTCTGGAAGCTTTCCTCTGATGCCAGCAGCCACATTAGAATGTTCCTGTGCACTTACACAGTAGCATCACAAGCGCAAATGCACACACAAGGTGTTAAGCATTACACAGTCTGCCCTTTCTGACTTTTCACAAATTCTTCTTTTCAATGGACATAAGATCAATCTCTATTTTCCCTCTAAGAACATGGGAAAGAATTTCCCCATCACACTAATTTTTATTTCAACAAAATATGTAGGAGTGAACACTTTGTAATCTTACCCCGTTTATATTTAACATTAAAAGCATTCACTGACACCTGCTATTTCAATCTATGAAACACCATATGCAACACATTTTAGGGCTCTTATAACATTTGAATTTCTGTGTTTAAGGTTTTGATTTACATTATTCTAAATTTCTAAACTCCTGGAAATAAGTTTTATTTCAAATGATAGTACTACAGAAAAAAAAATGAAAACAGGAGTCCCTATAAAACTGTAAAACTAGAGTCCTTGGAAAAACTACACTATCATTCAATGTAATTACATGATGCAGTACTGTAAAAAAACTCTAGACACCTTTTTTCAAAGTTAGAAGTCACTAAAAGACTTGACTACATTGTGTTGTGCTCTACGGCCTGACTAATCCACCACTTCAAAATGACTGACAAGATTATTTGGAAGCCCAGGAACTCCCAAAGATTCAAGATTATGAGCAATTAATACTTATCCTAAAATTAAATTAGCAAATGATTAGTAAGCCTTCAGCACCTCTGGTTTCAAACCTCTAGTTTCATGATTCATTGCTTTCAATTACTAAATGTCACAGTTACTTTATTCAGAACCAGCCCTGCACATATTTCTATGCCTCAAGTTTTCCAGTAGCCCTCAGCTTATTGCTGAGGCTACTAATAAAGCAAATTTTAAGTGACAAATTCACTGTTCTGTTTTGTATTTTCACACTGGGGGTCAGCCTATCTGTAGATCTTTCTGACCCTGCATTATTATCTTATTTGGAAGCATATTCTTTTCATCTAAGCTTCTTTTAAACACCAAACAACTACCCAAAATGTTCTGCTTGATCACACTCTGTAAATGCTTTCAAAAGAAGAGCCTGTAAATTAACTGATATTGGGGATACTGTGGAAAGTCATCTTATGCGTCTCAGTGGATCCTCACAAAGAGCATTCCTATTGAGACCACTCATTAAAAATCAAAACTTCATCTATGCCTTTGCTAAGGAATAAATGCAGAACTCAAGCAACCCACCATTATACTTCCTGACATTCACTGTAAAATAGAAAGGAAAATACAATATTGTATTAGGTCAATCACAGGAGGGACAAAGGACAGACACTTTGCTAGAGTTCAGTGATACAGAGGTGTCCTGTGTACTGCATTTTGCAGTGCAGCAGTTGCAGGGTAACACTCTCATGTCCCAGATTTCTTTGGGGGGTTACTAACCCATTCTCTCCAGCATTTCCCCTTGCTGGAAGGTGCTGCTCCATGGCAAGCGTGCCACAACTGCTCGTGACCCAGACCTCACACAGCAGGGTGGTTTGAGCTGTGACCCCAGTGGCCAGTGCAGCTGGCCCTGCCTGTGTAGCTGTGCCCACAGTACAGCCCACCTGCAGTTAGTGTTTCTTACTCTCACTCATGGCAGCCTTGAAAAACTGCCAGACTCTAAATCTCATTTGGAGATGAACAGCTCCCCAGCTCTGCACTGAGAGGTGGTTTGGAGCAGTGAGAGCTGCTGTGGGCAAAGTTCTTTCCTCCTCTGGATCCACAGAGTCCCTGTGGTCTGCAAAAGCTCTCATGTGCAAGGCAGCTGAGGGCAGCAGGGTGCATGCCCTGGATACTGCTCAGACCAAGAAGGGCCCAAAAACTGAGAACGGAAGAATGAAAGTGAATGGAAACAAGACCATAACTCTGGAAGACCCGAGAACTGCAAGAAAGAGGACGTTGAAACCTGTCCTAAAGTTACAAAAATGTGACGAGTGGGGACACCACAAATTCCATTGGCTTCCACATTTATTGGACCTCATTGTTTGCAAACTATAAAAAAGCACATGACCTTCAGCACTATTTCTACTGAAGTCAGTACTTGAACTCAAGATTTAACGAACTTTTATTGCTGCAACAGATGAAGAACTTCACCACACCAGTTTACCAGCAAAGCTCTTAAGTCTTTATATTTCTCTAGCACTTTCAAGAAAATGGCCAAAAAGGAAATTAAAAATTAACAAAATATAAAATTAGCAGAATAATGGATGGAGGGAAAATGACTTAGCACTGAAAGCTGCTTTACTTTAAAGTTGCTTTACTTACAAGAAATTTAGAAATATGCTCTTACATTTCTCCATTTTTGATAGTGAAACTGATTCAAAGATGATTTTTTTAGAGTAAATGCCATTTCTCAAATATTGTACTGCTTTTATGGAGGGAAAAATGTTCAGGAAAGCATGACTGAAAAACAGCACTGGATTTTCAGAGATAAACATACTCTTGTACTTTAGGTCATCACAACTTCTTTTAAAAAGTGTAAAAACATTTAAAGACAGATATTTTCATTAATCATTTATTTCTACCTCCAATTTGAAGTGCAGTGAAACAGCAGTTGCTGAAGTTAAAAACCACATTGAAAGTTTCTGAAGAATACAAAGATGTCAGAGCCTGCCTCAGTGTGAGATACCACGTCTGATGTTACCTCACAGCAACATCGTGCAATTTGATTTATATCAGGAATGGCTAAACTATACCGTACCCAAAACTAATATAGACATGATTTTCTAGCATGCAGAATGGCTGAGATACAGCAAGAGACTCAGCCTGGCATCCAGAGATTCCCTGTACCTTGCTCCTGGTTTCTGTTTAAAAGGAATCTCTGGAGGGATGGTGCTGGCTGGCAGCGGGTGTGAAGCAGCACTGACACCAACCCAGGAGCAGCAGCCTCCTCAACCATGGAGTGACCTGGCCAACTCAGCTTAGCCCATGCCAGCAGCATGGGAAGGAAATGTAAACATCCAGCTAAAAAAGAATGGCTAATGACAATGCAGGACAAAGAAAACATTGAGCTTCTTGGTAACCTACAGACACATATCACCTGTAACATAAGCAAACACACTCAAACTGCAAAAAAGTGCTTTTCTCCAATTGTGTTTTAAAGTTTGGTGCCAAGAACCATGATCTGACCAATGTTAAAACTGCATATTTCTACTGTCTTTTCTCATTTTTATTATTACCTATTGTGAATTATACAACTGTGATCAGAAAAAACAGATAGCAAATGTGCTTTTCCAGACTGTAAAAAAATGAGAAGGGCCAAGCAAATCCAAGAGTCCACTACTGCCACTGACTTGTAAAGGCTTAAGATCAGCCCACTGGCCCATAAACTCCTGTCTCAGTTAGTGGAATATGTCCTTTCTCCAGCCTGTGTTTTGTTGAGGAAAAGCATTTCTTGGACATTCTAGTTACAGCTTAGGAGTAAAATGGGAATTTGCTGTTGATGTGTGTGAGGTCAGAATTTAACCCTGTAACTTTAAATTGAAAATGAAAAGGATTGTCTATTATACGACTTTAGTTGGGTTGAAGGGTCTTCCTTACAGTGTATCCACCATCCTATAGGGTTCTCAGTATTTCCTGCATAAAGACCTGTTTTCTGATATTTTTCTGAGTAGCTGCTGCCATGCTGCTGCAGTAACTTATTGCACACTGACACTGGTCCAGCTGGACAAGCTAGTACAGTGATAAAATTAACTGTAAAGGGAGAAAATTTATCACTCATAGGTCTCATAGAGAAATGCAGACGATTATCATTTAAGCTTCAATTCAATGGATAACCTAAAGACATGCTCAATTGGAAAAAGTCATCCCCCTGACTAACAGAAATATTTTGCCATTTAAGATAAGCCAGTGCTTTGCTGCCTCAAGGCCAGATAACTGAGCCTACATACATCTGTGTGGTGATTCATTTTACAATGGGCTAATAAATGATTGTTAGCTGTTTTAATAAATGCTTAATCAATTGGCAATTATATTTTACTGTGAACTGCTAAGGGTAAGAGGTCTGACAAATAGTCTGCAATGCTCCTGTAAAATCCACTTATAAAAGTTGGGTATTTTTATCCATTCCTAACGCTCACCTGCACTGGAGAAACTTTCTTTCCAGCCTAAGGCCCTTCTATATCCAGTATCTATTAACGTAAGATGTTATGGATGTGAGTCACCCCTAGACTGACAGCAAGTCCCTCATGTGAGTAGAGCTGGGATCTGCAGCACAAGAGTCCAGCTGGTCTAGGGCATCTCTCAACCTTAGAGCACTTGATCTGCATAAAATACAGACAGCCAAAACTACATAGACTGAGCTGTTTCCAAATATTTTTACCTACAGAAAACTCTCAGGAGAAACACCAATATATTCGCCATTTTGGATCTGAAAAATTGGAAACCTTAAAAATTAGTAAAAAGAATAATCTTTTAAAGTTCTCATTTAAAATACATGATGTTTTATTTTCATTGTTTTAACAAGACAAAATGAGAATAAAATTAGGTTATCAAAAGTGGGTGCTGGCATTCATACCTTTTTTTTTTTAATTGACATCCACATAATGTATATGAATAGCCACACATTTCTAGTGAAAGACTATGAACAAACACACGTACATATACAGAGATAGAGAAACGTCCTATACATACATACATGAGTGAATATACATATTTATGTGCATACAGCATACAGACGAGATACTATACAGGTACAGTCAGTGCAATGTACTGTATAAGGCTACACAAACACCGAGAGAGAGCCTGGTGGGGGTGACAGCCATGAGAACAAAGCCGGCACGGTTGTGACTCAGCGCAGACGTGGGGACAACCCGGCTGCTCTGTGGCGTGTTTTATGCATCAGGCACACGCAGTTCCAACAGAAACATGGTACAATACACCCAGCTCAGGAAAGGAGGACAAGTGGGAGTGCGTGGAGGAAACTGAAATGCATATGAGCAGACAAATAAGGTTGTTCTACCTAAGATACAGAATGTTTTGTTCATTTACAGAGAATGCCTATATATAAACCCATGCTTTCATGAATACATGCCATTTTTTATTTCTATCTTTTCCTTTAAGAATATTATAAAATTCTTGCCCTGAGTTAAACATAAATACACACAGAAAAAGGGGTGGGGAAAAAGGAAATTGCATGCTTCTGGGTTTTTTAAAATAAATTTTTAACCAAGGCACAATGTCTTCAAGAGTGGTTGCAAGACCATTTGAAATAAACTTAGCAAGTGCTATTGTTCTGGGACTGTGGCAAAACTAATTGTTTGCATACAAAAGTCTCAGAACAAGCTTTGAAGTGAATTTACAAGTTTTAGAAGAGAACAAGTAAATTTATTACATATGCCTTAAAGAGAGATTCCCTGAAGAGGAAGGAATGCTACCAATGCTATCAAATTAAATTATTTTATAGGCAACTTATTGATGTTTGGACTGAAATTCTTTCACACAAATGACATTATTTATTTGTTTAGCATTAGCTGTTACCTACTTTTAGTAGAACCATGTACAGTGCTGTAAGAGCAGCTAAAAATGAGATGAAGAACTTCCAGATCATTTTCAGTTCCTTTAGCAGGCAGTACACACAGTGGTCTCACTGATTCAGCGAGCTGCAAGAATCACAGCTCAGGCACAGCTGACCAATGGTGGCAAAAGACTTTGAAGGCTGTATCCCTCTCTGTCATTGACCTGCATAAGTGTTTTATTGGAAATATTAGTTACTACCTCCTGTGGATCCCACTCTGTATACCCATGCTCAAGTCTGACTCTCAAAAGAAAGGTCAGGGTGCAGAGGCCATGCTTGGCTGTTGCCCCCACATTCAGGCACTCAGGCTCCAGAGACACACAGTTGTCATCAGCTTCCAGGCATTCTGGAGGGTACCTCAAATTCCAGGGAATCACCACCTTCATTGTGCTGCACTGGCTGCAGCATCTGTCCCCATAAATCTCTTTGCTGAACTCATTGTTTTTCAAAGTGTTAAAAACACACCATCTCAACTCTATCAAAAGCAGGCACAACATAGCAACCCCCTGAAACCTCTGACCACACATGTGAGATCTTCTCATGTCTATCCTGTGCCTGTTCAAGAAACTGTAACTCCCAATATGAGAAACAACTAGATAAGGACAGTAAAAAAATGTTGAGCACGAAAGTGAAAACCTCATTAATGTCGTGTTATTTCATCCTTTGTCAGAATATCATTGCATTTGAAAAGTTTTAACAATTTCTGTCACGGAGCTCACCTCTTTCTGTTCTCTGCTGACAAACGTACAGAGTGCGTGTAAGAATAAGATATCAGGGTGAAAGAATAGAATACCCTTTCTTCTCCTCTCTTCCATCACACCTGAAATAGTGGCAGCCACACTGGCACTCAAGGCCAAGGCAGGATGACAGACTCTAGGTGTGGTGCTCAGATCAGTCACTCTGTTCTCCCATCTGACACCCTCTTACTATGGCATTACTTTTTTACAGCTGATCTGCTCTTACCCATTACTGCCTCCCCCTGACACATTTATTTTGTGCCTAAACCCCATGCTGTGATCCCTATAGGGAGGAAGAGTCACCAAAGCCATGTTGGGCCTTGGCTCGTACCAGCTGTGCGTGCTCAGATCCACCTGTGCCTGCTGTCCCTGTGCTGAGGGACTGGGGCTGCTTTGGCAGCGAGGGGCCACACTTAAACCAGAGTCCCAGCAAAGCAAGGCACTGGCCTGCTTCTGCTGCAGGACCAACCCAGGAGAAAAGGTGTTGGGGCAGCAATAGCAGGCTTGTCTGCCAGCAAAAGATAGCTTTGACACATTTGCTTCTCATGCCTATCAGTCAGGTGTGCCTTGGAGGTGAGGGATGATGGATGTGACAATTCAATCTACTTCAAGGTTTTCATTTTCTTTTCTTCCTTTCTTTTTTCTTTCTTTTTTTTTTTTTAATTTTGCTTTTTAAATAAGCATTCTCTATTTGCAATTTGTATATTTAGAAATCATTTGAACTGCTCTGGGCTCATGCACTGATTATGTAAGACCAGATTCAAGCTGAAACTCAACACAATGCAATGTGGAGCCTTCTCCAAAGCATTAGGATTCTTATTGTTGGCCTTATCCAAAATGTTGACAGCATATTTGGCTGGACTGTCGACAGCAGAATTTTGCCTTCATGCATATAAGATGTTGGTCTTTGCAGGAAAAACCCGGAACTGTGGAAAGTAATCCGAGCGCTCCCTCTCGTGGGCACAGGGCTCTACTGCACTTTAGAAAGGCACTGATCGCCTAAGTCCAACATTCTACACGTTCTTAGCAGTGCCAAGCCTCCAGAGGGCTGTGTGACACTGCAGCACGCAGTTCATGCCTCCTGCCCCGGCACTTTTTTCAAGGTCGTGGCAGTCAGGGTGACTGATCCTTCACTCTTATGAACATTCAGCCTGAACAAGTAAAATCCTCTGGCTCTGGATTCAGGTTTCTAAATACACTCAGGCCACACACACTGGTCAAATCCAGACATCATCTCAAGATAAAATTGGCCCCTGTCCCATCAGTGAAGTGCCTGTGCCACGGGCTTCTCTATGTATCCCATTCTGGGTTCTTCTTCCATGCCTATCCCTCCTCCCAGGTAGGACTCAGAGGATTTCCGTTCTCCCAGCCATTTGCAAAACCAGCAAGATTCAGTCGATGCCTACATTCCTTTTTCTCTGCCTACACAGACACTAAAGATTTCTCCATGACAGGGCTATTTGAGAGAGAGAGAGATAATTTTAAAATGTTCTGAATAAAATATACCTAGTTTTCCACTTTTAGACACTCAAATGATTTTCATTGTGTCAGTGACACATAAAACTATGTAAAATCACCGTCACAGACACTGTAGATTGCACCCCAAATAGTTTTTCTACTTTCTGATTTTACAAAAACCAAACCTTAAGCAATTCCTGAGAGTCATACCAATCTCTTACTTTCTCATCTATTACACTGAACTTATGAATCCTTGGGGCAGGAACAGCCTTTGTTCCATGCATATTGTCTACTAACAAATGACTACAACTCTTGGACACCACCACAATCAATATTGTGGTAGATCCTAGTGGCCAATATTAAGTATGTTTTGGATCCAGTGACAATCCCCAGCCTTATTAAATGTGATGGCTAAACATAAGGAGTAATTAAGTTCCTTTAAGTGAATATCTTTTTAGGCAAAAATAGAAGCTGCCATCCAAAGTAATAAATAGTGTATAGAAAGTCCAGACCAAAGCCCCATGGGGCTCTAATTACAGAGCGAGTGGCATGGGACTGTTCCCACACTGTGGACATATATTTTGGATTAAGAAAAAGATCAAGTATCAAAAAGGAGCAACCATAACCTTGGCTCCATGAGCATGGATACAGATATCTTAGAGGCATTGCACTGGCTCAAGAGGAACACTTGGCATGTACACACAGGGGGAAGAAAAGGATTGCTACTGTCCCATGGATTGTTTCCTATGTTTTGCTATTCTATGTCCAAAATACACAGTAGACTTTCAGAACTTTAGAAAATTAGAGGAAAAAAGAGAGACAGAGAAAATTGCAAGAGTGGCAATTAGCATAGTAGTTAGATATTCCCTTTGAATAGAAATCTGGGACTGCATGTCCCCTGAGATCTTTAACCAGCAGCTCACGGGAATCATTTTTCCCTTTGGTCCAGAGGGCAAGGATGACAGAAATTGATTCTTTCTTTGCAAATCCTTGTGCATGATAAGAGCCAAATAGCAGAATCACTAGAGTCTGATACTAGTTCTAGGCTGAGATTCATTGAGGAGTGCATGTAGCTCTCCTGACACTACTGAATGCTGACATGGGTCCATGCTGTGTAACGTACACTAATTCTCTTGCTAGCACATTTTATTTTTTTACCACCATTTCCCTAATAATCAAACTGAATGAAGGACTACTTCAGTCCACAGAGTTCTCCATCTACCTGCAATGACTGTATTTCTTTCATATAATGGAAGCTAAAAAGAAGACTGCTGTGATCAGATACGGAACAGTGGATCTTGATTTATAGGTGCTCATTCCTCAGCAGCAGAATTCATTAACTGCAGAATCAGGATCCCAGCTCTGCTACTGTGCCCCACAACTGCAGGGTGTTTGCTGACTCTTTGAACTCTTGTACACTACTGCTGGGAAAAAATGGCAACTTTAAGCTGAGAATAATGGAAGAGCACAGATGCTTTGTTTATGCTCACAGAGTATTCACTTTCAGATGCACATTTGCCAACTAAAGCATGATAATGTCAATTCATTGGGGAAGTACTTTGTCTAGGTGCCTTCAAAAATAATTATAGCCATAATGGTAACAATTTACATTCCCTGCATTCATTAATTACAGGGTGACCACCATGCTTACAAGGCGTACAAAGACTATAATATGTTTTGTATTCACTACTAAACCTAGAGACATAACAAGCTGGGCTTTTGATACTTAACTGACCCAATACAGAGTGAACTTAGGCATGAGACAAATATGTGGTTTTGCTGCTGAAGAGTACTCAGTACTTGTCAAAATTCAATTCAAAATTATTCCTTTAAAATTTTGTGTATTTTTTACAATGAGCTTTTACTGCACTTAAACTACAAGGTATTGCTCTACTCACACATATGAAAAGCAGCTAAAATATGCCTCAACTTCTTTGTGAAGAAGCTTCCCTTCCATCATGGTTTTGTTTTAAAATGGTACAATTAGAATAGGTGCTTGGGATTTTTCAGCTGTAGTACAAAATTAAATAATAGTCACCCTGAAGGTCTCACATCAGTTTTGGTTGGTTTGGTTTTTTTTTCACAATACAATGTGTGCATTTTGGTTGTATTTCAGTTAGCATCTAAATTCTGAGTCTTAAATATTATCTAAATTGTTGTGTGGAGGAGTGGGTATTTAACAGCTGAGACTGGAGTAAGCCTCCTCCTTCCCTCCTCTCCTTCACTGCCTCCCTCCGGGGCAGGGCAGGAGTGGTGGGGCAGCCCCAGTGAAGCCTCTGCTTCCCCTGGGGACCAGGGATGTGGGATGGGCCCAGCTCCTCTCACCCTAGAGCTGAGCCCACCTGCCCTTGGAGGGACAGGGGGTCAAACCTCAGCAGCACCCTGCTTTGCCTCCCCAGCTTTGGCGTAAATAAAGCTTTTCCTAATCCTGTTGGATCAGCTAAACTGTCCATTTTGAACAGCTGCTAAAGTGCATTTTCACCCAGGCCACCTCTGGCATAGACCCAAGCTATCCCAAGGGGCTTCTCTCCTGTCCCTGTTCACACACTCCAGTGTGCACTACCCCTGTCCCAGGCCAAGGGGACATGAACACAAAGACAAACCCCCTAAACTGAGAATTCACAGTAGAAAATTTGCTTCTTACCTCCCTACCTACACTGCTATGTTGGAAAGCTGTGCTGGAAACTCCTGATCTCTGCTTCCTGGCTCTGTGAACCTTGGATTGCCACATTTGTACCGCAGCTCCCTCGGCCTGCCAGCCCCAGGCACCAGCCTCCCCCGGCACCTGGTTATTCTACAAGTATTTTTACTTTTCTACCTAGATATGAATTTAAGGAGCTAACTTGTATCTAAAATCCTTGCCTATCAAAGACACATTCTCAAATAAACTGTTGATGGATTCACTTCATTTGGTGCAAGGCAATGGTCAAGTCCACTCTTGGGAGGCCTTTCCCCTTTACTGTGTTATATTCATACAAATCATAAAATAAGTGAGAGCTGTTCTGAATTTTGGAGGGCAATGGTTAGTTTGTCCATCTTGTGCCTTCTATTGTGTCTACCAATGTGGTCATGTGGGGAAAGTAAAATGCTGCCTTAGCTTGCAGAGAGCTCAGACAGATACTAGGCAAGTAATCAACTGAGCTGCAATTTTTCTAAAATAAGCCACAAAAAGTTTCAGTATTTATGCTGATGTATTTTCTAGCTTTTTCTTCATTCCTTCAATGCATATTGAGACTCCTTAATTCAAAGCCGTAAATGTATCTTCATTCCCTCCCCTGAGTTATTCCTTCTAATCTCAGCATGGCTTCTGGATTTTACTTTGATCATCTCTCTAAAGTTTAAATCTTCTTTCCTTGCTTAAATTGGAGCTAGATATCAGCACCTGTTCCTCCCAACAACAAGACACCAAACCTTAAGAGGCATACAAACCCTCAGAATTAAGATAACATGTCAACCTTGAGGAGCCAACAGGAAAGGACAGGGCTGTCTGGCCACTGAAAAGCAAGAAACTAACAGGCAGCATGAAGAGAGGCTGCACATTTGCAGATAAGGAAGACAGTTGTGTGGAAATCTGTCTGAAAACAGGCTCTGCTTTGCAGGAGAGCTAAAATATGAAACTCTACCTATCAGTACTTTTGTTTTCAAAGAGTGTGTTTTTCTTCAGACCATACTTTAAGATCCAGTCATGGATCTTAAAAACATGCACTGCTGTGCTGCTATACAGCCTAGTACATGGGATTTTCCAATCACTATCTACAAGTTAATGAAAAGAAACCTCACTTTGCAAAGTTCATTCACAGAAAAAAAATCCCAAGGTGTTTATATGATCTCTTTTTTTTTCTTAAAATGGAAATCAGTGGGTTTTTCTGTGCTGAAGACTGTTTCAGAGAGGCATGGCAGTGATACAGAGAGGATTTTATGTACATTAGAACCCTGGATGCAAGATGTTCTGCTCTCCAGCAGAGGGACCTCCACTTTCAAGAGCTTTCAAGTCTGCTTGAAACGTTTTCCTTTTTTTGTGACAGACATGCTCAGTGCACACACACCCTGTTGTGCCTCAGGGATATCTGAGCTCATCGATGGAATGTAATCCTTTGTTACCCTGAGGTGAAGATGTGGAGAACGATAGGACGGCAGGGAAACATCATTGCATAGCAGTGATACCTGGGACTCTAAATCCTGCTTGCTTTACACCAGCGAACAGTTTTCTTCCCTGTGGCTGTCCCGTGGCAGGACTGAGCACTTACCACTGCAGGGTGCAACCCTTGACCATGCCTGCTACAGAAGCCTCAGGCACCAGCACAGAGGCTCCAGAAAAATGGGTGAGGAGTTATTTACTGGGACATCTGTGGACCTTATTATTTGTGCTTTGTAAACCTCATAAAGTGGCTAAATTCTACTGTTCTCTGCTCACGTAGATGGCTACAAAAGAGAGTTACTTGTTTTCATTTCCATCTAAAGGCCAAATACAGATGGAGTTTTACTATCTCTGATGTTATTCACACACTTATTTTCTCTAAGATATAACTTGCTTTACTTTCTGCATTTCTCCATTCCCTGGAAGCTTTTTGTGAACAATGTCGTACCTTTATAGAATGAGAATCACTTAGGCTGAAAAATGTCTTTAACTCAGCACTGAAAAGCCCCCTACTAAACTGTGTCCCCAGGTGCCACATCTACCTGTCTTTTAAATACCTCCAAGAATGGTAGAATGGACTCTTCCACTTCTCTGGGAAGCCTGTTCTGTTGCTTGACAACTCTTTCCGTGAAGAAGTTTCTCCTGATATGAACACATGGTATCCTACTGTGTGTCTAAGTGCTAAAGCAGGTCACTGACCATTTGCCTGTGGAATATGGGGAAAGCTCCCTGCTCCCTGTGGCCATCTTCCAGCTCAGAAGGCTGGTACCTGGAGAACAGCTGGTCTTACTATTGAACACTGAGGCAAAGAACGCATTAAGTACCTCAGATTTTCCTCACCTTTTGTCATTATGTTCTCTCCACCATCCAATAAGAGGATGGAGATTCTCCTTAGACTTCCTTTGGCTGCTAATGTATAAATAGAAACATTTTTTATTGTCTTTTATGACAGTAGACAGATTAAGTGCTAGGTGGGATTTGGCCCTTCTAATTTTCTCGCTCCATAACCTCATGATACCCTCGTCCTCCTGACTTGCCTGTCCGTTCTTCCAACTTTCATAAACTCTCTCTTTTCCTGAGTCCCAGGAAAACTCTATTCAGGCAGTTGGTCATCTTCCCTGCTGGTTTATCTTTCAGCCCTTGAGGATGGCCTGCTTCTGCATGTTTAAGATTTCCTTCTTTTCTTCTTTCCTTTCTTTACAGGACAATACATCCTATCTAGAATACTTCTCAGCTACTTACACCTCTCTCTGTAGGATAGTTTTATTTATCTGCACATTTAGGAAATACAGCTATGTGCCACTTTTGTAGCTCAAAAATATTCTCTGCTTCTGCCATTATTACAGTTCCAAGCCCACCACCAGACTTCCTCTGCTACTTCCTTAATTTCTTAAACTTAGTCCTTTCACAATCAATAACTTCAGTTCCAGGATAAACTTATGTTTATCTTTCAGTTTAAATTGAGACAATTCATGACTTCCTCCAAGGCTTCTTCCTGCAACCAACTCTTTCCAAACGCCCTCACCATTTCCCAGAACTAAGGACAGAAGACAGACTCTCAGTCTGGCTCAGGATTTTGGGAAATGCTGGCTGCCACTACACTACAGAATTTTTAATGTTCTACATCAGAGACCAGTCACGTAATTAATCTCTGCTTATAAGCCCTTTCTTCTTATTTTTAGGTCATCCCTCTACTGCTTCCCGTCAATATACCATAGATATATTCTATGAATACTAACTGATCAATCTTCACAATTCCTACATCAATAAGCAAACAAGAAATGAGAAAATAAGGTATAAGGGAGTTAAATGACAATAGTTACATAATTATCTAATATATGATTGGAATTATAGTATAGGGTTCCTTAGATCAGATCTATTTTTAATTACTAAGCATAGTCACCACTTCTTTGAACAATTGTATTAAAAATGATGGGTTTTGAGAATACAGTTGCAAATTTGTCTTTTTTTTTCCCCAAATGATGCATTTTGAAAACCATCAGTCTGGGATCCATCAAGATTTGAGAAAACCAATTAACAGTAAGCTGCCATTTCCCAGATTTTATATTCCTGTTTGAATGTTAGCTGTGCCCATCTGATCAACAAAGAGGTGGATAACACAATATGTCTTCTTAATCTTTTGGGAAGTCTAACTGCTCATTACAATGTTGTTAAGGGAAGCAATATCAATACAATCAATCGTCACAACACACCACAATACATATTTGTGTGCCACAACCTGGCAGATCAAGAATGGGCTAACAGCCTAGCTGTTGGTAACACATTTCACCCATCATCCATTATTTGCACACTTAGATAGAATAGGTGTTGAAAGAACAATCAATGTTTGGATCTGCCATGGAGATCAGACTTTTGTCACTCCTCTGAAATCAGGGTCAAATCCATACTTTAAAAAATTATGCTATCATAGTAAATGGCAACATAATGGACAGTAAAAGATCCTCAGCTGGAAGGGAAGACTTAGGGAGAGAAAGCTTTTACTAGTTTTTCTTGTTTTTCATGAAGTCATGACCATACCATACATTATTCAATTAACAAGATCACCCTCCTACAGTCACTTGAAAATTCCTCTTATCATCTTTGTTCCTTTCTTCTGTATGAATTGAGGTAGATTTTTCCCTCCACAGTTTCAGTGAACCCTGGCCACAGCTTCTAAGAGGCTCATTATCTCTTCTATCACATTAGCTTCTGCTTTCAAGGCTTATTGTTTAGTTCTTAGTATAAACTGACAGGCTAAAATCCCTTCAAAACACCCAAGGTGCCTTTGCCACTGAATAAACAGCAAAGCATCATGAGTGCTGTAAGACCCATTTAATCAAAAATATGTACTACATGAACACTGGGACACTGAAAACCTTTGGAAGTATAATTACCCGAATTTCTTCCTTAGATGAAGGAATTTCTTCCTTGATGTGTTATTTAAATGGGCCGTCATTTTGAATCTCCATTATGGATTTGATTTGCTTATGTAAAATATGCTTTAGAAATGTGCAGGGTTCTCTCAGTCTTCATGTCTGGCAGTGCTCAGAAGTAATACAATCACATCAGTTCATTCAGTTCATACAGGTTACAGAACTGTAACCTGTACAGACTTGGCTATCCAAATATAACCTTACTAACAAGTTGCTGGCTGTCTGGAGTGAGTAAATCAAACTTACTCTTGTGGTCTTTGCTTTGGTCAAAACATTATTGGAGCAATTCACCAAGATACAAACACAAATATGTGATTATTGCAAAGCAGTCCTCAGGAAGATTTCCACTCAAACCTCAGCGACCTTCAATAGGATTTTGGGGACTAACTCCCTGAAAGCAAGTCAAAACTTCTTCATCTAAATAAGGGTGCCTGTGTGTGCACACATATATGCACGTGCACATAAATGCACCTGTGTTCCTGTCTCCTTGTGCACACACACCCCACACGTACACACCAGTGATGCAGTGCCACAGTGCTTTGACAGAAGCCATTCACGTGATGTTTAAGCAAAACCTCTTCTGTCAATTACTACTCTCAGCTAGTTCTGTCAAACTAATAATACAGGTCTGTGCAACAAAATGTTGCAATATTAGTATTAGCGTATAAAATAAAGGTAAGTATAGGTTTCCCATGTCTTTATTTCTTTTCCATTTTCTCTCTATTGGAGAAATTTGCCAAACCAAAACACTTTCATTTTTCCTATGTGGCAGTTCTGTTTCTGATGAGGACAAAAAAAGTAACTCTTTAAGATAAAAGGAGCTGTTGCTCCTTTGATTTGTTTCTTTGATTCCTAACAATGTACAATAAATATAACTACAGTGGACTATTTAATAGTCCTGTAAGCATTACATGGTCTGTAGTTGAAGAGAATCTAGCTGTCTCAACTAAACAAAATAACTTGCTGTAACAGCAGTTTTCAGGACAGTGATAAATCACAGTGTAATACAATCATGCATTAAGCTCCAACCAGATGTGAGACTGGCACAAATATTAAAGTACAACTGGGCAGAAGTCAGGTATGTACAATCCATTGACAACATTGGTGTAAGTGCTCTAGACAAGACATTTAAAAGAAATTTACATAAAAAACACAGATTAAATTTATCAAAGTTTGATAAATTTTTAGACAGTAAAAAAGTACAGAAAGCACGAAAAAATAAAAAACCCAGCCAGTTCATACAGTACAGTTTTACTACATTTATATTACAGAATGAAGACAGAAAAAGATATACGGAATTAAGAGCAAAGAAAATTCTGCTGGCTGTGGCCAGCGGAATTTCATTGCCAATGAGAGATGCGCACACACAGATGCACGCACATGCACAGAAAAGAAAGACATAAACCAAAAAACTCATTTACTGTAACAAATGACAGACAGAGAGGTGGGAACATTTGGCATGTTGCAGCACATGGAGTCATTCCCGATTGGCTAACGATGGTACCTGGCTCGGCTGGAGGTCGCTGGGCTGCCTGAGCGGCGCCACAGATGGAGGAGGCACTCCTGACGTGGACGCGGAGCGGCCCAGGCGGCAGCTGGATTTGGGCTCTGCAGAGGGAGAGAGCAGAAACACCAGTGAGCAGGAGCAGGGCACTGCTGCAGCAAGCTGAAACGCTGTGGATCCGGGCTTCCATTGAAATGGGGACTCCAGCCTTGGTAACGAGTTAAAGTCTTGGACATTTGGCTGAATCATGAGCAGAAGCTGAGATCAGAAAAGGGATTCAGATGGGACTCATGCCATGTCCTGGCCCCTTTGCTCTGGCATCTCTGAAGGATAGAGCATAAAACAGCAGAGAGGAAGAATACAAAAGAAGCATTCCTGTTTCCCCACTCCTCTGCTCTGCAGTGCTTTTTCTACTCCTCATGAAATACAGCAGTGATTGAGGGAGTTATAGAGGCTTCTGGTTTCATCTCTCAGTCCCAGAGCTCAGGGACTGGGCAGCCCAAAGACTGACTGTGCTGAAGGAAAGCATGAAATGCCAGAAAATGAAGGAGGTGGTATGTAAAAGTGCTGAGGATACTGTCACACCTGAGGATTTGGAATGACACCAAAAATACTTGTGAATCTCATGCCAGTGGCAATGAATTGAGAGACATAAAGTAGGAAGAGACAAATCAAGACATCAGCAGGGGCAAAGTCAGTTGCCCAGAATCAAGGTGATAACAGAAGCAACATTTGCCTTGAGAGAAAGCTCCACTTCAGAGATGAACTGCACAGAAATGACACAGTTATTTGATTTTCCTTCTGCTGTTTTATATGGAGTAATTTCTGAGAAGGCTTCCCATTGATTTCTAGCACAGGTTGCTGTTGTACACACTGAGACCAGGTGACCATGCAGCTCAGGAGGCTTGGACAAAGGTTTTTATATCTAAGCCATGCTGACACCCATGTGCTACCCCAGCGTTCAGCTGGTCTGGAGAAAACTGTTTTTTTCCTGAAAAAAGGATCTGCCTGTTTGTGCCCAAGAAATTTTTTTGTCCTTACATTTCCTTTATATGGCTGAGGAAGCACCTCTCAGCCTATGGCTCTGCTCAGATCAATGTGTTCATTCTCCTCATGTTTCATAAACCCTCTTCCCAAGCCTGTACCTGCTTTTTCTATTTAGTGGGCAAACACTGAAAACATTTGGACTCACCAGACGGATTTGGTACAACAACAGAGTCGCATTTTTCACATTGACAGTGCTTCTTTACCATGAATAACAATTAATAACAATGCTTCATTACAATTTAAAGAATTTTAAGGTTTTTTTAAATAAGGTTTGAAGGATTCCTCCTATTCAATGTCATGTTTTCAAGAAGAAAGGAAGGACCTATGCCTTGTGAAGTCATGGTTTAGCAAGTTTGCCTCTGAAGCACATGTCTTTTGCCTGTGTCTGTCTGAAATTTATTTTCTCATGCCTCATTTACATGGCTGCTTTGTCTGTGTTTGTTTTACACGGATTTCTCTATTTCCTGTGTGGATCTCTAGTATCACCACTGGCCACTGGTTGGGCCACAGCTTGAAAGGAAGAAGATGCCTATCACCATCATGTCCTTAAAGTCACTTGGCACACCTTGGAAACTTGAAGACATCTGGCACATTACTCCACATAACAGCAACATGCTGAAACAGGTTCTTCCACTCTCACTGATGCTTTCTCATTGTCACCTTAAATGCTTATTTTCCTCAGATATTGCAGAATTCAATCGGGTGGGAGAAGAGCTATCCACTTACGCTGGAGCACTTAGACCAATGAAAGCATCTGTATGGGTGAATATTCATCAACTAAATATTAATAGGTTAGTTAACATCCAGCTGGCTGAGCAGCAAAAATATTTATGCTATTTGCCGAATGCATTATTCAATTCACTCTCTCCTAGTCAGTCTGTAAACACATCATGAGTCAACACAGCCATAGGCACACAGAAAGGAACAGACTGGCCTCCTCCATAACCTTGCTTTTGTACACAGTCTGCTGGTTTGCTTTTTTTGGACTTGGGCAGTTACTCTGAAGGTTGATTAGATTTGTTTTTGTTCTGATTTCACGCTGTCTATGTGCCAGATTTCTGACTGTTCCTTTCAGTAATATAGATATAATAATGGATCTCATTATTATACTTCATCTCTCATCTCCTGGAATTTTGCCGGGGTTTCAGAAAGGACAAGAACTGGATTTTTTTCAGTTGTTTTCCTCTACTGCTAAGTAGGGATTCTATTTCTGCTGTGACAAGCAGAATCAGACACCCAGCACATAAAAAGCTCCAAGACACTGTCTGTCTGTGCTTCTGAATTATTTTCTTTGCTTGAGGAAAGCAGAAAGAAGTGTCATAATTTCCAATTTGGATCTATGTGCAACAACAAGAGATTACCATTTCCTTGCCAAAGAGACTCCTTTCATCTGGCATCAAAGAAATAAAACCTATCACATACAGAAGAAGTATTAGTTCCTTTATCTCCCTGCAATATATGGTACAGTATTAAGGAAACTATTATGATTTCCATGGTGATCCTCACCAAAAGATGCTTCAGACATGGCTCCATCTAGCTTTTGTGTCTCAGTGACAATATTTTTAGACCTAATAAACACTGTATTATACTGTAATTAGTGGTCCGAGTAACAGCACACCACTGTGGAGGAAAAATAGTCCGTAAATGGTGTGTTCTTTAAGTGCTGCACAACTCACTGCTCTGTATTCTGCAGCATGTTATTTTTCAGCTATGGGCAGCTTATTCACTGTGCTGGGGCTATCTAGGTTTTCCTGTTTAATGCCAAGAATTTTAAAGGAAGGACTACTGCTAGAAAATATCAGGGATGCTTTCTAGTATTTAGAAATTCATGTTTATCTCTTGTGGGTGATACTGAGACAGCTCAGTACAAACATCTGAAATGAGCAGTCTTGGGCTTCCTGAGAAGTCCCCTTAGTGACAATAATTCATGGTGTGGAGCTGAGTTCTATCATGCCCCTTGGAATCAGTGGGTGGCATGAGGTCTGAATTCAGGAGATTCTTGGGGGTAACCAGAAAGCTGTGAAATGTCATGCACAAAAATGTTCATAAAATTCAGCTGGTGTATTTGGAATGTTAGTGGTATTATTATGCACAGCTTCAAATGTCGCATCTCTCACACTGACATGATATGAAAAATGCACTGCAGGTCTCTGGGAAGCAGGTGCAATGTAGTGTTAGGAGGGCTCGGTGGGCCAGTGGGCCTTAGTCCCCTCTTATGGCACCCAAAGTGGCCACAGGACTCGGACAGTGGAATGAGACCACAGCCCCCTCACACTGAGCAAACCCACACACAAAATCAGCTGCAATGGGCCCAGCATCACTGCGCTCTCGGGCTTAAACCCAGTCTTGTCTGCACCAAGAGGCTTACACATGGAAACAGGCAAGCATTTAGCTCCAAAGGGCAGCATTAAGGGTGAGAATTTCAGGAGAGACTGTGCAACACAGAAATACAGGCTTTCCAAACACAAATAGGATTGCCTTAAAGTTGTGTATTTAATTATGTGTCTAATCACTCCTATAAATGGCTTGTTTTCCAAAACTGCAAGGGCTGCCATCATGACTAGATATGTAGAGGCTTGGCTGATTGCATTTGGGACATGAGGTGTTGTAGGATTTTCCTCAATAAAGCACAGTGCTGAAATACCACACGATTTTTTGGAAATATTTTCAGTCAGTTTTATACCAAAGTGCTATGGCTTTCTATATTCTCCAGAAGTACAACAACTCTTCATGATTTTTATTTTTGGATCTTAATGGGAAGAGTTCTTTATTCAGCCAAGGAAGCCTTCATTCTGCCTATCCTAATCTTAATTCAAAAAAATACTCTGGCTGTCACTTACATTGGAGAAGCTTCTTATCCTGTCACAGTCTCTTCTTTGCACTTGAAAAGAGGAATATTGCTTATTTGCTACAGCTGCCAAGAAATGCGTTTTGAATTAAACAAGGCACTGTGACAGGCTGAGAGGAATCACATGAAAAAAAAAAAGTAAAAGAAGAAAAATAAAGCATGCATGCTGGAAAAATACATCACACCATTCTTCATAGTGGCCTAAAAAGAGATGAGTAAGCTGAAATATAATTTGAAATTATGAAACATTAGAGTGTAATAAACTATATAGTATTCTGTTATCTAAAAAAATATTTAGTACTTTGCTATTGGCAGAAGCCAATTAGTGCTAAAATTTCACAGCAGCACATCAAACTGAACAGTTTTCACAAGGGAAGCACTGAACCTGTGGAACTCAGTGTTACCAGATAGCCATAGGTTAAAAGTTTAGCAAGTCTCAAACCCAAGTCAGGTAACAAGCAAAGCCATGCCTGAAAAGGAACCTTCTATTTAGGTTTAGGGGATATTTTGCCCAAAGGGAAAAGCTGTTAGTGGAATATACTTTAATCCTGAAATATGGGTGTTTATTTTTTTTGTAAAGCTTTTGTTGGAGAGGATTTGGCTGTCTTTGTTTGCTATTTTCTGGCTTCTTTGAAAGTAAGAAGCCAGAAAATAGCAAGTTTCACATCTTTGTTCAGTTTTTTTGTGTGTGTTTTTCTTACACCTAGGCAACATTTTTACTCCAGCCAGAATTGGTGTGATCCCACATCCTGGAGGTCGCACAGCAGGACCATGGGCATTGGCAGGATGCCCTCAGCGTGCAGCTCCCAGTACTGCTCATTTTATTACAGGTGACAGGCACAGCTTAGGAGAAGCTTGTGAGCAGAGAACATGAATGAGCCATGCAGGCAAGGCCTGGCCCTCATTGAGCAGTAACATTAAAGGCCAGCATTAAGATGCCTTCACATGGAGAATCCTTGTGGATTTAGGAGCACAGTGATATTGCCTGTGAGGAGAAAATGTAGGGGTTTGTGGGACTACTGAATCATCTTTGTGCGAAGCAGACCTGGCTGGCATGAACTGACTTTTCTGCTGCTGTTGCCTTCTTACACCAATGGATGCACCTTGTGCCTTGGGCTTCCCAGGCTTTGCCCTATTCCCATATAGATGAACTTAAAATATTCATCACTTTGAAATCAACAATGATGGCCAGTAATTCCAATGATGGGTGGGCATTTGCTCCCTTCCTGATTACCTACAATTTCTTCAGATGGAATATTTATGGCTGGCTGAGTGACAAGATGGTGGCGATTGAAAACCAGGATGCAACAGAGTTTCTGAGACTTAAAAGTCAGGGCAGTGCCTGTCTCCAGCAGCAGGTGGCAATACAAAATGCTTCTTCTTTGCAGTTAGGAAAAAAGCAGCAACATTCCAGAAAATACTCTTCAAGTCTCCTGGAGTGAAGTTATACAGATTTTGTGTTACAGATTGTGTTTGGTTGTTCATTATAATTGCACTGACTTTACTGAAAGTCAGCATGCTCCCAAACCACAATGCTTTCCATAAGAAATTATAGGATGCCAAGAAACAGAAAGTGCCCTTGACAAATTCTGTCACAGAACAATCAGGCATTAGAGGCAGTGATAACTGTGTGCTGCTGACAGCCCAAGCTCTTTGAACAAAATGGACAGAAAGTTCAAGATTCTGTTTGGAGATGGCTCATTCTCCCTCTGATTTTGCTAGCAGTTTCAGAGTTGGGGAGAACCCACCAAAAATCAGTATTCTCACTGAGGCATTTGCCCACACCACCTCAGTTCCCAATTCTCATCTGCTGGAGCAGAGCTGTCTGATAAGCACACAAGGGAAGTCCATTCACACCCTTTCTCTTTTACAGCAGAGCAATTCAACCCCATTTAAAAGTTATTCCAATATTGCCCTAATAAATGTCTGTATCAGTGTGAACTAGGAGGCAGGTACCAAACTGCAGTGTTTCAAGGACATCTCTGCACAAAAAAACAAAAAAAAACAAAACAAAACAAAACAAAAAAAAAAGGTGGCCTTTTTTTCTGTTATCTATGATGCTGCAAAAAGAACAACAGCAGTGATGACTTTACTGGGACTGCCTTGTTTTTATTTGGTCCTGTGGTAAATCTATGTTCTAATTTCTAGTGCAGAATTACTCTATCTCCTTGACTCCAGAAAGCATTTGTATTCATATTAAAGTATTAAATCTCTCCTCTTGCACTCTGTTACAGTTTTAATTTAATTGCAGAGAATGAGCTGTTACAGTTCATGTGCAAGTTCATTGAGGAGAACTGTGTACAGCATTCTCAATGCAGTGCCCCACTGAGTAAAAGTAAAACATGTTGCTCAGGCAACAGCAAGAGGCACAGGGGAAAAAATATCCAGGGTAGATGAGAGGCAACATTCATCAAATGAAATATCATAAATCTGCAGGGAAAGAAAAGTCATAATCAGCTCTCAGATTTTAATCATAGAAAGGAGTCGAAATTCAGCCAAGAAAATAAAATTTTTCTTTGACAGTCCTAGCAATGCAAGACAAAGTCACAGTTAACTAAATCAAGGCATGATTCAACAACTATTACAGTTTGCTGATGCCAAATGGAGACTGAGGCCAACATGTTTTGTCTGCTTTTGGAGATCAACCAACTCTTTGAAATAAAACTGCTGCAGAAATGTTGGACAGCAGTGTTATATTTTGCTAAGAGCTTACTCTTCAATTTTAACTTCTTTACTGCTCTGGTCCATGGTGCCATCTTGCAGAACTGGAGAGGTTGGTACACAACTTTGGTCTAATTATCAGATGTCCCAATACTTGGATGTGGTAGCTTTAAACCCATCCTTTAACCTGCATTAGCACAGATCATGCTCTAATACAATGGTAACTGAATTTTTACCAAAAGCTATGAGCTAATCTAGAAAATTCCCACCTTCCAGGAAGCTTTGTGAGAACAGACAAGTAAGCAAATGGCAGTAACACAAAAAAACCGTGTGCTGGAGTTACAAGTTTTGCAGAAAAGTCACTCTCACTGCACCAGGAAGGACTGTTGGGGGGTCTGTAGCAAGTAAAGCTGGACTACATGATTGCTGCAAATGACAATTCACATCAGCAAAGTCTCCTCAACTTAAACACTGAATTTCAGGTGTCATTTTCAGCAATTCAGAGACAATGTGAGTCCCATTATCACACAGGGAAGCGATGTTCTGGGTGAGGTGTGAGCCTCTCTGCTCACTCAGCAGTTTAAACACTCTTTGCTGCCACTCACTGCCCAGCAGATCTCTCAGGCAGGAATGATTTCTTGTCTTAGCAGCTTGTTAATGCTCTTATACTTACTGAACATTGACCACAAGGCTTCAGTACCAGATATGCCAACTGTCCTTAAAGTGGATATTTCTCACAGTCCAACTAGTAAGCAACAAAATTACTTTTTATGAGAGCTGTCAAATCTCAAAAGTACCAATACAGTACTCATGCAAGGGCCATAGATATCTCTTTATAGATATCTATTAATTTATCAGTTCTGTTTGTCTCAGTCAATTTATAAACAAGACTGCATTATAATGCCATGGTTTATGGCAATTTACTATTTAATATGTAAATATTTTTGATTAATAAAATGAATAGGTGTGAATCTGAGACTTCTGAAATCCTTAGTCACTTTTTTAGAAACTTCTGTACAAGTAGAAAGCAAAGGCTGCCTGTGTCCTGTCACTGTGCCCCTCAGTAAGACAGCCTTGCTTTTGCACAGTGTTATTTTTGTTACTATATGTGATACCTGAACTTCTCAACTTCTTCCTGAGGTGCCATCCTAGGAGTGTCTTTGCTATGGTTTCTCTTTTCAGTGTCAGGTGGAATCCTTTACCTCTTTTAAAGCAGATGACTAGCATGTTTGCGTGCTTCTATTCTGTGCCACCACCCCAGCTGTTACAGCACAGAGTACAGGTACAGCACAAGCCTTATTAGTGCAGCAGTCAATGGGCAGGGCCAAATCGAGAAGATATTTGGAAGCCTAAAGAATCTGGATGCTTCCTACACCTGTTTTTCTTTAGAGATTCTTCATCTCACAAGGAGATTCATTAGACCTTCCCTGCTGAGCTAGTTGACGTACCTGAGCTGTTGCCTCCAGCCAGCATGGTTGGGCTGACGGAGGATCTCCCCAGCCTGCTGGACACCACAGGGGGGCCCGGCGTTCCATCCCATTCCTGAGCTTTCCCTGGCTCTCTAGAGGAAGCTGTCCCATGATGTCCTCTCTCTTTGTTTTCCAGCTTTGGTAGTGGTTCAGTGCTGTGACTTCTGATCTTCAGCTCATCTAGTGGTTCTACAAAACACACAAATGTACATTTCATTATAGAGTAACTGTTAATCATCCACATCATGCAATAATCTTTTGCAAAATACTCCATACATGTCAATCAGAAATCCTTTAAGGGTAATTTATAGCATGGTTTTACCATCTAGGCCACACCCTTATAGTTTATGTAGGTTTCAATACAGTTTTTAATTATTAAAAGCACACACCATGCACCAGATGGATAAAATGTAACATTTCTGTTACAACATTTATATGCCAGGAAAATAATTTTGAAAATGGTTCCCTACCAAATTGTGGTTTATTAATAATTTATAGAAAGACTTGAAATCTTTTCAGCTGTCATTTCATTATGCACAAGTTCTTCTTCAAGCACTTCCTAAGGAAGCTCTCTCCTAAGGCAATATTGTGCAAGCAACATATCTGTACTTCTCATAAGCTCTAATAAAAGCACACAATCCGCAAAACAAAAAGAAGCACAAATCCATTTTGGGTGTGCCCAGCACCATAACATAGGGAATAAAATTGCACTTGGCTGGAAAATCCTTGGAGTCAGAAAATTACTTTCTGCTTGCAACACCACAAGTCAATGAAAAGAGGAGCAATTCAAAACACAGTTGAATGATTTTTTCAAGTGAAGCAGTGATGTCTGCTTTCTCCATGGCTGGTGATTTTCTGTTCTTTTCTCAAGACCCTAATTTCTTTTCTTGCAGGTTGAGCAATGCATGGAGAAAGAATTCGTTCCTCCTATTTCCCATCTGTAGCTGTGAAAAATTCACATGGAAATCTAGATACAGAAGAACCATTAGACTGCTCTTTAGTTGTAAGAACTAATTACTGTGCTACTCACTTATTCAAAGCTGCTGTTTACCTCCTTTTGAAAAAAAACAGAAACAATTCTCAGTTTGGAATTTTATATCTCAAATCCAAAGAGGTCCTTACATGATACTCTCAGTTCTAGTCACACATATTTATTAATCAACCCCCTGATATACCTTAATTTCTGTATGTATCTACAGTCTTGGAATCCATATTTGATAGAGATAACAATCTTCCCTTGAGCTCTATCTCAAAAACTTTTAGTGGCTTCAAGGGACTTTGGAAGGTTTGAGAGATCCAAGCAAAGAGGAAACGCCAGGAGCCATTGAGAGGCAGGAGATGCCAGCAGTTCCCTGAGGGGAACTGAATGGCAGGGCAGGACTGACAGTCTGAGTTGCCACTTCCTCTCCCAGCCATCCCCATGGCCAGAAACTGGGACTGTTCAACAGGGATCACCACTCAGATAATACAGTCCCAGAAAAGGACCACATTCAAATTCACTTTGACTTGCCTGTGGCTCAATACCCCACAGACTGCTACCTGTGATACAGCAAATAGGGGAAGATGCACTGTCAGACATCTGTGATGGGTAGAGATCCCACCTATGCACAGCAGTGACAAAATCTCACCTTGTTTTGGGTTCTTTGACATTCCAGTCTGCAGATGACCTTAATGAGTAACAACACAGTCAGCCTGGGGTTTCCTCAGTGAAACATCATACAGGAAACATGTAAAAATATCTAACTGGATATGCAGTGCAAGTTGTAATCATTAATGTATTTCATTAATTACTATTGATTAATAGTAAAATTTAATGTTGAGGATATCTTACCACAGCCTTCAAGTAGTAACATTGCATGAGAAAATGATTATACCACCCTGGGCTGGGAGCCATAAATAGGATTCATTGACATTTTATGTGACAAAAACCTTCAAAACTCAAACCTCTTCCATGAACTTCTAGGTCACCTATCTACTTTAGTGTATGCAAAAAGACACTGCAGTGAAAATACAAACTGTTTGTTTTTCCTAGTTGGTAACCTCAGCAGGGTACAAGGTTGAATAACAGTCTGTATCAATATAACATGACATCCACCTTTCAGGGACCTCTGCTACGAGATGTCTGTGACACAGATCAGTCTGTGGCTGCACAGAGAGACCTGCTAATACAAAGAGCTGTACAAAGAGAGAGAGAGCCCAAATTATTACCAGGATTAGAAATGTTTCAATTAACAGCATCGAGCTATCAAAAATACTGATGTGTTTTTTCATATAACAGATGCATGCAATCATATGTGATTTTCTTCTTCACACCAATAACATTCACTTCTTTAAGATGCTAGTTATCTGGGAAAAGGAAAGATAAAAAAAAAAGTTTCAACATTCTTTGGAAATGCACATAATCCTTTTTCCCACTAGTACAGGATGGTGTCTAGATTGCAGTTTATTCTTCACAGCAAAATGAAGAGACAGCCAGAAGACTAGAACGTGCTTTTAGAAAGTAAGATTTGGGCCCTGGCAAGTGCCCTACCAAATTAATGCATCATTCAATAGAGCTAATTTACTCTGTCATCCAGCTGCTCCTGGAAATGCTGTGACTACCTTAGTGAAAACCTTCTCTATGTGTGCCTCATTGACACTACCTGAACACCATCCCTTGAAATTTCACACACATGCAGTCAGTCCTTGTCACAGTGGAAATGCTCTGGCTGAGTGTGTAGCTAAGGATTTATTTACTTCAGTTTACTTAACAGAGAAGCATTTGTACTTGTTGCCTGATAGAAAAGATTTGTGCATTATTAGTTTTATTGTCAGCTGAATCAAAGCACAGCAGTTCTCTGCAACCAGCTGGAAACTGTGAAACTATTCAGACTAAATAAAGATTTGGTTTACAGTCCAGTTTTTATAAGGTGTAGAAAATCAGTTTTCAGCTGGCTGCCTAGACTTTTTAAATTTACATTCCACTGTCCTTTTTGGGGGATTTTCAGTTCACAGTTTATCTGAAAAGTAATATATCCTAAAAATGAAAAGCAGATTGAAACAGATTATAATGTCATGTAAACCATCACAGGGCCTGAATCATTATTATTTGGTGATCATTATCAGTAACAGTGATACACAGACAGAAAACAATATCAGTGTTTTATGTAGTTTTCTGCAATATTACTTTCCAGCTCACTTATGAATACAGAAAAATGAAAAAGAAAATTATTGCCTCATTTTTCATCAAATATTTTGGGGGAAATTTTAGAATAATTTCAGCTTCTTTAATAAATGTCGGTGGGAATCATACTCAAACCCAATTAAAAAAAATAAATTAAAAAATTACTTTGCTAATTCTTGGTTGACTGAAAGAGCACTTCAGTTCCAATGTGCCCAAGACAGCTCTAGAAATGCAGAATACTCCTCTGTCAGGTCTCAGCCCATCACTGGCACGTTTGTTGACTGTGCCAGCCACTTGGATGTTTTTATCTTGTCAACTACTCCTTGCTGCAAATGTAGGTCCGTGGAGCAAGCTCAGTGGCATAAATTATTGTGTCTCATAAGAGCACATTCCCTGCTCCACGTTTTGGCTCCTGCAACCTGGCACAAGGCATTGGCAGAGAGCAGAACATGCCTGTAGCTGCTGGCTGTGGTTACCTGTGGGGTGGGGATGTTATCATCCACTGAAAAGCAAACCAGGATATTTTACACAGAGTAACCCTTTATACAAGCTACAGCAGGATTTAAATGGCCACTTTATCCCTATCAATCCCACGCTGGAAACAGGAACTCTTCCCAGTCAGATATATCTGTGTATACAGACACGCAGCTGAAAGGTAATTGTACTGCTGCATAGCCCTTTTTAATTCTTTTTATTTGAGAAGTGCAGAAACATAGGTTGGATCTAGGTTTTTTTGTGCTGTTAAAAACCTTAATTTGGAGATAGGAAATATCAAAACTCAGTATTATGCTGGGACCTCACTGAATCATCTGGTGGCCACCAGAAAATTTTTTTGCAGTCAACTGCTACTTCTTGAAAAGCTGAAATTATTATGGAAAGCATCCTTATTGTTCAATACTTCTTCCACCAAAATGGTACATAAAAATGTAAATTTCAAGAAATAATTCAGTGCTTTAAACATTTATGTACACAGTTGGTTAAACTGCCATCAAGGTACTCAAATGTCTCACGAACTTTCAGCTGTCATTGTATTCCAATATTTAAAGATATGCATTTTTCTTATTTATTTCACCTGAATCTCAGACTTTTTCATTTAAAGTATAAGATGCTTAAAATCTCTTATAAACTACATATTTTACAAATAATTGGCATGTACAATCTTCCCTTTAGGAAAGGTCCCTAATAGCTGTGCACTAGGCAAAGCTGGCACGTGAGCTGTGGTACTAGAAAACCTGGAAATGCTAAAGGAAGTGAGAAACAAACTGAGACAGTTGTTATTTGGGCCTAAGAAAACTGAAATTACAGCCACAGAAAACATCCTACCCAAAAAGCTATCATTCAAATGAGTGTAACTCTGTGGCCAGTCTGCCACTCTGCTCTTAAATACAAATTAATTTCAGGTCCAGGTGGCTTCTTAGTGCAATATTAAGTGATAAATGGCAGAACCTTTATTACTGCTTGGAGTTTTGGGCGAAGAAAAAACAAGCAATTGTCTTAAGGAACTTAAAATGAAGATTGCTCTCTGCCATCTCTCTCAGCTGCAAGCTGAAATGTATAAGCTAATCTGTATATTATTAATCTATTCCTTTTTTTCCTTTGTGTTTGTTATAAACTCAAATAAATAATATATCACTCTAGGCAGGACTTGCATACAGGGGGATGCAAATGGCCTAAAATTCAGCAGTCACATACAGGTGCAAAGCAAAGTCATCGGGGATGGGGTTTAGATGTGAGCCAGAACTCCTGGTCCTCCAGCCCTGCCATATCAGACCTCACCTCTCCTGGCTGCAGGGTGGGCACGGCTGAGGGAGCAGGAGCACCGGGCACCCAAGGGCACAGCTGGAGGGGTGCAGATGCAGGATCAGCCTGCAGCCAGCACGTGTGTGTGGTGGTCAGTGCCACCTGAGACAGCCCGGGCACGGCTCCACCGGAGCCCCTTCTGCCACCGCCGGCCCCCCGCCGCCTGCGCCCGTCTGACCGACCCCTCCCACGGGCACTGCATGAGGAGCAATGCCAAACCTTTCAGAGAATCCCTGAGGTTCTTCTATCTCCATCCCAGGGCTTCTGATTTACCTTTACTACACGTTTAAAAATTAGAGCCGTCTTTTAATGGATTTCCTGATGTGTGGTGCTTTGTCTGAGCTGTACAGTTGTAAATTTATCCCAACCTCTCCCAAAGAAAAATAACCAGCTATTAATACCACATGTAAGAAACATGGATAATGCTCAGTGTTTCAGCCATTAAAAAAAAAAGGGTATTTTTACTGTCAGTGAAACCCATATCCTCATCTTCATTAATGATAGTGGTTTGTCTATTCTGACTTCATCTGCTTGCTAATTAAGCAGAAGTTTACTTTTCATATCAATTTTTAATACCCCGTTTTTACAGTTAAGTGAGAGTTGCAGCAGCCAGCTTGTTCAATTAACAAGCTAATACTGACCTAGTTCCATGCAAAATCAATAGAAACCCGGAAAGTCTCACAAACCATCTCACATTTAGGGAAGACATGGCTGAACTGCTTCTTGGTGTTCATGGAGCACATTTCTGTGAGCAGTGTAGGGCTTTTTTTGTTTCATGTGGTGAAATCCAGTGGAGATCACGTTGGCCTGCTACAGACAGCCAAGGGAGGGGAAGAGGGATTGCTGAGGAAAATGCATTTAGTTGATTTTCTGTGGCTGTCCCAAACCTGCTAAGTGTGCAATCCTGGGTAGGAAAATAAGACAGGAGAAGAAAAAGCCACAATACAACTAAGTGAAGACTAATAAAAGAAGAGATAGGTTTATACTAAAATATTTATACAATAGATTTATCAACTAAGGCTTTAGAATAAAAATATTCAATGAACATTATGAAAGTTATGATCTACTTGAAAAAATAGAATTCTTTAAGTTTCAATAAATTTCAGCTGGTGGCATTAGTCCCTTAAAAAACAATTTTTTAAAAATTCACCACTGTAAGACATATTCAACATGATTTGATGTCCTATGGTAAGAAGAAAATTCATACATTGATTGAAGTAAAGGAAAACCCGTTTTTGCTATTAAATAAGGAGAGATGTTTTCCATTCCTGGAAGTGTTCAAAAAATGCGTGGATATGGTACTTGAGGACATGATTTAATGTTGAGCATGGTGGTGGTGCTGGGCTGACAGTTGTAACTAATAATCTTAGAGGTCTGTTTCACCCTTACTTCTATAATTCTATGATTGATCCAAGATGGTCATATTTTGGCATATATTACAGAAGTGATGACAATCACCTATTTCCAAAAGGGCCATCATTATTTCTTGATTATTTGCTCTGATCTTTTGTGTGTGCCTATTCTGCTGCAAATCCCATCACAGCCCCATCATCTGACCAAAGAGGCCACATCTGGAAGATATGCACTGTACAGATGTACTACTAAAGCAAATAAAACCAGTGTCCTGGGACTCTCAACATTGCATCAAATGGCAGTCTATTAGCAAGTTTTCTACTTAATTCAGACTAGTCACAATTACATAATTAAGCAGAACACTTCATTATCTGACATTCACTGCATTTTTCTTTCTTTATTACTTTCCTTTCAGACCTTGGAATGCTGGAAATCAGTGACTTCCACTTAGAAAAACCTTAACAGGAGCTTGTGTCCTCTAGTGCCTTTTTGGGCAAAACCCTTATTACAGCAAGTCAAAGGTAATTCTGTTATTGACTTCAACAGAGCGAGGGTTTTCTTTCCAGCAGTCATTAGCTGGGGCCAGCCAGCCGTGCTGATTCATATAATTTTATGGAACAGCTAAACATGGGGAGCTGCAAACATTTCTCTTACAAAGTTTGTGCACTCAGCTCTGCTGGTAATCCAGGCTGTGCTTTCAATTAAGAAACTAAATGTGTGCACATACATTTCATACCCCTAGGTGGGTATGAACTAGGTCTATGACTAGTTGAAGCAGATAGGATTTAAGTAGGAGAAGAAGTCTAGTCTGAAAAGTCTGAGTGTGGCAGGCTTGTGAAACTTTGGTTTCACTGCCATTAGCCTTGGACTAATTAGCAACACACATTGCACATAAACACAGACTGCTATGCCCACCCTAAACTCTATAATAGTCAAAGAAAACACTACTAATGAAACCTGTAATGAAACTGTGGAAATCTGTCTCTGTAAAGGTGACCCAACTGTTACCTGGCATTTGATTTGAAGGGATGGTATCTACTCTTACTTAAAGGCTTTCCTTCTCAGCCCCACTCATTTCACCTCTCACTCATTCTGTTATTCAGTTTTCTAAAATACACCCTTGATCTTTGAATGAGGACACGACGGTTTGATGGGTCCTGCACGCACCCTAGCACAGTGTGACAAGAAATCATAAGGCAAGAGTGAGCCCAAAGAGCTGAAGTATAGAGACATTTCAAGAAAGATGTTTTTGTAGAAAGTTCATGACCTTATGTTTCAAAGCTTTACTTCAAAAACCTCCATTTTCATGGAAGTCCTGACAATATTAAACTTGTCAACACTCTTTTGTCAAGTTTTCTGCTGAAAAACAGTCTTTGAACTCTTTCAGGGGTTTGAGTGTAAGGTTCTTCCATTTTCTGAACACTTTAATTTCTTCTAGAGTATGTTTTTATCCAGATTCAGTAGTAACTGTTAGTCATAAGAATATGAAGATATAGTAAAGGATACAGATGGTGGAAACTGGGGACAGAAACCTTCCCTTTTGTATGTGCACATAAAAATATCAGTTTCAAAGGTGAAGTGAAAATGAATTCTTTCCTGGCTATTTTGTCTATGGTTTAACTAGATATATGAAAAACATTTTTATTAATGCATTTCTCTTCACTGCCTTTATTAATGAATTAGAAAATTTAACTTTCATTATTAGAACACACATGCCAATTGCACAGCTCTCATTTTGTCCAGTATGTTACCTGTAAAAGGGAATCTTGACACTTCCTGGACACTGACCTCGTCTGAAGTTTGCTCTCTTTTACAGAGCCAGGCACAAGCACCTAATGTTGCTGTGCAGCCTCTGTGCCTAGCTCTAGGTCAGGATCCCAAGAAATTTTTGCTCTGCAAGTAAATGCTTAAGATTCCTCCCTGTTACAGGATGAAACCTTTATGCCATTCTGGCTTTCTATGCATTTTAACAGAATTGTTTATTTTAGGCCCTCCCCACTTTCTAATTAGAGGTTTCATTTTGTGAACTGGTTTTATTCTTGCTGGAAAAGTAACTGTGAATTCATGCCAGCACAGACTTCTGATATTGAGGAAATAAGTAGAATTGCAGATGGTCTTGTAGCAGCTCTGGCTGATGTCTGTGCTTGCAAGACCTTACTATTACTGCCTTCTTAAGTGTGTAGAGCAGCAAGTGTGGCTGGCATCAGGCTTTCTGTCTGTGTTACAGCACATGCAAACTACATACAAATTGCACAAACATTGCTGGAGCAGTAAATTAGCTACAGATTTCCTGGAAGAAGGTATTTTTTGAGTCATTAATATAAATTCAAACAAAATAAATACAAAAATAAAGTAATTGCCATCTTCAGTAAAATTAAACACACAGCTTCTCTTTTTCAGATGAGTAGTTACAAGAACAATGGTTCTCCTTACTCATTCTTAAAAGCCAGATATAGTGCTAATTGCATGTTACTGTTTTAACAATAAAATAATTATTAGGGATGGATAATTCTGTTCAGAGGAGTAAAAGGAATGTGAACCTTCACATCAAATTGAATGTAAAGGAACCTGATTTTTTAATATGCATGATTATCTCACATTTATTTCCTCAGTGTTCCTGTACTTTTCAACTTATCTATACCCAGCATGTTTGTACACCCCAGCAATTTCATAGTTTGATATTTGAATAATTTACATGTATAACCTAAATAAAACTATTTCTAACACTTAGATTTTTTTCTTATTACTGATAGAGTCTTGGAAGGTTCACAGAAAATTTCAGGGGAAGCACATCTACCTTTCCTCCATTAAGAACCCAAGACTCTTTATCAGAATATTATCTCTTCTCCCAGGCAACTAACGAAAGCAAATGAGGAAATGGTCTCAAACTGGACCAGGAGAACTTCAGGTTGAGCATTAGGAAGAACTTCTTCACTGAGAGAGTTGCCAAGCATTGGAACAGACTGCCCAGAGAAGTGGTGGAGTCACCATCCCTGGAAGGGTTCAGGAAATGACAGTCTATGGTTTGTTTAGCAAGATACTGTTTGGTCAAAGGTTGAACCCCACCTTGAAGGTTTTTCCCAACCTCAGTGATTCTGTGGGTAGATTAGATAATACACTGACAAAAATGTGCAGCATATCATGTGTTCACTCACTACTCAGTGTTTACATTATTCACTGCAACATTCTAGAAGCCAAAGCACAGAGTGGTTTTACAAGGAACAGCAGCCTAGGACAAAGAGAGGACCCTCTTGCAGGAATTTGTAATGGGATCCCCTCAAGTATATTTTATCTCTATCTTCAGGGACCTTTGGATTGGGTCTTTAATGACAGGGTTTAAAAAATGAGCTTGCTTAGGCAGGAACCAAATCAGTTGTGCCAAAAAAAGGGCTCCTTTAAAAACGAGTACATAAACCACTCAGTCCAAGATACTGCCAGTGTTTGTTACACAGATCAGTAAGGTAAAAGCATTTTAAGAAGTATAAAGAGGAGAAAGAGCAGTTAGAGATATTGGATTTTGGAAGTGAGGGAATAAACCTTGTTCCTCCCTTTATTCCCCGCAAACTTCCCACCATCTTCTCCTTAAATCACAGAGGTTCTACAGCTGTGTCACTGTAAGAACAGATAAGGCATTTAATTAAACCTTTTCCCTTGTAAAGATGCAATAACAGCAGCTCAAGAAATCATTGAATCGGTTTTCATAAGCTGGTGTGGAAAAGAGTTTAATTTAACAGTGACATCAAGCAGCTCCTCTAGCTATGATGTAGATATTCCAGTTACCGAAGAGAAAAAAAGGCAAGTTTTGTTTGCAAAACTGTTTTTGTCTTCTCATGATTAATTTTGAGGAAACTGTTGTGATCTGCTCTGTTTGAAACTTGTTCAGTATTTCACCATCCTAAAGTTCACAGTCCTTGGTTTGGTGGTGATGGTGTGGCCTGGGTGGTTTTGATTACTTTTCCTAAACACTGGGATCTCCTTCCCTGTGATTTGGTTTAAGCAAAGAGACTTAAATACTATCTCTATATACCTGCCCATGGAAAATGTCAAATGGGGTTCAAAGTGCTTTATGAACATTGTGCTTAACAATAAACACAGACCTTCCTACTAATAATCTCTAGTTTTACTCTTAGGACTTAACAAACAAAAAATGCACTCGAATCCTAATGCAAAGAAAGTCTGACTCTTAATGCAGAAGAAGATGCATTTCCAGGTCCAGTGCTTGGTTACAAAGAGAAGTTCAGAAGGAGCCAGCAGCTTGTGCTCTCAAGCCACTGGCACTGCCAGCCCAGCCGGCTTCATCCGATGTGTCTGCGCCAACTTCCTGAGTGGAGGAAACATGAATAACCCTGCACCATTCTATTAAATCAAAGTATTTCCATTCCTATCCTCCTTTTTTTTCCCCTTAGTTCTTTCACAATAGGACCTGATACCCTACACTGATACTCTACCCTATCATGTCCCCCGAAAAAACCATAGTGGGAAATTCTAAGAAAATGTATTTAGGAGTTTTGTTGAAGCCAATATATGCTTATAGGAAACATCACCAGATGAAGTATTTCTTGAAACATTTCTTGCCATTAAGATTGAGCACCCATAAGTTGGTCATAAATTGTGTGGTCCTGCTTGAAACAGAAAGGCAATAAACTCTGCAATTCAGTGTCCTGCTGTATCAGTGCAGCATTTTGAATACAAGCTGTTCTAGTCACAAAGGACACATTTATTTTCTTGAAGCCAGAGACACAGATGGTATAAACTGGAGTACCTCTCCCAATTTCAAATAAAAAGCAGTGATTTATAAGTGCTGAGGATTTGGTCTAAAGGTCAAGATATTTCTCTGGCTTAGAAAGCTCTGTTCAGGGGAGTGGGGAAAATCAATGGCACTTAAAACTGAGAAGCTGTTATCATTATCCACGTCCTTAAGTGAAGCACATGTTCCTTTGCTTATTTACAATATCGTGAGCTGGGTGCCAGTAAGTGAATTTAAGGCATTTTTCACCCTCTATTTTAACAACATTCATATGTCTCACCTCTTACTGTACATTAAACCTAAAGAGAATGTGGTTTTCATTTCATTACCTGAAACCATCTTTTACTTGAACAGAGAGAGAATAGCTTATCTCTTTTTCTTTTTTACCCCTTACAAGTTTATTTCTTCTTCAGAAAAAGAAATTTTATCAAGCAGTCAAGTAACATAAACAGAAGGAATAAATAAATCTGTATACATCAATCAGAGACAGCAGATGCTTCCAGAAAAACCTGAGCAATTATTTATGAAATTATGTCTTCTTGAATGCTTCTGCATACCCTCAGAATCCCAGGAGGGCCTGTTTCCTGACAAGCCTAAATTGCTGAATTAGAAGAGGAGACAATGCCATAGTACCAATTAGCAAAATATTGCATATCGTCTCAAAATGCTTGTTTTCTGTTTTAATAACTGCATCTAACAAAGACATTCCTACATCCTAAGCATGGAGGAACATCCCACCATCAAAGACTTGAATGACTAAATGCCCTTAAAATGGCCTTACTCACTTTTGTGTGAAAGCAGCAAGACAATAAACACACAGAATGCATTTCAATCAAGGAACACGTGTCCATTGATTCATCCATTGGAAATAAGTTCTTAAACCTGATATTACCCTAGGTGCTGAGAAAGAATGGAATTACTGTCCTGCAGTGCAAAATGGGGCAGTGGCATGGAATTATCATGCTGGGATGTGCAAGGTGCCACAGGGCTGCCATGGGTGCTTCCACACATTTCCCCTTTGTACCTTTGCTTTGCAGCTCCCTGCTTCCCCTTTAGACTAAACAAGCCCAGCTGAAATGATGTTTTCCTGCCTTTTGTGGCCTTAACTGAAAGACCTTACTGACCTATTATGATTTTTCTCTCCAATTATTGTCTGATTGCTAACTGGGGAACACATGTCAGCTTCAATAAGTCTCCAGCTGTCTGGACTAGTTGATCAAGCCCAAAATACTTAGTCCTTCCTTTGCACATCTTCCTTTGCTAGGGATATAAGGACCACTGTGGAAGGACAACAGCAGGCATGGCTGAAGCAGCCATCAAGACCACTGAACTGCAAAGTGAATCTTGTTTTCCCAGAAATTTGTCTCTGGCAGGATGCTGACCACATCCGGTCATCCCCATGTGTACACTTCAGGCATTTTCAGTGCTGTCCCACAACAGGGCACAGCCCCCAACAGACCTGTCCCTTAGGGGAGGGCAGAGCTGTAGAGACCCAGGTGACCCCAGCAGATCGTGACCTTTGTGGGTGCAGGTGTCCAGAGCTCTTGCCCCAAATATGCACTCACAAGTGAGCACCTGCAGGAAGAATTTCTGATGCTACAACTCCTTGGTTTGCTGATATCTTGTGAGATTGGAATAGATGTTGCAACGTAGCCCTCTTGGGGTTTGACTAAATGGAATTAACTGTGGTAAGATCACATCCTTCCGGGGTGGACAAGTGTCATTCTCCTCAAAGCTGGTGTTCTCTTTACCTTTTCCTTTGGCACTTCCCCTGCTCCCACTGTTTGCTTTCAGATCTACTTTCAGAGCTGTCAAATGAGATGTGACTGTTTGGATCACTGCATTTAATCCCACACATATCATGGCTCATCAGATTACAAAAGCTTACTATTAGGGAAATGGATGCTTCTTCAGTGATGGAGAAATGAGTACACCTCTGGCTCAAAGGTTCAGGAATATCTGAAAAGCTGTAGCTTCTCATTAGACTGAATATAACACTTATACTGCATAGAATCAATTGCTACAATGCAGAAAAGGGACAAAGAATTAGGCTGACATCCCTTTAGACAAAAGTATGGAAAAAATATTAACCTAGAGGTTAGAAAGGAGGTAGCCATTCAAATTTTAGTCTCTTATGCTGATTCAGCTGTGCAGTAGTTGAGTGATAGATTTAATGAAGCATAATGGTTTTTATGGCCAGCCCCATCTTGCAGGCAAGTTCTCCTGAGCAGGTATACAAATGAGAAGGTATGCACACAATGCCATCCCAATCCCACTCTCCTTAGGACAACATTTCTCATCCTGACTCTGTTAGAAATACATCAGATGAAAGCCTTCTCTATGCCTCTCATTCTAGACTTAATGCATTGAGACAGAGGTTAAATGGGCCCATGTGGGGTGTATTTTCACTTGATGCATCTCCCAAACTCTGTTCTCCATCACACTGCTCTATCTAACAAGGAGCTCAAAGACTGAGAAACATAGAATTATCTGGATTAGAAGGGACCTTAAAGATCATCTAGTTTCAACCTCCTTGCCTCAGGCAGGGATGTCATTCATTAGATCAGGTTGCTCAGGGCCCCATCTAATCTGGCCTTGGACACTGCCAGGGATGGGACATCAAATACTTCTCTGGGATTTCTAGCTTCCTGGAAAGCAGCAGCATTTAAAAAAAAAAGAAAGAAAGAAAAAAAAATTCTACTCTAAGTCTCAGCTGCCTGAAATCAGCCTAAACTCCTTTTGAACAACTGAGCTACTTCAGCATCCCTGCTCTCCTCACACTATTTGATATGTTTAGATTCTTAATGCAATACCAGCCAGGAACAGGAAATGTTAATAATCATCCCAATTTTCAATCACTATAACAGATTTTTCAAAGTAGCACATTCACAAATTTCCTCCCTTTATGTGACTAGAAGCTAAAGAGTGCAGCCCTGTGTAGGCAAATACCAAAGTAGCTCAGAAGTCCTGCAGAGCAGCTTAGATAAACAAAAACCCGAGCTGCTGTCCATCACTTGTTCGGATTTCACACCTTGTGCGCATCCAGAGTCAGAGCACACAGCTGAGGTCACTGCTCTCTTGTGCAGTTCATTAGGGTGAATGTTGGCAATAACCACTCGAAACTGGCATGAAGCTCCCAGGAAGCTGTGAAGAAACAGAAGCCTTAACAAATGGAAACAATCAATATACAGAAAGAAAGGCTGGTCCTGACAAGGATTTACAGGAGCGTCTCACAAAGAAAGCCTTGGAGCCACACACAGCCTGAAAGCCAGTGCAGGGCAGAGGCACAGCCGCCTCTGTTCCGCTCTGTAGGATGTGGGGATGCCTCCAGGCACATGACTCCAGTGCTAGTTCCTCATGGAGTACAGAGTGTTCCTGTGGTGCAGAAATGACAGAAGCAGCAAATACAGCTCCAGAAAAGAAAAGCTTCAGACCATTCCCTTCCTCTCCCTCCATAAATCCCTCTTTACTGAAGGTTAACACACTCAGTGTGCACAGTGACAACAAAGGGGCTGTGTGGTTCCACACAGCTGGATCGAGTGGCCATACCTAAACACCTTCCACCTGCTTCAGGAGAGGGCACAGTGCAGCAGCCCAAGGACACCTTGCAGTGTTGGTACTCTTTAAACTGTTTCCCTCTAACCTCTGAGGATTGATATTGTATTTCACAGGGGTCTGCCAAGTGTTAAGACACACTGCCATGTTATCCCACACAAATGCAGAAAGGATTAAGGAACAATCAGTGACAATTAGCAATATTTATCTTTTCCACTCTTTCTCATGCTTCATGTTCTACATCTTTCCTCAGTTTTCGATAGGGTTGTCTCCAGCTTTTTTGCATTTTTTTTCATAATGTTCCGCCAATCTTTTTTCATTTCTCATTTGGCCTTACAATTTACTTTTCTTTGTTACTTTATCCCCACTTTCATAACTGTCTGTAATACATACTTGGGATGTTAAAAGCATACAAAAGGGTTTTTAGAAAACAGGACAATAAGTGAGCTGCTTAGAGAATCCAGATTGGCACATCACAGCTGCAGCCACTGGAAACTGAGTGTGTTCGTCAATGTTTGGAGCTTCAATGAAGGCTCAAATCCTCAGAAAACATGGCCCTGAGGTGAAAGACTCCCTAGTACCACTAATTTATCCCAATTTCTCAATAACACAAATGAACCCTAAAGAAATAAAATGGAGAGGGATAAAAATAGAAAAAGGGCACAAAAGTGAAGAAAATAATATAGAAAGGCTAAAAGGGCAGCTTTGCTTGTATAATTAAACTTTTGACTGGAAATAATTTTTATGCAGTCCCACCACCTCAAAAAGAAAAAAAAAAAAAACCCACAAAAAAAACCTCAAAACAAAAAAACAAACCAAACAACAACAACAAAAAACCCACTCAAAAATGACACAAATTAAAAGCCAGCAAATACATTTGGAGTTTGGACTTAGATGATGAATTTCCAAAAAGTCAGTTGCAGTAACCATAAAGATAAGACAATTATCTGTGTAATTGCTGAGTATTTTCCAAATAGATTCAGCTGAACATAAAATTTAGTATTGTGCTTTTTTTTTTCAGATTAACACATGGCAGTGAGAACTTCAGACAAGTCACAGGGGGGCAGAGTCTTGGAGGGTTCAATGAAAAGTTGCTTGAGATGTGGTCAGATTAATTTTATATTTTAGAAGCAAGAAATTCTTAATTTCCTAGCAGGACTTTATAAAAGTCATATAACTTCTTTTTTGTATGTTTATTATCCTCTAGATTATGGAAATCTTTCTGTTTGCTGAGAACAAATTGCTCTGACAGAGCAGTCCCAGTTAGTCCCACTCTGCATTTGCTCTCCCAACTGCTTCCAACAAACAACCCAGAATGGTGTGGGTGCCTTAGGCTTCCAGAGTCATTTGCAGGATCAAGGTTTGTTTAACATATCAGATGAGTAGCCCAGCCTCCTCTGTCTATCACCTTGGAAATATGTCAGTCTGGTCAAACGCCACGTTCAAATCTCCCAATTTAGATTCTTTAGGGTGGATCATTTCAACGATTTTATGAAGGACATAAAATGCCAGACCTGTGTGTGTTTTCTATAAATCTTAGAGTGTCTTCTACCTCTGCAATATCTGAACAAAAACCTGATTCTTTCTCAGTAATCCCACAGGATTAAGTCATACTGTAAATACCAGACAAATTACAATCGGATTAGATGGGCAGTCTGTTCATTTAGTCAACACAGCTGTACTCCAGAGTCTTTTCACTACTGGTGTCTATTTATAACAGGAATGTGTTTTTCTTAAATGAATGAACACAATTTCAATTTCGTATCTTTCTTGTTCTTACTGTTTGTGGCCAATAAGGAAAACATTTCTACTTCCTAAGGAGCAAAGAGAGTGCTCCTTGAGAGGCCAGCAAGGCTGTTCTTGGTACAGATCTGCAGGGCAAGACTTAGTTAGAATTTATCAGTGAAAAGTGCTTTGAAAGTTTTGCATTCAATTTCAGCTGAATGAATATAGCAAACATGTTCTGGATATAGGTGTGAGACAGGAGCACAGATATGCTGAAATTTCCCAGGACTTGGAATATCTGTGGTAGGAATTTCTCCAGGTTCCAAACTTGCTTACACTGGTGAGCGTACAAACCTCACCAGGTAGAACTGGTGTAGCATGGGATTTACAGGGGATTTCTGCTCACTTAAGAAGCATATTTAATAATGTTCAGTATTACCTGCCAAAATCTCCCTAGCATTTCACTGAAATTATTTATAAATGTCACACCACATCCCTCATAATCGTTCCAAATTACAAGAATCATCTTGTCTTTTAGATACAAACTTGCTTCCATCCAGCACACAAATCCGGTGTTACTGTAGCTTTACTACTGCAATCAATTAATTAAACCCTACCGAATCATGGAGCTAAAACATTCATAAAACAAGAGTAATGACTACAGGCCATGAAAATACTAAAGGCAAATGAAGCAAACTGCTGCACCAACTAGTATTCTCAGTGTCTTGCTAACTCTATTCTCACCTTCACCTTCCGATTGCAGAGTTGTTATTCCTGACGTGCACAGAGACAAATAAGAATAATACTGAGGCTGGAGAAGTGGAGCCAATGAGTCAGGAGGGATGAGTTTTAGGCCAACCTAATCCATTGCCACCAAGCTTCTCCATTCTTACACACAGGCATGTCCTCCCTCAGCTGCAGAGGGGCGAGGCAGACAACTCTGCCCGTGGAAAGCCAGAGGGGGCGTCCTGCTGAGCACCCTGAGCACGCCCCAGAGTGCTGTGACCACACTGCAATGAGTGACTTAACAGAGTGACACAAACACAACCAGAAACACAGTGTGGAATTCACTTCCCTTCCGTAGGGACACAGTAGCCTGGAAACCAGGACACTCTCTTTTATCAGGTATAAACCAGCGCAGTTTATCACACCATACTGAATATGTTAGAGCTGCCAATAGCCATAATATAGTACCTACACAAACGTGAGATCAGCTGCTCTCCAAAGCCAGCTTTTTCATTAGGCAGGTGTCAACAATTCAAAGTCATAAACAGATTTTACTGAAGTGGAGGAGAAAGCATCCCAAATCTGCTTTGCACTGAGACAGGAGGTGTTAGAACGACCTTCCACTGCAGGACACCCACTGAGAACATTTTTGCAACAGAAATACTGGTGCCTGGTTCTGCTTTCACACATGTGACTCCTGTTGATTTCAAAAGGAGTTTCCATATTTCACTAGCTCAGAAGTACATGGTGTACATGGTGTAAACCTGAATGCATATGGAACATTGATTTTATGACACAGAATATGACAAGTCAATATTGGCTTAAGGTTTTCCTGCACAGCCTCCTTCTGTGCATTTCTTCCTGTGTGGGCTTATAGGTTACATGCATTATAGGTTATGTTGGTTTCCAGATCAATTCACAGCACAACCTTCCAACCAGTCACACCAGTCCAGCTGAAAGAGATATTCCCTGAGACAGCATGGAAGGAGAGGAATGGTTTAGACAGAATCACAGAATCATTTAGGTTGGGAAAAACCCCCCAGGATCATCAGCCTTAACCTTTGCCCCAGGCTTTACCAAGGTTAAGCTGGTACTTCTGGTTGCCATCATATTGTCCACAATTTCTGGCCAAGTTAAGGGCAATCAGTGGATCTTTGCAAATAACCTCAACATCTACTGTTTGGTTATTTTGCTACAACTGCTTACTGTCTTAGCATCCATCAAAGAAGGAAGGATGTGACAAGGTGGGAAGATCGCAGCTCACACAGAATCTTTACAGCTGTGGAAAAATTAGTGAGAACTGACTCTTTTTGCAAGACTGAGGCATGAATTGTACTTCTAAGTGCAGTAGGCATACTTAAAAAGCCTAGAAATATAACAATATGAAGACTAAAGCAATTTAGTAATAATCACTTTTCATTACAAGAAATTTCTGTAAGGAATTCAGAATTCTGAGTTATTTAGTTTTTGCAAGCATTTGATTTAGTAAAGTACAGTAGCAAATATTATTATACAAAGATGAGGAAAAATGACATCAAGGACTTACTTTCTGCAGGTTCCTTAGATCTTCTGCCACTGGAGGATTTCCTCAGGAGACTCCGTCCTGAGGTGAAGAGGCTGGTAAGCTCCTCCAGAGGACTGGTAGGTGTCCGAGAACGGGAACTGCTCTGGGATGATGACCCGTAGGTGCTGACTGAGACACTGACCATCTTTCCTCCTTCTTGCAACGTGTTTCTGGCTGTAGAATGAGGCACTGATGGAGAGCTTCTTGAGAGACTTCCTGAATGTACAGAGTCATAAGGTGGAGGTCTTTTGAGGCTTAAGGGGGTAAGAGACCTACCCATACTGACAGGAGAAGGTGAGGCAGAGTGACTTTTAGGATAACCGTGTGGAGACTGTGTTCTGTATAACGTAGAAGGATGAGGAGGTGAGGAGGTGTGACCAGGGGTGCTAGTTCCATGAGATACTGTCTGGTCTTTCTCCAGTTTTTGATGGCCTGGTGTATGAGGTGGCAGTGAAGATGGAGAAGCTCCAGCTTGCTGTTTGATGTAAGACACATTTTCTAAGACGGGAAGCTTTGTGACCTCTAGTGGAGTTAGAGGAGACTCGTCAGAATTCGGGGAACACTGCACTGGAGCTGGTGGGAACACCAGCAGTGGAGGTCTGTGAGAAAGCAGGTTTGGAAATGGTGGGGGTATGTCACAAAGCAAGCCCTTGGGAGTAGATGGCACTGAAGACTTGGTGAAATCTAGGTCAGGCACTGTGGGAGTAGCACACTGAGAAGAGCAAGTGTGATGGTCATATTCACATTGACATTTTGAATCTTGGCCTACGTCATCAAATATAGGGTATTTCATCTCCTCATAGACCGCTTCGCTTTGGTCATCCTCATCTTTTTTGAAGTCTCTGAGAATATTCCCAACCATTTCAATATAAACAGGCTCTTCTTCCTCTGTGTCTGGAGCAGGACTGCTGACCTGCGAGAGCGAGGCATCCCTAGTGAGGGTTGTTTTCATAGGGCCATGCTTTTTGATATATGTTTCATCAAAAGATGTGCTTAGCTGAGTGTTTGGGTTTCGTTTCGGCTTAGGAGGTGGAATCTTCTTTGTGTATTCATCACTGTGAGGTCTTGGTTTGGCTGACACTGAAAATAGAACAGAACATAAACTAGTCAGAAGCCTGTAACACACTTTGTCAACCATAGGGTCTTTGTTACAGTGTCATTATTCTGGAATGGATTTCCCGGGACCAGCTTGTTGCTGGTTTTCTCTGGTATTACATCAATAGAACACTGTAAAAATAACACTCAATTCAAAACACTCCTAGACTTCCCCCAGAATGCTCTGACACTCCAGGATTAAGTAACTAGTGAGCGCTTCCCTTCCTCCGAGACATCTGTTCTTTCCCAAACTCTTTGGGACAGGGGACTTTCCAATTTTAAATATTATGCTTTTCAAATATCACTGTGGGATTTTGAAGACCCAAGGAGTTGCCAATGACATAACATTAATTATCAAAATGAACTCCTTTTGGGCTCCAAGAGAACAGTTAAGGTCCTGGGCCGTCATACTGGAATGACAGTGATGTCACTCTGCAGTGACAAAGTGGTGAATCAAGACCTTTTTATTTATACCAATTTATTGCATAAAGCACAACAATTGTCTCAGCACTAACTGAGAAGGAAAATATTCATACACAAACTGTTAAATCTACTGTTGAGATAATCCTACTGATTTATCTGGACTCTATTGTTAGAATCTCATTAATCTCTTCACAAGATTTCTGCAAAGTCAAGGAATAACAAAGTATCTCACAGATTTGGATCCTTTCCACACTGGTTACTTATAGAAACCTTGCCTTTGAAATTATAAATCAAAACACTGTGATGAAATTCATTTGAAATGAGAGGTCAAGGATTTCTTGGAAATTATCCTTTATGAATTAAACAATAAAGAAACTCATGCAAATTGCATTTTGTTCACTTTGCATAAAGAGCTAATAGAACATCTCATTAAATGTTAGGGTTAATAAAATGCCTCATTAAATGTTTAAGTGAGTCAGTTTTTATCCTAAGCAGACTCAACAAACTTGTTCAAAAACAAAATTTATCACATACACTAAACCTGGCTTCCATTTCTAGCAGGTAATTGATACCTCATTGGTAAGTGCCCTGCTTCAAACAAACAAACAAGCAAACACACAGAATTAAACTAGTGGCCAGGTTAGGATGGTAGCTTTCCCGCCTTTCCAAATTTTGTTGCTCCTTGTAATTCACTACTGCATATCTGCCAGTTTGAACTCAATGCTCAGAGAAATTTCCAGACACCTTCTGCTGATCCATCAGCAAATAGCCAGAAAATGTCTGATGCTAAACCAGGCAGGCAGCACTCAGGGAGTTAAAACTCCTCTTTCAGAAACAGCTGTAAACATATTCCTAACGCCAGCAGTGAGGCAGTGCTCCGCCAGCTCAAAGACAGCATTTTGAGTCTGGGAGGATACTGGCTCAAAGCTGGAAGACACCTGCATTAAAGCACCTTACTAATGTGTTTTGGTCACTGTCAGAGGAGGATTCAAACAGTGTTATCACTTTGTCACACTCGTGCTTTGATCTGCTAAATAACTTCTGTTCAATTCCCACAAGGTGTAGCAGTAAAGGCAGATGATAAACAAGTTTTTTCAGGAATAAGGAGCTGTGAATGTGTACTTATACAAAGTAATGAGACTACTCTTTGCTAGCAGCACTTGTTTTACCTTAACACAAGAAAGCAAAAAGTAGAAGAGAACTTTTCAGAATTAAAAGGAAAAAACAGACTCAAAAAATTATATTATACTTTCGTGATGGTTCCAATTAATGTGTTCCACTTTGCAGCAGGCTAGGGGCATGCAAAAGCTACCACAGATAAGAGTGTTTAGTAGCTTGATAGTTTTTCACTATGTGGATATATCCTAATGCATTTTAAATTTGTCTTTTTAATTAACCCAAATTAATTTTCTTGAATGTATTAGGCTAGACTTTTGGGAGTAAGATGTAGGCTACCAGAATCATTTGGGCTTTGCAGAAGATATTACTTGTGATGTGTTTGACAATACTAGCAGATTTTTCTTGCCTGCTTCCAGCTAAATCACTTTTTCATTTCTGTTTAATGTCTTATTTGTTGGTTATGTTTTATATATTCTACTAGCATAACTTGATCTCAGTCCTCTCTCCAACTTCTGTTAATCTGATTTATAACCCTGTCAAAAGCAATCTTATTCAGATTGCTGTCATTAAAATGAAGAGATTGTCAATGAAACTGGCACAAACTGCCTGATCATTTGTGAACATGTTGTACATGACTTGAACTCTATTTCAGCTACATTTGAAAATCCTGTATTTTGTAAACACAGGCTTCTCACAAGTCTTCAGTTCCCTGTGCAGCACACTGCCATCACTAATGGATACCTGAGAAAGGAACACTCCCTGCTCCTCTGCTTGCTCAGATCCCTGTTCCCAGTGCTGCCTTTTGCAACTTCTGTGCCACAGGTGTCACACTGAGCATGTGCTGTCTTACAGCCACAACCCCACTCTTTGATATATCTGGATAGATATTAATGATGGATGAAATAATCAAAAGCTGAGTTAATCTTGTGCTGTGGTCATTCAAGGCTAATGTTAACTGATATTTTTTCTAAAACCAGCCAAAAGTGGTCAAGAGTACTGTGTGTTTAAATTGCCAGAAAAAAGCATATTTTCCTCTTCCCTCTTTCCATTTCCACAATTTTTTATCCAGCTGAAGAGGTTCTGCTACATGGTCTTAACCTGTCCTTGGGTGTTGGAGTTCCCATATACAACATCCACAGGTTATTACATTACAAACGAGGAAATGAGAAATGTCAAGGAAAAATGATTGACATTCTACCATCTAGTCTTGTATTTTTGCATGGGTTGAAATTAAGTACCACAATGACACACAGAGCCTCATCTGCCATTGCATGATATGTAGCATTAGTCTAGAATATATTGGTGACATTATCAACAAAAAGGTCAAATGACCCGGTTTTGCTGTATGAGACAGGGTAAAACATGACAAGGTGATTTACTTTCTATTTGCTATTTAAAGCATTTTTCCTCTGCTGTAGTTTATTTTACTAACCCATCTATTTCCAGGAGGTGGTGTGTTACTGAGATCTTTTTCCCTTCATAACAAATTGGACTTTTCAAACTAAAATTTTGAACTAAATTCTTTAAATATTTTACAAACCTTAAAAGGTACCTCCTGTATGCTGCACAGAGCATGAACATTTGTTGCTATAAGACTCTCTAGAGAAAATACACAGGTAAATGGATAGAGTTAATAACAAAGAAAGCTTTTTATTATTACTAGGAACAGAGAAACTGTTCACATCTACAAGGAACTTCCTCAGCTGCAGGAGGACATTCAGGAGGCAGACTGAATTATCTTTAAGAAGGCTATGGTGCAAGACACTTAAATTTATTTAACAATGGATACTACTCCAAAACACAGCTCCCTGGCAAGAGTTGAACTCTACAGCACATCTGTTAACGGAATATGGATCATGAACTACTGCTCCAGCCCAGAACAACAGAGAAGAGTAACAGGAATCCTGCAGCTAAACAGAGCTGTGAAGGCTAATGAAAGGAGCAGAAAGTATTTGTGCAGTTCCTGTGTTCCCAACATTTGGCAGGAATTGATGTGCATGATTGCAGAAGCCCTGGCAAGATCCCACACCCAATGAAAGGAAATTATTTGGCCATCTCCAGAGAGGAACAGGCAAGATTGCTTAAAGTACATGACATTTATCAGGCAGAAAAAGCATTCAGTGCCTGCTTGGGAACATAAACTCTTAGGAAAAGCAAACCATGCTGGCATATCGGTGGTACACATACTGCCATGTTGTCTGCTCTAAACATGGAGTAATTAAGTGCTTTTCAACATGAATTACTACATCCCTGATGCAACTGTTGCCTGTAACTTGTGTTGAGACTCTGCCACTTGTATACATCACAGCATGCTAGTCCTGGTCCAAAGCTAAGTGGAAGAAATGAAAGTGAGAATTGCTTCTTTCCCCACCAGGAGCAGCTTTCCTCAAACATCCATCTCAAAGTGCACCATAAACCCCTTGTGAGTGCTTCTATTACAGACACAGACAAATACAAGAGAGCACCAGGCCTGAGAGGAGTTTGAGCACATCGGAGGTGCTCATGGGATGATGCTCAGCACCTGCTCCATGTTCCTCTGTCCCCACAGGAGCTGCCCCGGCTGGGAGCTCTGAATGCTGTGCCAGCACCTCCTTGTTTGCATCAGAACCACGCAGACTACCACAGCTGATAAACTGGAGGCACAAGGATCCCTGCAAACAACCCAGAGTTCCTGCCCAAGCAGCAGGAACTCTCCATGTTTAGTAGGGCACTCCTTCCAAGCGACTATCTGGCTCTAACAAACTTTGAGGGGAACAAGAGATGCAGCTCTAGAAACTCCAGCTCTCATCTCAAAGCAAGAAGCACAGTGCTTAAAATAGCCTCATGCAAGCCCTACTGAATAAGGAGAATATGACATTTTTGAAATGAGATATTTGTAGTGCAAAGGTTATGCATAGCTTTCAGGCATGCCCAGATAGTCTCTCTTTCATAGTTAATTTTGGAAATAGAGAATGCTTCTGGTATTATCCTTCTGAAGTATTTTTCATTCTTTAAGGAGAGACTGAAATATGAAAATATGTTGTTACATTGTTGTTTATTATTTGCTCACTGTATAAGGAATGAGTGAAAATATCTAAAAATTAAAATTAATTTTGCTGGTTTATATTGTCCTTTGGGTATTTTCTAGCTTTTGCATTCCACAGACCAATCCAGTGAATTGTTCTGTTCACTGTACAAACAGAATAAAACCAAACAGGAAAATTGTTCCCCTTCAATTTCTACAGGAGGCTATAGGTTCAATGAAGGAATGATTTGGGGCCTAAAATTTTTTAAAATTCTTAAAAATGGGACTTTAATGCAGAAGGAATTAATCTTGCTATATTTGGGGGGGTACCATGATCAAAAAGAGCCTCCAGGAATGAAAGGAAATAGAATTTCTTTAATTAAACCCTGAATGTGCTGGATATTGAATCACAGATGCACAGATTCTGATTTACATCACACAATTCTAAAGAGAACATCCAGCTTTAGAGCCTATAGATGTATGTGCAAATTCAAGACTATGAACAAGCAGTTCATTTCATTAATGCCAGTGGAGTTACTTGCACAGGATCTTAAGTGCATTTGTGCTCCAGTGCTTACATTGGGTTAGATTTCCTTATCTCTGTAGATGAAGTTTGAACAGTCTTAGTGAAACTGATTTTTAAAAGACACAGTCATCTGAACTGTGCAAAAGATTGGCACTCAGGAGACCTGAGTTTAATTCATCTCTTTTCACAGGCCATGGAGCCCTCACCTATCATTTTACCTCCCAATGCCATCTTTCAATATTTCTCTTCTGTCGTGTTAGGCTCTAAGGTATTTTACACAAGGGTTTTATTTTAATTTACTTGTTTATATCAAAACTTGCACAGGACTTCCTATCATTGGAAAGCAACAGTAGGAAAAAAATAATTAAATGTAGCTATTGGAGACCTGCAGTGTTGAACATATATCTTTTCTTCTCCAAACAATATTTGAAGGCAAATGTTCCTACACTGTGAACAGCCATAAAATACACACACAAAGATGCATCTTAGCATATGAATTTTGGAACATCATCAATAGTTTGAAGTAACATCAGGGAATGTATTTCTCTCAAGAAAAAAATCAAGCTCTCAAAATAGCATTGTTCTCATGGACACAAGGCCCTTCCCTGTGGGTTACCTCCTCCTTTCCTAAAGATGTTCTAAAAGAAGGGAAGCACATGGGAGGAATAAAAGGACCATCTGATTAATTCAAAGAGGCAATAGGTGTTTTCAGCACAATGGTCTCAAGCAGTACATATTTTTTCCCCTTCCTGAATCTATTAGCTCTTAGTGGAAATTATTTGGGCATTTAAAGAGGACAAAACTACACTGAAAATGAAAGGACTAAAAGTCAGTGTCATAAAATAATACTGGCATGCTACTTGTATGTCTCAAGGCTATGATTAAGGACAGTTCCTCAAAAGCATTCAGGTCCCTTTATTTTGGCTATGACTTCCTTTGGCTTTTAAAATGATTGATTTCTGCTCTAATTCAAAGCGGTGGAGAGCTTGTGGCTGTGGGAGTGATACTCCAGAATTCAACATCAGTACAACAGAGAGCAGAATCAGGGCCTGCAGTTAAATCCAGGTTCTGCATTGCTCCAGCAGTACAACCACTGCAGCTGACAGGCTGGTTGGAGACATTCTGCTCCCAGGTTCAACTCAAGGCTGAGTATCTGGGCCACAAAAGTGAACTCCCAGCCCCAGCACCACAGCCCCTTACACTCTGCATGTGCCGAGGTTGTCATCCCTTCCCGGGGCTCACAAAATCCAGCCCAGGGCACCAGTGCCTTGCTGCCTGAGCCACCTCCCACACAGCAGGGGCTGCCAGTCCTTTGCTCTGCAGCACCAAGACAAGGGCAGATCCAGAGGTGCCAGGATATGTCAAAACCTTTGTAGGATCAGCATGATGCAGAGAGTCCCTACCCAAATTGCCACATTCCAAAGCAGCTTGACTTCCAGGTTTTGTCCTCCACAACCCTCACTTCTCTGTACCTCCTCCAATTACCCTTTCCTACAGTGCAAAGGTCTCTAAAAACTTACAAAAAACTACAAAACGGATACCTCCTCCTGAATGCTTAGGAGCTCGTATGTATATGTGAATATATACATATATATACATATATATATGTATATATACACACACACACATATATACTTATATGCTCCTATATATATATTTTACAGTATATATATTCCTATATGTTGAACTTCACATCCTTGTCTTTTTAAAGAATGAGTAATTGATGTCTCTGATTTTTCTAGATAACATTGAATAGGCAAAGAACAAAACAAGAAGGGGTATTTGGGAAACAATTAAAAGTTATTTGAAATCAAGCTGTTCTGTGCTATTTACTGAGGCTAAAAGTTATTGTCAGATGGCACAGGCCAGTAAGGCAGAAAAAGCAAGATTTTTGGATAATTAAGGAAAGAATAGTCAATTTGAATCATCCTCCTTTTGCAGGAAAACTGATGTGCTGAGTGTAAATGGAGGCAAATTAAAATCTCAGTAACTTCTTTTAGGTTACTCTCTGGGTACCCATCTAAAAGAATATCCTTGAACTAATATGACCAGACACAAGGGGCCAGATCTCTGGCATTACAAGGGTTTAAGTTATAGAAGTTCCAGTGGAAGAGGCTCTGAGGACAGAGAGGTGGGAGGATTACTGGGGAAAGATCCTCACGCTGCCCACACATGCACTGAGTATTTTCAAAGTTCTGGTTCATACTGAAGTCTGCAATATGCAAAACAGGTTTTGCAACCAGGGTTACAGTGACAATAAAAATTTCTGTAGCTCTATATATTCTGAAGGAATTCTAGAGAAAGGCAATTGGTATGGAAATTTCTCTATCACAATCATCATTAGCGAAGAATGTGCAAACAGAACTACTGAATCATGCAAGCAGACAAATTAATTTACAAAGTCTATGTGCTTGTTTGTTGGTGTCTCTCATGCAGGGGCCTGTATAGAGCTGGAGTACTGAGGGGTTAAACATGTTCACAGCAGAGTACAGTAAAACACCTACAGAGCAGAAACATCGGTAAAGACCTCCTGGTTTATAGCACCATTTATGGGGTCTTGACACCATGAAAATGAAACCTGAAGAGTTTTCTGGTTTACTGTGAATTAACTGCTATTGCTCTATTCTTATAGCTCCCCACAAACTGACTGCACTTCACATGGAGAACAATGGGTGACACCACTCCCTCAAATCAACATTTTTGTTGTGGTGCAGCTCATGGAGCACTAGCTGCCCCTCTCCCTCTCTGCAGCTACCCGGTAGCTATTCCCTGACTATCACACAGAAGATGCTGATGCTTTGAGTTTCTACAGGCTGTGCCATGAGATGGCTGCAAGTGCAGCAGCATTTCTGTTGGCCTGTAGAAAGAAAAGATCTCTCCTCTATCCAGAAAGGGAAGCTTCTGGTGGTGTGTGAAGAGCTAAGTCCCATCAAGATACACCTCATACACCTACATCACATGAGCTTGGTGTGCAGAGGACACCATGACAGCAGTGAGCCTTTGAGGTTGAGTTGCTTATTCCTGGTACCTGCTGCCCAAAGGCACTGTGGTCTTATCTGTCCATGTTCCTGTAAACAGAGGCAGACTCCAGCCTGAATGCAGCTCCTGGCTTCACAGGAACAGCACTGCTATCAATTACTGGCTGTGGCAGCCGAGTGCAGAAATGTGGGAAATCATTTGCTGAACTTTCATGAACTTCTTGGAGGAGGTATAGCACACAGGCTCTCTGACCCAGTACTCACAGAGACACGAATGAAACAAATCTCTGCAAGACTTCCTGGTTCTGGGGGATTTCTAAAACCAGGACATGCACACAAATAGTGGACTCCAACATTACTTACTGGAGAAATGGTAAAGAAGGAAATCAAGCTAGAGCAAGAGCAAATTCTAAATGAAAGAGTTACGTTTAACTCACCTAATTAATTTATCTAAAAAAATAGTCTGTATTTGCTCACTTGATTTGTTGTTTTGGTTCACAAACAACCAGACCAGAATTCTAGCAATTACTATATGCAAAGACTTGAATAATTTATCCAGAGATATGAGACTTCTCATTTTTCAGATCCACAGCAATGCCTGTCTTCTATTCACAACTAACGTAAGTAGGTCAAATGCATTATTTGCTTATATAAGTACCAATCTGTTTGCCGAGCTTCTAAAATAATTGCAGCCCATTAAACCAAGCTGGCAGGCCTACCAAGATGGTATTGTGCAGAATACTGAGCTTGTGGGGACTTCAGCATGAGATGTGCTGTGTCCAACTACTCCGCAGGCACAGCAGCCACACAGAGGCTCCTGTGCTTCCTTGGCACCTGCACCAGTGACAAGGAACCAACAGATTCCAGCAACCCCCTCTCTCCCACAAGTTCAGCGAGCTCTTTCCTTGAGGCAGTTGCACAAAGCTGCCACTGACTGACACATCCAGAAGGTCCTTCCGCCACCGCTGAGCTCGCATTTCAAAATAAAGCGCAAGGTTGGTGAGCAGGGTCAGATGGGTCACCACAGCAGGAGCATCAGAAAGCAAATGAGCCACAATGAACAAGAGTTCAGTGAAAGGGGCACTCTTTCCTTTACCAAAAGGCCACAAGATGACCGTGCAGAAGCGTTCCTGTAAGTTGTCACTGAACATGTTTGGGTAAATATGATGACAGCTGAAGTGGACAGAACACTGCCAGAGCAGCTCACAGGCAGGCAGCAGTGCCTGCAAATGTAACAGCAACAGCACTATGGTCCGAGTCTGAGTGGTATGAAATACTCACTATAATCAGCTTTAGGAAAAATGCCTCCCAGCTATTAATGTTACTCTCATCTCCATAGGGGTGACTCCTCTCTACTCAACACTAAATTAAGTGTTGGCAAAATTACAGACAGGCCACACTTTATCAGCTGCTTCACACTCAGAGCTTCTCTGTGTGCCTGGCATCTATCATTTCATCCTGCATTTATTTGCAGATAGTGTTGTGAAACTAGTAGTGCCTGTAATAGTGTTGATCTACAAGGGTCAAGCAGCTGGGCCTAATCCCCATAAATTCACCTCCTATGACTGCAGTGGCCAGTGCCATTTTGACAGTGTTTTGTGCAGTTCCAAACAAGCTTTAGGAGAAGCATCTCCTACTTCAAATGTCAGGTTTGACCTCATTGTTCCACCCTAGAAGCAAGATGGAGGATGAAAAGTCAAAGATGGAGCACAAAAAGGAAGGGGAAAGCAGAAGTTATTACTACTACCTAGTGTTTACAGCCTGTTTAATTTTTTTGTTTTTCAGAAGTGAAGCTCTTTGCAGGAATTCATCCCCACCACTGAGGCACAGTCTATGGCAGATCACAGCTCAGAACAGCCTGAACTCTGTGGGGGTTGTTACACACCATCTCCTGGGACTGTCTGTTCTGTAAACCCATGGCATTCAGCATTTCAGAGCTGCATCATAATGGCAGCTCAGAGTTTGCCATCCTTATTCACACTCTGCAGCATCAGTGATACCAACGGGAGGCTGAGAAAGGGAACTGGAGCAGTTCTTACACTGAGTGGTAGCTCGAAGTCTTGGTTTCCACAAGGACTGCACTGAGCTCACAAATTGAACCTGCCAGGTGTGTGGAATTTCACCTTAACAAGGATAGTGTTTTTCACATATTCCCTTCTCTACTCAAAAGCCTCTTTCTACAGTGCTGCTCACAAAAGCAGTGTCACATTAGCTCAAGTCTGCAATGTGACCACAAACATTCTCATCATAAACTGATTGCAAATTACCTCATTAAACACAGCTTTTGTCACTATCTGAGTGTTACAAAGGAGGAATCTGTGACACTGAGGGACAAATGAAATGCTCAAGGTCATCTGAGCCAATGGCTGTTCCTCCACTTACACCCCTGGGAGAAGATGCTCAGTATTATTTTACACAAGTTTCCATTTGCCATAACACTTACTGACATGCAAGCATGCATTTGCAGAACTGGGATCATGTGGCAATGAGTCACTGCAGATATTCGGCCACACTACCAGTAAAAATTGTTTCACCTTTAACAGAAAATAACAAATTCAGAGTCATAGAACATTTTGGGTTTTAATGCCTTTGCTTGCAAACACTGATAATTAAGAAAATAAGTAGGTTAGACATATTAAGCTTTTGCATCCACTCTAGTCCTATAGCTTTAAGTTAGTGCTTGGCACACTTTGGTATGTTTGCTTTTTTTGTTATGGATTTTTTTAATTCTAATCAAAAAGTTACTTACCATCCTATTCACCAAAATTCAAATATTAAGGGACTTCCATTGTCATAAAAAAAATCCTAACCTCATTGGAACTGGGACTTCTGGCATCATCCCGGTATTTCTAAGGCAAGGTTTATAGCCAGTCCATCCTTTGGTATTGTACCAAGAGGAAATAGGAAAGGGCTCCATTGGCAGTCATGCGTGGAGGGGGGATGCCAGCAATCTCCTTAATCCCACAAAGCACCATTAGGGCCAACAACCCAAAGGTAATACTGCTGGTTTCTCCAGGCATGTTTGTGCTCACAGAGTCCTATACTGGCAGTAGTCTTTTTACCACTAAGCAAAAGTGGAGCTATAACTCTTCAATGCAAGGGGGCTGTGAATTTGAAGGTAGAGTATTATTTATTCTTATCTCAGAGAAATTATGGGAGCCATGGCAAATATTATAGCACTGTACTGGAAATGGATATTAAGCTCTCGCTGATGTCAAGTACACTATGCTGGAGCTTTTTACTGCCCACTCCTAAGCCTTTCCCCACCCTGAACTAGCAGCCAGCTACAAACCACATCAGAATTTGGGATATGTGATTCTCTTTTGACATGCCAGCGGTTTAAAGTTAAGGCTACTAAAATCAGCACCAAAATTAAGCGTGCATTGTTTTATATTTTATTTGTCTCGCATCTGTGAAAAGCCCAGGCTGGTACACTGTGACCTCCAGGCAAGCTGATGGCACTGCAAGAAGGAAGCTGTGCTCTGTGGAGCTGTCAGTGCTGTGCACACTACCCCAGCACAGCAGTGTTTGCACACGGATGGACGTGAAAGCATGAAGTGCCAAACACGGCTGCAGCATGTCAGGCATATGCTGCCTGATGTCATCCAGCATTAAGCCAAGTGGAGGGGATGAAAGCAGCAAACCAGTGCACCAACCAAGACTGCTATATTCAAACAGTCATTAGAAAGAAACTGCCAATGAAACAGAGGCTGGCCATGACAGGATCTCACCTGGAGCTAGACTGGAATCTCTTGAGATGAGATCCTGTAAACACCGTGCATTCCCAGTAAAGGCAATGTGAGCACAGGGGGCACAGAATGTTTTGAGAGCTCAGTCGTGCTTCACTCCATGAGGATTTCTCTCATTTGATTGTTAAAGTGAAAAGAGAATTAAGGCACCAGTTAAAAATAAGGTAAGACAAAGAGGTGGAAATCCAAGGTACTTGCTGTATAATAAAATGTGCAGCTGTTTTGTGGTTTCTTATTTTAATTCCAAATGAATTTTGCTAGACACATCTATTACCACAGACCAGCTCTGAGAGTAAACAGGGGCTTTAGGATTTCAGTCTGATCTCTCAAGCCCTTACTCATTTGTCCACAATGCCTTTAACAGAAAAACATGCCAAAGACAGTATGAAAACAGAAGTGTAGTAGGAGTACTCTCAGATTGTTATTTTTGCAGTTTTAGAGGCATTTCATTTTACTTAACAATTTGTGATGTGCTGTCAAAATAAGGCAAGAGAATTAACCTGGATTTCTCCTCCCCTCCTCTCCTGGCCTTGACTTCAGAGCCATTCAGTGAAGCAAAATAATGCAAGAATCTAGTATTTCAGCTAATAATATTTCCGTATTATGGTCCCCTGAGGTATAAACAAAACAAAAAATGAAATAAAGTAAAAAATATGATGACTGACAGTGACCTGCTGACAATGAATAGGTTTATTGATATTATAACCTTACAGCTACATAGAGTGTGTCTATTGAGGCTGCAAATTAACCATGCAGTTAACAAGACCACCCACACTTCAGCTTCCTTCAGAGACTCTCTCTTCATTCTGGTCTTCCTGGCAGAGATTATTGATTCAGACACCTCAAAGAGCACATCTGAAGTACTTCCAGGAGTGGGTTGGCTCAAAAAGCAGCCTAGTGACATTCATATGATGTGAAACCTGTGCTAGTACTCTGTCCTAGATCCCAGGTAACTACATGAATAAGTGGCTCACATTTCCTTGCCTTGTTGGCATGTCCAGGGGCTGAAGTGACCTGTACAGTCAGAGGACAGCAGCCTGAGAAAATCTCCCATACAGTATTTCTGTGTTATGCCCAACACTGCTCTTAGGTCTGCGATGGTCCACCTAATTCCAGGGCAGAATGATGTGAATTCACTAGCAGTTTGGACCTGGGTTGTGACCAGGCTTATAAACTCTCCTGAGCACTGGAGCACAGGGGCTCTGCACTGAGAGTGCAGAAAAGCCCACATGCTCACAGCACAAGTCACAAATGTTTAGCAGAGCTTGCTGGCCTCAGCTGAGGGCAGGCAGCTCCTGCTGGACTAGCTGCATTTACAGTTAATCTGGTAAATCAGCAAAACACTCCCTGAGCTCGCATTATTAAGGCTTTTCCATTATCAAGAACATCACAGCCTCCATCACCCTTGAGAGCAGAGCAATAGCTGTACTGCAGGCAAGCTGCACATTTAATTTTGGGCTTTTTTAACCCAGGTGCAGAATCTCAGCAAATGAGCAACATCCTATTGTGAAAAGAGCGAGGAGGAATATATAAAGCAACTTTGTTAAATTAAGAAGAATTTGAAAAAAGCCACTAAGTACACAGGACAGACTAGCAGAACACAGCTGAAGCACCAACTGCCAACTGGGCACTGTGTGATTCCCAAGTGGGTAACAGAACTTCACGTCTTTACCACTGCCTGGTCTATTTTCTGTTCAATGCTTGCAGCTTCCATTAACGTTAATGAGTATGCATATGTGCCTTGAGGGTAAGAACATATTCCCTCTGTGGCTTCAAACTTGTTTATAAATCCCTCCAAAAATCACATTGTGTTCATTGCTCTGCACAGAAAGCTATTATAACAGCTATAAGAACTGCTATGTTCATTCCCTCCTTTCCCCTTGCCCTTGCTCATCTGAGGGATGAGGAAACAGACCCGGAAAGATGAAGGGCTGAAGGAGGTGATGCAGGGAAGTAAACCAGCTCTGGAGGCTGCAGTCTGAAAACTGACTTGCTGCACGGAGGCGTAAACTGAAGCCTCTGCAAAAGCAGAGAAAACCAAATCCCAAAGCACTCAAGAGGTAGAAAAGCTCCTCCCACCACCAACACCCCAAAAAGCAAAGCCTTTATAAGTTCTAAGCTATCAAAAAGCTAGCTAGCTAAGCTAGAGAAAAGACCAAAATCTTTGCCATATCCTACCTGCTTGAATGCAGGTAAGTGGGAGCAAGCTGCTGGGCAGAGTCCCAACAACTCCAGGCCAGTGCTGCCCTCCACCCTTGTGATCCTTGGGGCAGAAAGGAGGCTGTGAGGGGAAGGGCTGAGCAAAGGGAAAGACATGCCAGGGTTCCATTAGGAGCTGCATGGCTCTAACACTGCTGAAGGCACCATATGCATCGCTGTGCCACCTGGACACACAGGGCACACGCTTCTCTGAAGTCAGGCGTGGTAGTTGAAAGCCAGCTCCACTCTACTGACAACAAGGCCTGTGATTTCTGACTTTTCTGGTTTTGACTTTTCCCTTCATCAGTGCCAGCCCTTATCCCGACGGGAACAGATTCAAGTTAAGCCCTCTCGAGCTTCACAGGCTGCAAGGGATACAGTGCAGCATACAAACAATTATGCGTAAGACAGCACTGAGATCAAGAATCAGATTAAGGTATACGAAGGAAAACACAGTGCTCTACACATGGCTCAATACCAGCTCACATTATACCTATATAGCTACTGTGAACCAAGCTGCAGCTTCCCCTAGGGAAAAATGCTGTGCTCAAAACATAGTGCAGGCTGTAGGAAAAAGGAAAATGAGCTGTAAAATATACAGTACACAGTATGCAAGCACTAAGGCCTCTCAGGCATAGTGACCCACTGCAGCTCAAGCTGAGCACCTGGCTGAGGATCCCGTGTCCCAGGAGGATGCCCTGGAGCTGGAGCTCAGGAGGCAGCACATCCTTGTGCTGCTCTGCCATGCTGCCCTCCCTGTTCCCAGGCCCACATCCAGCTCTGCAGCAGCACTGCAGGCCACAGTGACCAGTGGCCCTCACTGCAAGGGAGCTCCTTGCAAGAGCCAAGGCACAAGTCTCGTGCTCGCTGCACGGGGCTCTGACAGACTGCACGGCAGGGTGCTGCTTGCCAGACCTGCCTCCCACTCCTCTGCCACAGCTCCTATCACGGGCTGCAGCAGCACTTGTGCCTCAAAGACACGTCCCTAAACCACTGCATTGTGCTGTGTCAGCGCTGGGCTGCCATGTCAGCAGGAGGCCGAGCACGTAGCCCAGAGCAGGAGCATCTTAAACTGCCCACAGGTCAACCCACCAGAACTCATCTGTCAGTCCCTTTAGACTTCCCTGGTCTGAATAGGACTCATTAATGATATTTCTTCCTTTGGTAGGCAGGGATGAAAAGATCTGGGAATAAGATCGGGCTATAAGGAAGGACATGTCATGGTTACTGCAGAGGGCACTATTTCAAAGTTCAGGTTAAATACATTATTCACTAAGGTAGGAAATAAAAGGAAACCAGCTCTTTGTAAAACCAGCAAAAGTGCTAAATCCTTTTAATCCAAACTCTGCTTAATGAGAGTAACAAAAGTTCAAATTTACAATGAAGAGCCACCAGTCTAGCTGACAGAAAACTTGATTTATGAGAGAGACCAGCTGGACTGCAAACCCAGTTACAGTTACTGTAATTGCTTTTCTCCTGAGAAAAATTTTCCTTACAAGCTGCCCACCTTTAGAAATTGCTGAGCTCACTGCAAGGACTTAGAAGGCAGCAACAAGAAGGATATCTTCTTTCCCAAGATGCTTGGAAGGAAGGCACTAAACAAATTGAGAGGGTTCAAGAGGTGGGTCCCCTGCAAGTATTTTCTCACTTCAGAGGTAAATTTTCCTTTGGCTCTGGCAGCAGAATTACAACCATGGATAGTATTTTGAAAATGCTGCTCTGAGTTTTAACTGGTATTTGTGTGCACATGTTTGTACGGACATGCAAGTATATAGAATCTGTATTTACATTATATGTGTATATAATGCAGACATAAATTAAATTTTATAACTAAACTATATACTTCATGTGTATTTCTTTATATAATGTAGTACTCCATATTACTAAACAGAATTTTAACAAAAAATTAACTTTCAAAATGCAGTTCACTTATATATTTTCATTTTTATTTGCACTGCAGCAGATTGCTAAATCTTTCCTGTAGAGATGCAGTGATCATATCAAAAAACACTGCTTGAGGCTGGTTACATCAGCCAATTATACTGTTTTATTACTTCCTTTTTCTGTGAGATCGGGCACTGAAAACAAATCAATTAATTACACTCCTGAATTTTCTCAATAAAGGGCCTTTCAGGATCAAGATTAGATATGCCTTCCACACTGAAATGTTATTTCAAATTACCCTTTACAGTTCACTTCTCACTTCCAATATGTGATGCATGGGGCACAGCTCCATTTGTTTGCTGTTCCTACCAGAGTTTGAAAACTCTGAAGAAAAGACAACCCACATTTTTAAAAAAACACTTTCTAGAAATCTGTCACGGATGAGAAATGCATTGGGTGGAAGGCGTTCAGTGGGTGCATATGAGAGGCAGCCAGGAGAGTAAAAAAATGGAATATTAAAGCACAAGAAGGGACACACAGTGTGGAAACACAGCAACAAAGCTAAAGTCAAGTTGAGAAGAAGGATGCCTTCAGGCTGGAGAGGGCTCTTTGAGGCAGAGCCGAGGTCGGCTGGGATGGACAAAACAAACCCAGGGGTTGCCACACTGCTGCACGAGGCAGCGCCAATATGTGCCTCTGCAAATTAAGGGAATATGCTCATGCTCCCACAAATAGGGCAGCCAGAGCACTTATAGGAAAAGTGCACAGAACCAGCACGAGTGTTACTGCTGCTATTTGTGCTTCAGGAGGAAAAGGTCCTTCAAGCTCATGACCAAATTTCTTCTGCCTCTTCTGCAGTCAGACAAATTCAAACCAATCTAATGTTATGGCAGATATTATGTTGGGATAGATTCAATATTTTGAGTTCACCGTGATCAAAAAAGAGTATAAAAGTTACTATCAGTTACTGCTCTTGTTTGTATAAACAGGATCACTATCAAAAAGCAAAAAGTAAACATTTTTAATAAAAATGAGTGATAAGGCTGTCCCTGGCTGTCTAGAAAATGTAGCAAATTCCTTTTCAAAGTAGCCACAGGGTCAGACAATAGACACTATAATCTGAATTATTCTGCACAGCCATAAAAGAATTTGAGCCGGGAACAATTTTGTGAAAGCTCCTTTGTAGAGATTCCGTGGTAGTTGATGGAGAAACAATACGGTTTTTCATCATTATTTTCCATGGTTCCTAGAAAAGGCTGTAGTCATTCAGCCTGCAAATACCACAAGTACGTGCAAATGTGCGAGACACATGCATATACAAATATTTGGGTACAATATAGACAACAGTGACTGAAAGTTAAATATGCTTGTTCTTGAACCTGAGCTTTCAAAGACATCCAAAAGAAAACATGAATATTGTATCCTATGGAATTTCTCACCTGAAATTGGGAAAAGACAGACTAATATCTTGAATTCAAAGTTTGCTACTAGAATGAGAACTGCTACATAGGTAAAAACATAACCAATGGCCCACAAAAAACAAGACTAGAATTTCACTAGAATAAGAGTTTCACAGGATTCTCTGAGCAAAATTTCAGAAAATAAATTTGCTGGGAATTATTAATTTTACAGCAACAGTAATAATTTCATATTTGGTGACAAAGTTTGTCTAATACTTGTATCAATCAATACTGCGGGTAAGGAACTTTCACTTTCATCTGTTCTGTTCACCTTTAGATGTTCTCATCAAAGTATGACCATAGTTTTTATAGAAACATTCCTATATTAGCCAGATTACTATGAAAATTCATCAAAACAAACGTTACCTTGGAGTGCACAGGTGATAACAAAGCCTCTCCTAGTGAGAGCAAAATGTCTTAGAAATGGAGTCTGTTCATCTAAACACCATATTGTACCACCCTTGAGATACCTGTATTAAAAAATTGACTGCTCCCTTAAAAAAAACCTAGCCCAAGCAAAAAAAAACCAAAACACCAAACCCTACAATCTGATCTTTCTATGTATTAAACTCTTTGGTGAAACCCCAGTATACATAGAAGCAGGGCAGGCATTCTGAACATGCAAAAACAACAGTGTAGTTGAAGGGTTCTATAGATTGAAAACCTCCAGGAACTTCTTCATTTTAGCCTGAAAATGCCCATTGCTGCTCTACATGCAAAGCAGCAGAGTGAACATAATACATGTCATAAATCAAACATCATAGAGATTCTTAAAGTTCCATGAAGGCATTTGTTCACACTGAAAGGTAACATTTAGGTATTATCTTTTATGCTAGTGATGGAGTATTACTCATTCATCTGTTTTTTCCAGAGATCTTGCTATGAATATTCAGCTCTTGATTATAACAATGAGAATCCAGGGTGCTCTGAAAAACTTGGACTCTGGTATAACACCACTGTCATTCAGATGAACCAGAGTGAACAAGGCTACAGTATCACACACGTCACTCATAACCTTGTGTGATGGGATAGATCAAGCTCAACCTGCATGGAGTGCAGGAGGAAAAGTGTCTTGGGCAACAGAAATGTCAACCAATTTCAAACTTTGAAATCTGTCAGAAGGGACATGACTACATATTCCTCTTGGACTCAAATGCCAGATGGCAGAAGAAGATGAAGGAAAGGAAAAAAAATTTTCAGAACCTTCCAGAATGACAATAATGCTGAAGAAAATCTAGTTCTGTGAAGACAAAGGCTGCTTAAGGGGTCTGCCATAACTTCTGTGAGGCTGGCAAAATACTTGGATGTATTTCAATTATCATTATCATTGCTATTATTGCTACTTTAAGTCTATCAAGTTCTCTTACTTCTTAGCAAATGAGGGAAAGGGCTGGGATATGGATGTAAAACAGATTCCATTCCTAATCAACCTAGAGATAGTGCAGAGGTCAGCTGTTCTGAACAGCACCATGTGTTGTGTGACTCAATGCACACCTGCAGGAATAGTCATTAAACAAGTTAGAAAACATTCAGACCTTCCCTACTACCCTGAAAAGTTTGCCTGCAAAACAAACTTCTTCTAGTCTTGGTGATTCTGGTTGGGCAGATTCAGGGAGAAAGAGTGCTAAGAAATATATTAAGGAATTATAAAAAATACTTTAAAATGTTGGGTTTTTAAAAAGAAATTTTGAGTAATGTGAAAGCTCCTGCCTTTCTCCTTAGAGCATATCAGACCAAGAAGTTTGTGCCATGAATTCTGTTTTGATATTAAATTAAAATCTGAAGGACTTTCTGATATAAGAATTTAAATCTCAAAGTTAAATGGTTTCTGTGCAGGCTTTGGTCCAGTAAAATTGTGGAAAATCGCTTTTGTTAAGGACAGCTACTTAATGCTTGCATTTGTCATGTTAGCCTGCGTGGAGTTGATGTCATGGTTGCTCAAGAAGACAAGCTATGGAAGTAAAGAAAAATGTCATACGCACAATAACTACCAAGAGCATAAGTAAATCCACAGCTTTGTTCAGCACTTCTGTTCACAATCACAGACATATGTTTCACCATGATTTACACATTCATGGGCACCTTTGTTACAATCGAAAACTTCTTTTAATCAGATTTGCTTGAAGGGAGTCATAGCATGAATGTAGCTAACAAGTACTCCTGGCCACAGCACCAAGCAAAGGGACACACAAGGAGGACAGCATGCTGCATCGGATGTCAAAACTCACACGAAACACAGCAGTGGGAGACACCAGCACTCATCAAAACCATTTGTCCTTATGGGTTCCTTCCTACCATTCACACTGGGAAGCAGAGTCATCCTGATCTCTCCTAGGAGAGAGTACAGCTGGTCCTACTGCTGCACAGAATGTATTTACAGCATGGAATAAAGGAAGGAGATGATCCCTACAGTGTTAGCTCATCTTGAGCACTGCAGCGTAAGGAAGAAATATCCTTACTAAAGCTATTTGTTAATTCTCTTCTGAATGCTGCGCTGGCTGAAATGTAACTGGGAGGAATGGGAAGAGAAAATTTAGACTCGGACACAAATGGAAGCTTTGGGCAATCCATTATATCACTCTGGCTAAAATTTTTACTGTTGGATGATATTTCCTTGCTGTGGAGTTTCAGAGCCATGCAGTATTCTTTTTATTAATTACTGTTCCTCACTTCTTTGTTGAGGAGAACCCTTTCCAGAGCTGTGGTTTGCATCATGCTAATGATATGGTCAGTGGCACTTGGCTGGTGGGCAGATAACATTGGCCTACATTCCAAGTGACAGCAATCTCTTTTCCCCCTCACTTTGAATAAATTCAACTCATTCTCCAGTATACATCCCAACCGTATAAGTGGTCCAGTTCTGTGACAAATATCAAAAGCAAAAGTATCCAGAACAACTGGATAGTTGGTCCAGCATTTGGACATGAGTGGTCTAGGATACCTGTGTTGGCACTGTTACACAAATAGGGAAACATACGGGTAATTTTAAATGCCACAGGATAATCTCAAGACTGGTTCACCAACCCCCTTTTTTTTCCAAAGCATTACAGTGTTTACCTTCAGTCCTGTCCGGTAGTTTCCCACTTTTGCTTGTTGTTCCAGTGTTGACTGTTTCAGATGAGGTGCTCAGTTTGGTGTTGGGGTCTCGCTTCGGTTTTGGAGGCGGCTGCTTTCGAGAGCTGCTGCTTTCATCATCAGTTCCTCCAACTGAATGAAGAGACTGGGATCTGACAGTGAAGCCACTGGAGCAGGGGTGTGGCAGTCTGTCCTGAGGAGCAGGCATTGTCATAAATCCCATGCGGAAATGTTTCCCGACGTAGCTGCCTTCATTTCCTCTTGCTACTTCTCCACCTATGCTGTAAGAGAAAATACAAATATAAGTAAAAGGTCCTCCTTTGCCTAAACCATACCTGGAACCAGGGTCTCAGTTCTGCTGTGACAAGCAGATCATGTTTTTGAATTTGAAAGCAAGTAATGCTCTTCTCTGAAAGGAAGATGACTACTAGAAAAGTCTATTTTTCAACATAAGCTGCCAGCAACTGAGACATAGATATGCTGCTATGCGCTCAGAATTTTACAAGAAGAAATCAAGAAAAGCTTTTGTCAGGTTTCATAGTATTGTAACTAGAAATTTTCTATGGAACAAATTTCAAACAATGAAAGTCAGAACTGAATTTTCAGGAAAACAGGAGACTGTGAGTAGGGCAAAGAATAACACATTAGGAATACAACATGGTGTATTGATCCACGGTCCCTGACAGTCATCTTTGACTACAGATGCTCATGTAGCTTGGGAAGCAAGGCTCATGGCATCCAATCAGTCTTTTCCCTTGAGACTAAAGAATGGTAAAGAAGAAATGTTCTAAAAATTACTTGGATATAAGAAACTCAACATCACACCAAATCCACATAAATCTGCAACACAAGCAGTTTCAGACTAGTAAATTACAAATGTAGGAGATGAAAAGGCCATGGACTGTGGGACACCAGGAAGAAAATAACCTCCAGCCATTTAGAAATACAGGTAAAGAAGAAGGAAAGTTTAGTTGAAACAAGAGCTACCATACTTAACATTGCATTTTTCTGTGGGTGACATGACTGAGAACTTGATATTATTCCTGTTCCAATCATGCTTATCAGCTCTAAAAAACAGCTCTTACTGGTGTTTATACTGCAAACCAAGAGCACATTTCAATCCAGGCAAGTCAGTGACTATGCACAGAAACTCAGCAACACACACAGGTCAACGTGGGCCTCTTTGTAAGGAGGTTTGAAATGGTACCACTGTGGGCACACAGAAATGTCAGTACAAGAACTGTGAAGTATCAGAAAGCTCTAATTAGCTCCTGTTTCCCCTTCACACAGAGTGAAGCTCTAAGCTGGGTCAGTGCTTCTCTGAAAGTTTCTTACTCTGTGTTGCCTTGGGCTGGTGCAGTTTATTTGGCGCTGGAACACATCTCATTTTTTAAAAGACATAAACATTTCTCAAAAGTAAGAAGAGTAAGCAAGGTCACCTCATTTCCTGATACTGTCCCCATCTTCACTGTAGGTAAAACACGAGCTGTATCTAATTGTCCTAAAAGCATCAGACCGGCAATGAGAAATATTTGTCCACAGCTTTGTGCACGATAAAGCAGAACCTTTGTTTGCTTATTGCTCTCCCTGCATTTTTATTCCATTTTCTCCTCAAGTGGAGATGTCCACTTTCAAAACTGTTGACAATAGAACAGCTCTAACTGACCATGTGCCACTTTCCAGGGGCACTGACACCTACCCAGACAGGTAAATATGTGCACACACTCATGCCACGCATATGCACACATTGGTCCATGCTCACAACCAAGTTGTTACTAAATCCTAATTAGCATCAATTCCAAAGGGATTTGCAGCCAGAAAGATCAAAAGGTAACACTTATTAATCTGAATATTTCTAAAAAAACCTGTACCTAGTTTGAATGATTAACTATGCCTCTACTAATCTTTCATAAATTGTTCTGAAAATAATATAATCCTCTGACACTGGACTACAGAAAGAATCTATCATATTAATTAAAGAAGATTATTATCCAAACATGCTGAAGAATGCAGGTTGGGAGTCTGCTTCCTTTCTTAAGTCCATTGAATAATCACGTTTAGCAAAGAAAATTTCAGTTTGCCATATCTACAATGCTATAATTCTTAACAGTTTGCACTATTTAATTACTGTTGTGTGAAGGTGTTTGAACCATCCACTATAAGCCAGGTTCTGTTCTCGGACTTGCATAAACCCCTCTGAGGTGATATATTTCACCCTTTTCCTAAAAATACATAGAAGTGCATTTATATGAAGCATGGAGGTTTTTTTGCCAAACTGCTGCATCGTGTATTCCAGAAATTAAAACTTACAAAATGTATGCCTGGTGTCCAAATGCACCGTTTCATTAAACAAATCAAATCCTTCCTTTTCCTTCCCCGCCCTTAATTTTTTTCATTCTTTACTGAATTTCAACATGGATGAAACCCTCACCTGCTTCCTACACTTTGTCCAGAACAAAGAGCCTATAGCCAGGTCAGAGAGAGGTTGTAGGTACAGATGGGAACAGAACTTGCTGCTGTTCAGCATCGCAGCTGGAGTAGATCTGGTCCTGCTTTCCTACAGCCTCTGCTCAGCTACCAGGCAAAAACAGCAGGGCACCATTTTCCCAATTTTGGCCATACTTCAAAGAGGATCCACTTATCTTTGAAGGTAGGAGCCAATGCTCAGCTGCTGGTTAAGCACTGTAAACCACAGGCTGAAGACGACTAGCTTCTAATCTTTGGTCCTGGGCCCTGGTCAGTGACCAGAACCACAAAAGGCATGGGCTTGCTCCTGACGCTGGTAGCAATTCCCAGTATAGGGCAGCGGGTGTTTCCCAGCTGAGTCTGACCAGTTCAGCACTCAGTGCGGTGCCAAGCTCACACCTCAGCAACGCAGACCAAAATCCCCTGTGTGAATATAGAAAGGAATAACTCCAGACTCACACCCAGAGCAAAAGTTCAAAAGCAGGATGGCAGATTTCAAACATGACATCCCCTGCCCTCAGGCAGCAGCATCCTGAAGGTCCATTTGGACTTGTGCAATGCACAGTGTTGCTGTTGTTACATCAGGAACCCAGACAGAATGAAAGGATTTATTTATATACTCCTCCTGCTCACAGCCACAGGAATTGGCTGGGGCTAGCATGTGTCCCACAACAGCACAACAAGCTGACAAAGATTTACACATAGCTTGCTGTGCAGCAATGACTACAGAGACAGTGAGAGAGAAAGCAACTGAGTAGGTCTCACTCCATTACTTCTGACAGGTAAGACCCTGTGCTCCTCATTGTACTGATAATAAGTTCTATCTCATTTCAAGACTATATTGTGTGAGTTGCTGCACGTATTACATAGTTTATCAATATATATGGAAATGCAGATTTGGATTATTGCTCTGGGAAGTTTCAGTTTGAACTTGGACAGGATCAAATGCTTCTCTGACAAAGAATTATGTACAGCATTAAATAACCGTTAAAAATGCAAGACATTTGTCAGCAAAGAGAGGCATGATTATATAACAACAGAATTAATCATATGATCACTCACGTTAAACACATCAAAATTGACTTTATGCTGAAAATGCAATACAAAGTTTGCCCGGTCTAGTGACTGATGCTGCCATGGATGGAGTAAAGGGCAATGCCAAGGCTGGTGTCACACATCTTCAAGAAGATTGCTGTAACCCATCTCTTCTTTCGAAACCACATTACAGGCCTTCTCCAAATGCAGCTAACCAGGCCAATGCAGACCATGGAGTGCTACCAGGTTACATGCTCTCTCCTTGGGTGCCCTGCAAGGGAAGCAAGATCCCATCTCTCTCCCTCTTCCACACGGTGATGGAATTAAACCATTACAATACCAAAACAGTCAGATCGGTCTTAAACCAGTAACAGCAGATTGCAGCTTTCATTTCTAAAATATGAACAACAGATCTGACTGACAGATCCAATGAGTCTCATTATAGCTCCATACAGATTTGTCTGTCAGCTGAGTTTTTCGAGGTCAGAACTGGGCTAGCATTAAACCACACTGGGCTTGCTGCTCCTACAGCACACTCAGCCTGCTGGCACGTAGGCTGTGGTCATGGCAGGGCTGGACACTTCACAGCTCACTTCTGCTGCTCTGCCTGCTCTTTTCTACCGAGCAGATACTGGAGTATTGATGTAACTACAGCATAGAATAATGGAAGAACATCTTTGAAGAACTACAGAGGAGAAAGTCTTTTATATTATTCATTTCATTACACATCACAAGAGTGAAAGTTTCAGAGGAAGACTAAACATCAAAATGAACACAGAAAGTACTAAATGCAAACTTCATGAGGGAAGTCGTGTCCACCTTGCTTTGCCTTGAATCATAAGATTCCTGTTGACTGTGAACATATTTTCAATTTTTTAAGTTAGAAAACTAAGACAAATAAATTTTCATCACATTGATGAAAAATACATGGCAAACAGAAAGTATCCAGAGACTGCATCAATCAGTGTGGTCTTTTTAGTTTGCATTGTTCCTATTTAATATTGCAAAGAACAATTCTAATTTGCTGTGCAGTTTCATTACTTGGTCCAGACAGAAACTGAATTAATTCCTGGAAAACAAATTAATAGCTGTATGAAATCATTTGTTTTATTTGGTGCCACTGTTTAACTATAAACAAAATGGAATATTAAATTCCTCAGTGCAGCTGTAAGGAGTAGAAATCTTGGACTGAGACAATAAAGTCAGGATACCCTGGAGATGCATTTTCTTCCCAGCCATCTATCTACTCTTGTTCTTGGTTTTCATGCAAAAATTCTCCTATCAGTTTAAATTTACACTGGATTATTTTCATCCCTCAGGCACCAAGAACCACATTGTAGTTCTCCTCATCTTTGTATCATTTCCTTTTTTCTTCCTGTGCTGCTTTGCATGGGATTTTCTGCTTTTTAGACACAAGTTCAAAAAGGGAGCTACACCTGATTATGAGATTTGACCTCCAAAGCAGGAGGAAGTGGGATATGCTCTGCTGGGGATGTGGCATCTTTGAAGGTATTTTACCATTTCTTTGCTGTGATACATTCCAGTCAGGGACCAAAGAAGTTTGCCATCCTTCTAAGTGTTGAAATTCCAATCAGCCAAGAGAAACAGTTCCAAGAGCAGCTGCTAGCTCCTCTTGTGTTTGAAGAAGGTTCATCACAGATTCTGGTTCATTTCCTGGCAGAAGCTGAGCAGGGAGTCTCTGCAGGCTCCTCTGTGGAAGTGGGGAGAACTATGCATTACAGGGAAGTGAAGCACATGGATGGCCAGGCTGCTTCCCTCTGGGGAGCTGCAAGCCCACGCAGACCTTACCCCCCATGACACGCTTCTAATCCACCAGGGAAGCCATCTGAGTCAGAAGAAAAGTCACTAAAAAATTAACTGATAACATGGGAAGAATTTTCTGTAGAAATGAGTAATCATCTGCAAAACAAAAGGAATAAAAATACCCAACTGAAAGATTTTATGCAAGCTGGCTTGACTGTGCAAACAGCGGTTTATCCCATGGTGTATCTATGTTTTCTGGGTTAAGAGAGTAGCAACTGCTTTTCTAGCCATTTCCTTGCTCTTACAGCAGTGAACATCCAGCTGCCCTCATATCAAATGTTCTGCATATGAAGGGTTGAAATGGCTTTGAAATGTCTATTCCCCATCAGAATAAATTATACACACATATACTAAGGATGACACATTTTACTTTGTATCTGAGAAGCACTTTCAAGATTAGCATAAATTATATTTGTAAATTAGAGGTTGGATGCCAAAACAACAGAAGATATACTATTTTTATCCCCCTAAACATGATTTAAACAGACCATGAAATATAATACTGAAGAAATAAGGACAGGATCACAATCATGGATATGGAAACTATACTGTAGGTATGGTTTTACAAATCTATATCATTTTTATCACAAAAATTAAACATGAAAATGACACACATTTATCTCTATTTTTAATAACACTTCAGAGATCCCCCTTCTTATTCCCAAAGAACATACAGACTTTTTTTTTTTCTGCATTACTTTTCTGAAATACCCCAAAAGACTCACCATGATCTTAAATCAAGAACCAGAGGGTAATACCACCATCCTTTTAGATGTAGGCTAAAGCATAAATGAGTCCTTTAATCGGTCAGATTTAGAGCCATTTTGTGCACCTGGAGGACTGCCTAAAATGAGCAGCCAATATGTCTATGCACATCAAACTTCTTCCCTCTAACATATGTCTCTGCTTTTGAAAAGGTAGGAGATCAGGTGCTGCTTAAGAAGACAGGCCTCTCAGGATATACAGAATACATTAGTGCTACCAAATAAAATTTATTCTTTTATCCCACCTGTCAAACCCACAGGCCCGGGGTTTGATCCGGCAGACATGCAATGGGCTGACAATCCTGCTTGGAGTATCTGTATTATTGCACTGAAACACTCATGAAGCTTTGTGGAAATTGCTTGTGCCTCATGAATCTCCTGTAAGAAACACCACTTGCAGACATGTATCCACTGCCCATTTTGACATTGGGTTATTTCTCTAAGCCTTTTGTTCTCATCTTGAGAGTCTACCATCCAGAACAGGACTCACAGAAGACTCTCCAGGAGAAACTGAACTGCCACACTGCTGCGCTGTAAGATTAACCGAGTCCCTGGGGAGCAACCAAAAGACAGCTGTAATCCCTCTGCTGTGCACAATGGATAATAAAAGCAAAACTAACCAAGACTGTCCACAGCAGGATTTCCATACGATGCCAGAAAATCTGATTTCAAATGATGATCTGAGAAATGCTGATAAATTAAAAACTTTGCTATTTTTATAACAAATCTAACATAAGCTAGACAGCTTGGAAAGGAGTAACTGAGGGGTAAGGACCTTTCTGATCCACAGAGAACTCAACAAAATTGTTTCATGAGTCTGAACAGAAGTGCAGGTACTAGTTCTATTTTCCACTGGCATTGCTTCTATCTATAGCCGACTGTGTCTTAAACCAGGGACTAAGGATGCCTGCATTGGGCTGAACATCCACAAAGGCCTGACGCTTCTCTCCTCAGAAGGACCAACTCTCGCTGCTGTATCTGGGCTACAGGGACTCCACTGCTGCAGCCCCTTGTGTGCCTGGTGACCAACTGATGCACATGGGAACGTCTGTGGGTTGTGAATACACAACACTTAGGAGGCTGGAGTGAAAAGTGCTCTGCTGTTATATGGATACAGTTATTTTTAATTTTGCATTGGGGGATGCACAGCTAAAAGCCAGCAAATGAAAGCTCATATGTTCAGAGTCACCTAGAATTAGACACGGAGCATATGCAATGTTTAAACTGAGTGCAAATGCATGTTCGCATTAATGGAGCGGGGTTTTGCATCCTGTCAAAAACAGGTGGAGCTCGACCAAGGCTGTGTTTTTATCACATTCCCTGAAAACCACATGGCGCAGACTCCACTTTGCCTGAGCAACTGTGGCTAAGTAAATATTTCAATGAGATATGGGAATAAATTATCATACAAAATAATTCATGGGCATTTCTGTAAGAAAATGTTTCTTTGGTTTTGACTCAAAGTTTCAATGGAAAAAAGAAACCTGTACAGAGTAAAAAACCCTTTTTGTGGGTCAGATGCTGTGAAAAGTTAAAACCTGAAGAAATTAATGAAGTGTGCTGAAACTCTAAGACAGAGACCTGTAAACCAAGGGTTCTGTGTGGGCTGAGATGTTACACTGGGTCTAGCCTTTCCAAATTCAGGCTTATTTCAAACACTGATTGTACAGATGCTCTTCTCAGTGCCTCAAGCTAACATGACACTGCTTTACTTTTTTTTTTTTTTAATCCAAACTCGAACTGGATTGACAAGGAAGTTATGGTTTAAATGCTTCCTATGGTATCCAGTTCCAAAGAGAAAGGACTGTGAAAGTACTCTTCAGTCCTCAGTGGCAGTGAACAGGAAGAGCAGCATTTCAGTTTGGGGGAAAATCCCTGATGAATTGCACTTTAACAGAGGATAGGAAAGGGAATGACTCCACAGATACATACATTGGTGTCCCTCCCTCCTTCCTCCCTGGACAGTCTCAATCTGCTAAATAAAGCTACATGTAATTCTGTCATCAGTATCAACAGTTCTTATCCTCAGAGTCTGGAAAGGTTTGTTCACTAAGATACAAAGTTCTTGTGAAGACCTCCCTACTTATGTCACTTTTCTATGCATAACAAAGCGATCATTATTGCCACAACCGAATATTAATGTGCTTCACATCTAAGTTTAGAAATAATAATATAAAAAACTCTTTCCTTGTCTTGATGGATGTCAGTTTCTTAGCCAGGGTTGTCAGAAGCTACTTATTTGTTCAGAGAAATAAATTAAAAAGGACATTTTATTTTCAGAAACCCAGCTAATTTAATATTGCACGTCAGAGCATGTGAAAAGCAAATGTAGTGGGCGTACAGGTGTTCATGACCTCATGATTTGAGTCAGGACACTGAAAGAGGCCAGCCAGCAACCATACTCCTTTCCTCACTCATGCATGTACCCAGCACAACCCTCAGCCCCTTCCATACTGAGGCCTTCCAACACATTCATTGCATCTCCATGCATTCCCTCTAGAAATCAAGGTGAATTGTCCAAATGCAAAGCACAGAAACTCTTTTCTCCTCTGTATCCACACACAGATCAAATGGGCCAGACCCAGAAACTCCAGCAAACTACTAAAAGGTCTTTATGTACACAGGAATTTAACACCAGAAACAACTGGCTACAATAAAAGCTGCCAATAAACTTCCAAAGCTGCCAAAAATCAGCACATGCTGATTTTCATCACTCTCAGAATTACTTTTGCAAATGGGGATGATCAGACAATTTTGGGCACTGTTGTGTTGTGCTTTTTTTCCCCTGCAAGAGTAGCTTTTTGCCAAATTTTTGAGCAAAAACTATGTCCAACAAGCTCTGACAGTGAAGGAAAATGCTACTAAATGCTCCTTTAGAGACAGGTACTTGCATTGCCCAAAGGGTCATCACTACAACCTATGAAACTGCAGTGAAATGGAATTTTGCTAAAGCAACAGCTTGTTTTCCAAGCTGTGAAAGTCTGTGTGAGGATTTGTTAGAGACCTAAAACATTAAAACAAAGAGCAAACAGTCTTGTAACCTGCATTTAATGGTGTAATGGTAAATTAAGTGGGGAATGTACAGTTTAGTTCCCTGCATGAGAGGTGATCAGCTCTGTGCTCTTCATACTGAAAGTATGTAAATTCCCTTTATTCCTCAGACAATTCTTCAGAGCTGTCATTTATTGAGTGTCACATTAGAAGTGTCTCAGCTTGAAGAAATAATGCTGTGTGTGCACTGAGGTTGTGAGCTGCAGCAGCCAGGGTCACACAAAATCTGGACCTAATTTTATGTAAAGATGGCAAACCAAAAATAATGTGCTGTTGCTTTCCTTTGCTCTAAGAATTAATGCTAAAATCTGCAAAGCTGCTGGTAATAAGTTGTAGTGCATGTACATTTCTAGGCTGCTTAAACCCCTTTGAAAAGTCTTCTATCTAGGAACAACAACCCTGACATTATATGAACTGGATTTCCCCCTCCCAAAGCTACATTGCAGGCAGCAGCCTACTTTAAAATAACTGAAAGGGGAAGTTCAGAGACAATTTGTGTGTGAGCTCCAAGCACAGAAATCGGTTATCTGCACACCAAGCTGCACACAGGGGATGACTCTGTCCCGCAGAAGTGCAATTAAGCTATGCTTTTTAATTGTTTATATATTTTTAAACCCAAGAAAATACTGTTCTCTGCTTCAGAATGTGATACCCCTTTCCCTGCTCTGTGGCCCAGTGCCCACACAGGACACAGGCACCAGTTGCTCTGTCCTTACTGCATCAGCTAGCCCAGTTTTCAATTTTGAGATGCTAACACAAAAAATTCCTTCAAGATAATGTCATGATAAAAATCTTAAACGAGAGCAGCCTCAATTAAAACAGTTTGTCATTATGTATAGGACTGGTACAGTAAACTTTCAAGTCCTACAGAGAGCTCGTGACAACATATCTTTTAATAGGCACTTTCATCCACTTAATAAAGTGTAGTGATAAGCTACTGAGCTTTAAGGAATAGAATCACTGAATCAATAAAGTTGGAAAAGATTTTCAAGATCATCAAATCCAACCATCAACCCAGCACCACCACCATGTTCACCACTAAACCATGCCCTCAGTGCTAGGACCTTATTGGACTTTGCACACACTCTTCTGTGAATTTGCATGTGAAATGATTTTGTACCCTATCTAGAATGGCACACAGAAATATTAATGTTCCTGGTGTTGACCACCTCATTATTCTGGTCTCTAGAATCTCTATTTTATTTTTACCTCAGTAAGAAGTGAAAGATAACAATTGTTAAACAAGAGCTAGCAGCACCTAGTTATTTAAAGTGGATACACTGCTTTACAACAAAAGTAGATGATTAAAGGTAAGAAAAGAGAGATGCAGCACAATTACATTATTGCAGGCTTAAATGCCTTCTAGAAACTTTGTGGAGGTAAAGGGTAAAATCAGCATATTTCCCATGGTAGGTTTTGAGTTAAACTGTTACCTGTTGTCAAGTTTTGCCTTATACGCACAATACACTTAAAATGAGAGCCAAGGCTTTCTGATAGTCCTGCTATTGGATTCTGGAATGGAAAACCAAATGCAATCTAAGGTTGTAGGACCCTAGAAAAAACTTGGGAAGTCAAAACTATGGAGTTTCACAGATGTTTGTGAGTGATCCAAGCTAACATTTTTAATCCACTCTCCTCTCAGATATTAAAAAAAGAATATTTCATAGGTGTACCCCGTAAAATTAGGATAGCTTTGATTCAAGACCCAGAACAGCTTCAAGAGAATAGTATCAAGAAAAGATAAGTATCAAGAAAAGAATAGTATCAAGGAAAGATATATCTCCTAAGGAGAGATTCCCTCCTGTGACAGTGGCAAAATTGGGTCATCTCCTAGATGCTAGCATCTATAATTCTTGAAATGCAGATAAAAATAAATGCAAAGCATAAACTTTCATAATATATTTGAGTTATTTATGCATATACTTACTAATCTGTCTTTACTGCCCTTCCAGCTGCATACAGAAACAATTAGATCCCTTTTTAGAAGGGGTGGTATGGAGCATGCAGACCTATAGCTTTGATTTGAAGATTATGACAGGCAATCAGTGTGTGTCAGAGGACGCCCGCATCAGCAAAGAGACATGTTAAAGCCATATTTGAATTTTCTTTTTTAGGACTGAACAGTTGAGTGTTTCCTTCATGTTCCGAACACAGTGGGATTGGGAAATATTCTGAATTTCAGGCTAGGAGAAAAATGAGTTGCTGCAAATTATAGAAAAATGAACAGCACTGATTTTATTCCTCACTTTCAGCAGAACTGAGTCATGCATAGCAGAAAAAGGAAAGCCAGATGCATTCCTAAGTCTGTTATATATTTCCACCAGAAGAAGTATAATAACTAGAAATTAACTATTTCCCTATATTTTTCACTCTCATGAGATAAACATTAAATTTGGCTAATGAACTGAAAAGAAAAAAGAAAGTCTGTGGATTAATATTTTTTAAATGATTAAATGAAACAGGAATGCAGACAGGAAATTAAAGGCTGTATTAATACTGGTGTATTCCTGTATTTCCTATATTAATACTGGTGTACAATGACAGCAGCTAAAGATCCCTTTTAAAAAGACATCAATATTACCTCTATAAAGGGTTTACCTTGGTTGTGACAATATGAACTGAAGCTATTTCAGCTTGGAAGAGTCGGATTGCAAAGTCACAAAACTGTTAAAGATGCAGACTAGTAGCAAGAAAATATCTAAGCTGAGTAAATCGGTTGCATTTTGTTTTTGAAACTCAAACCATTATGTATTAAGTTTGAAAGAAGCCACTACAAAATTGAGAAACCTGAGCAGGACTCCCCAGTCCCTTCTGTCTCATTTCCACGGCTAGTCTTCTCACACCCTTTGCCAAAGCCAGGCTCAGATCTGCCCCACTGTGCTTTGTCAGGACAACAGAGCCAGAGAGGAGCATAAACAAACTGCTCTGTTTTCTATGGAAAATAACAAAGGTCAGCTTTTTTCCTCTCAAGTCAAGTCACTCAGTGGCTACAGTGAATATGAATGGCTGGACAAATGTCTAAGACTGTCCCTGGAGAGGAGCACTCTTTGCCCTGTGCTTCTTGTGGCCAGGAAGAACATAAGCCAGACAAGTCTCTTTTTAACTGCAAAGTGCAAGAGAGTCAAAACAGAGCCTAAATCACCCCCCAAAAAAAGAAGTTCTTGAGATTCAAGCTCCCACAAACTTCCTTTAGAGACAGTTATACACACGTGTACTGCTCACACAATCTCATGCAGACAGCTTCAATCTCAGCTAGTGCTGTTTCTAATGACAATGCTACAATATGTGGTTTAATAATTCCACTTGTATTCTTTGAGAGTAATGACCATTGTTGTTCCTTTTTGTTTTGCTGCACTTTCTGTCATTTTGCTAGCTTCCATCCCTAATGTTTTATTATTCAGGTCCTTGCCCAGTCTGTCTGCTACCTGCTCATTAGAACTCCAGTGGCAGAAAATGTTCCTGCAAGAACCTAATTCTAGTACATTTCAATTTATTTTCAGGCTGAGTGAGTCTAAAAGCTCAGATTATTAAGGCGAGCTTGCAGTGATGTATCTGATAAACTGTGTTTTGTTGTAATAAGGCAAAGAGAAATTAATCTATAAAGTTTTAACTTTATACTTGGAAAGCTAAACAAAAAAGTAAGTAAATCTAGACCCTCAAAGAGGCATGCCTCCCCTGGGGTTTAAAATTTAAGGCATTTCTTTGTAAGACATACGAGAGGGATATATGGCAAGTAGCGATGCAAGCTTGTTCTGATGACACTTTCACAATGGAAACTCACTTTCGAATTCTCCAAAATAACTTGAAAATTTCCAAACAGGTGTTTTTAGTTTAAATTGCTAATAAAACCACTGAGTGGGTCAGGGAGTTGAACCTACAGCAAGCTCCAGCAGCACATTTTTCTATGTAATTTTAGGGCTGAGTTCCTACGGAATGACTAGAGAGTTATTTATTATTGCACTGCAATGCAACTTATTGCACTGCAGTTATGGCTATAAAATATTAGCAATGTTAAATAAATTACAATATAGTATATGAGAAAAGCCTTCCATCAGGTAGCATCTGGGCCTCCAAACTATTCAGAACAGGCCTCATTAATATCTCCACTTTATTTTAGAAACATTTATTTACTAACACTTAATTTAAAGAAAAAGAAAAATAATTCTAAGAGTTTAATCATAGCTAATAGGTTTACAGCATGCACATTTTCTTCAATTTATTATTAAAAACAGCAGCAAAAATTGACTGTGATATTGAAAGAGCAAGAGAAAATTAAGCAATGCCTCATCTACTACTTCCAACTCAATGTTAAGCACTCTGGGCCTTTTAATATAAATGACAATTTTATTGCTGGCATTAGAGAAGTAGTTATCCTGCTCTCTGAAAATGCCTACCACTTTCTGGACAAGTCTGTGGAATATGTGTAAATGATTAACCACAGGCCAGGTCAGCTCAGACACGGAGCAATTACAGACTACTGCTGAACCTAGAAAACTTTAAAGCCACAGGCCAGCAGAGGCTCTGGATTGAGAGATGAAGACTAAGCCACTGGCTGGCCACTCCTAGCAGAACAAGAGGATCTCAACAGAGTCTTTCCTGTTCCACTGCATTGATTTTTTTCTCATTTCCTGAGGCAGGACCAGTGTGCACATATCCAGCAGCCAGCACCATTGCAGTCAGCCCCGGGAGGCTCAGGTCTCCACAAGAGCTGTAACAGCCCAGAAACATCTTGTCAGACCAGCCAGCCTGAGCCGAGGGAGCCTGGCTCTAGCCCAGTCATGCCTTAATGAGAATATCATCTGCCTTATTACAAGACACCAAATAAAACTGGATATTTAGGACTCATACTGTCATGAGAGGGCAAACTGCTATTAAGTATTAGCTTACCACTAGGTATCCAACCAATTTCACAGAAGACTAGCAGCATCTCGTTAGGTTTATATATAAAAACTGTCATCTGTTCAGTCCATTTATAAAATGTGGGAAGGCAGCAGGAAAGCTGAGGATTCATGAGGAGTTCTTGGAGAGAAACATCCACTGCTCTCTTTGTCATTTCTCTCAGCCTTTGATTTTAGCCTCATCCTGTCACAGTTTTTTCTCCTCCTTTCTGCATGCCCCCTGCTACTGCAGAACCACCAGTCACCCTGTGCACTCCATGACAGAGTACACTGATGGAGCTTCTGTCTGAGTGTTCAGCACCAGCACAGCTGTCAGCAGCTGTATGCTGGTTCTGAATTTTTATAAGTTGCTTTTAATCTAGGGACAAGGGGAAAGGAGGGCATGAAGTGCACAGGGGAAGGCAGAAGGCTCCCTACAAGGCTTGCTAGGCCTACAAACGCCTACAAAGTAGAAGTAGGCCCGCAAGTGGAGCTGCAGGTCAGCAGGAGGGCAAGGACTTCAGAAACGCCACTGAGTACATAGGATCCAGCTAGGAGGAGCTGTCTTCTACAGTTATATAGTCTCAGGGACTTACATCACCTTGGCCTCTCCTGATCATATCCTCTTGGATAGCTGCTATTGCCCCGTTTCAAAAGTTGGCAGATGATGCAGAGCAAACAGCTGAGCCAAAACCTGAATTCACATCCCATGATTCCCAAGATGCAATCTCAAATCCAGAACCAACTTTGTCACGCTTCTGCTTTTGTCCATGTGCTTAGAGCTTCACCTCTGCAATACACAGAAATGCTGGTCTGCACAGAGCTTCACAGCCCACAGAGAGGGAGGCACCACAAAGCCCCACACGCCAACTCAGGAAGAAACTGTTGGCGCTGTGAAGACCCCTCCAAAGCACTCTCTTTTGACACAAATGTCAATGGCAGTTTCTCAGGAGAAGACCAAGTCTTTGGACTGAGAGCACAAAAAGGGTTTGCAATGAGGCCACAGACCTGGAAAACAAAGCACAATATGTTCTTGGCTTATCTACAGCTGCCATCTCATTATTTTCCACCTTGCTGTCGAAAGTTCCCCAGCACACTAGCTGGAGAAGCAAGTCTGTAAAAGAAAATATAAATACAAAAAAAAAGACAAAATAAAATATTTCATGTTGTCAATATGATATAGCCCTTGGCCAGCAACCTGTGAACAGATTTGAGTATTTGGACAACCTGCTCATAACAAAAGACACTGCAGACAGAAATACAGGAGTGTGTCCAGTAAACACAGTGAAGTGCCAAGGCTGAGGGGATCAGTAACCACTGAAGAAAAACAAGGTATTTTGTTTCCCACAAGCCAGATAATCAGGAAGAGGAAGATGAGGAAGAAAGGGAGAAGTCCTGCCCTGAGCATAGTAAGATTCTTCATGGATGGAAGAATATTTGCTGCACTGCAGATACACTTACACATAATAAACCTGAATTCATTAATACTAAATATTGACGCTCAGCTTGTAACTCATCCAAAAAAGCAATTATGATACATCATGTTGATGGAGAGTATAAAACCATTAAAATTTGGATCAGTCACACAAGATACTGTGTCAATGCATAGTTAACAGTAAAATCCCTAGTACAGTACATTTAATGGGAATAGTCCAATGCTTTCTAATAAAGTAATGCAAAATCTGTTTTGCTGTGACACTGCCCTAATTCCAGGTGGGATGGACTTAATTTCTTCTCAGTAGCTGTTACAAAGCTGTGTTTTGGATTGCTAATGAGAATGGTGTTGATAATTCCTTGGTGTTTTTGTTCATTGCTAAGTTTTATTTAACCTAAGTCAAGGACTTTCTTTTTCTAATCTCATGCTCTGCCGGTGAGGAGGTACACAAAAAAACAAACAAACAAATGAAAAAAACCCAAAAAACCTCCCCAAAAACAAATTAAGCATATCTAATTTATCTAATAAACGAAGAGACTGAATGTTAGCTGTAATATTTTCCCAGCAGCCTAACACGTTACAGGTGTCATTTATGGGGGACTTAAAACAGAGAAGTGAGCTGTTAGCAGCAGCACCTTTCACCTCATCTTCTATACAAGAAGAGACTCCTCAGTGCCCATCCTCAGCCTGTTTCCAGTCCACTTGAATATCTTTGAGAAAGAGCTAAACAACAGAAATTCCTTGGCTGGAGATGAAGTGTGGGGCAATCAAAAGCCAGACCCCAGGATGTGACAGTCAGAGTACTCTCTTCCACAAATAACACTTGTCAGAGATTAACCATGTGGTCTTTTAAAAGGCAGCGCATTCTCTGCAGAAGTCATTGTCCATGCACGTGCTGCTGGATATGGCTTCCAGCTCCAACAGCAGAGTAGCCTTGGAATCAAAGCCTGGTTGAAGTGGAGATTGTAGGTTCTTGGAATTACCAATAGCTACTTAAAAGATAGGTAGCCTAAAGCACATTCCAAACACACTGGAGGGAATCTGGTACAAGCTGATGACAGACACAGGTTTTAGGGGAAGTAGCTGTCCAGTTTGGCACTGGGAATACATCACTACAACAACATGACCTACACAAGTTGTGGCCATCCCTTTGGATAACCCTGTATATAAACATATGGTACCAGTAGTAAAGCACTGGCTGACAGGATAAATTGTAAAAGACATAGTATTAAATCAAGTATTTTCAGGGCTCGGGTCCAAAGATACTAATCCTTTCATCAGGATTCAAATTGGCAATATTCCATCTCGGAGGACATTTTTCTGCTTTCTGGAATGGATATAAAATTCATCTGTTCAGGAGAGCGAACCCTCTTGTCCTACTCTCAACTCCACTACTGAGGAAAGGCATAAAACCATGTTTGCCTTCTGTGTATCTCCAGAATTACCAGAGTGACCACGAGCGCAGTGACAATGCAATGATAATATTTGAGGAGAAGTAATACTCAAATGTAAGACTTTGTATTGTGTGATGGTACAGGAGCATGCAGCATGTTTGACCTACACCAGGATCAAATATCCTCAGTTACTGTGTTTTGATACAGGCCCACCTTAGTACATGACTTGATCAGATTCTTGAGTTCACAAACAAACACAAAGTTTGTATTTAGATCTGCTGACGTGGGTCTCAATGCTGGCACAAGAACAGTACTCAACATTTCTTTGTTTGGAAATAATTCCAGTGTTCTAGATACCACACCATGAAACTGCTGACTTTTTTGTGGTGACTGCCATTCCCTCACAAAACTCATCTACAACAAGCAGTTCTCCAAAACCAAAATTGCCATTCTGATAAAGAAAAATAATCTGATGATTTAAATCAGACAGCAAGTAAAACAATTTGGAACTACTTGAGAATATTCCATCTGCCATAATTTCCTTGAGTTTCTGTTTTACCATTTTGTTTATTCTTGAGGCCGAGCCTGAGAACTTATATCCATACTTAGATCAAACTCTATGTTGCTAGTTTTGGCAATCACGTATAGTAAATATCGCAGTATGTATAAACAATAAAAATGTCTATGCACTAGGATGTTTACAAGGTGGCCAGAGCTAAATAAATCATCATTTTCTGTGGTAGAAATAAAAGTATAATCATTATCTTGAAGGTTCTATTTCACCCTAATACCATAGGACAGGAGTGTAATACTACCACTGAGAATAAATAAGTTTACTATTTATGGAAGTGCTTCATTGATCCAAACACAAATCACAGTTCAGGTTTACCCAGCTATAGAAAGCCCAAGGAAGTATTAAATGAAATGTTAAAATTTATGTCTATGTTATATCTCAGGGAATTTAATTCATTATTTGCAAAGAAATTCCTCCAATTCTGTGTTGGCTATTGTATGTGGTAAGTGAAGAACCTCAGCCTGTGGGCTTCTATATGTATAACCAGAGCATTTTCAAGGCCAAGTTTTTTCTACTAGTATGTGTTAATGCATCTTACACTGTGTGAAATGTAGTTCAGTCAACTCAGTCTGAAAATCGAATAATTTTTGCTACGCATACTTGCCAGGTCAGGATGGTAAGTTTTTGGATAATAACTATGCTTTAAAAATAGATTTCTATAATTTAAAAATAAAACCAAGGCTTGATAAGCTGTGTTTTAGCAAAAGGAGAAAACTCCTTTTTTTCTAAGGAGAAAACTACTTGTTGAAGCATGATATAAAGTTTTACTAAGTAGAAACCATCAAACAACTGTCTATTTTCCCAATGTTTTATAAAGCACTTTTGTGCACAATACGTAAAACAACGTACTTAGCATTAACATCTTTATTGGAACTCATGGTCCTAGGATATAGAGTAAAAAGCATCAAAATCCACATCTTTAATAACTTTTTATTCATTAGTTTCAGCTCAAAGAAGTGCCATGGAATCATGATAAAGCATATTCTTTACTCTTTTTTCAAAGTCAAGTTTCCCTGTCTTTTCAGTTTTTTCTTGTGTTGCTTCTAGATGGTGTTACCCTGTCAACAAAGTGTCATAATATTTCTGGAAAGTACTTGAAAATACTTTTTAGATGCATTCTTTTAGGATAGATTAAAGCACAATTAGCCATTCCATTGCCTTTGAAAAACTATTACAAATTGTAAAGCCCAGCATATCGATGAGGCCTGATTGCACACTGCAGCCATTAGCGAGGGGATACATCTCATTTAGCCATCTCCAATAGGTAAGGAGGATGGGTGCCATAACCCACTCAAGCCTGCAAACACAAGCCACGAGCCCTCACCTTGCTTTTGGACAATTGAGACCCTTTCCTTCCAGCCTGCAGCATACAAAACCCAGAAGAACTGCCCTGGGAGAAATGTCAATGAGACAAGTCAAATGAGGAGCACAGATCTTCAAAGAATGACAAAACTACTTGCTCCATATGAGCAACTATATTTTGCTACTTAAAATGGCCTGAAGGAGCGGGAGCTGGTCAGGGAGTAGAGTTCAGTGCAGCCAGGGAAAGGCAGGGAAAGTGATAAAAGTAATGGGGCTGCAAAGCTGCTGCAGTAGTGCCTGAGGCTGTCTCTAGGAAGGGCTGATAGTATCCTTACACTTTTTACTCAGGTCTAGAAATGATCCCCTAGAAAGGGAATTTTGCTTCATAGCTAGAGGAAATACCTTTGGATCTATGAACTGCCAACAGCCACCAGCTTTCTGGGATGCAGCAATACAGCCTTTGAGCCTTGTGTCCTGCCCAGCTGAGGTCCTTGTGCAATAAAGCTCCACAGGTGAGGTGATGACCTACTTGAGGAGATGGATCTTCTCATGAAATAGGAGTTTCCTGTTAGGAATTTCCTAGCTTTATCTTGCCGAACCAATCTGCAGAGAAATGATGTGCCTAATTTCTGACTTTATAAACACTAGAACAAATCCCTTGTCCTTCATAAAATATCTCTAACTGACCGACATATAACCTCAGCTAATTAGGTAGATTCCTAGATGGCAAATATCCAAGATTCCTGTTTAATCTCAAGGGAAAAAGAATAGTGACAGAGATTTTAAAAGATTTTCAGGTAATTCATAGAGACATTACGTCCCTCATTACAGTCGTTGTAAATGCAGCAGAATTGACTGAGTTGGAGTTTCTGGAATGAGATGAGATACAACTTAAGCATGCTGAACAGCCCTTTCCTAAGCATCTCCTGTTTCCTACTCAGCCTCCTCAGACAGGTGATAAATGCAATCGCTCCATTTACTGGGTCATATTTCATCAAATGCAAATGCGTGTGTCACTGTACATCTGTGAGCACCCTACATGGCCTCTCCAGATTGCACTAATGGGGCTGCAGCTCAACAGAACCTGCTCAGGTCTCCATTAAGCAGAACTCGGGACAGCAAGGGATGCTGACACATGGAAACAGTTTAATCTGGTAATTAATTCAGGGCCTGTGTGAAAAAATAAATGATTCACTTCTTCAGAAGAGCTCTCTAATTTAATTCTCAGCTAAACAGGAGAGCAGTTTCTATTCTTTCCTGACCTCAGAGATCCCAGGGTGAGCAAATCCCTGAATCAATATCTGAGGTGATTCCCCCTGATCTGGGATCAGTTCAGACCTTGTTCGGGGTTAAACATTAGAGAATAATCCCAGACAGCAAGATTCCAAGTGGGATGGTCATACCAGAAATCTAATATACTGTGTTGCTAAATCAAGCAAGCTAAAGTCACTTTTATTTCTTTACTAATGCAACTGCTCTTAAATGTCCCAATGTCCATCCTACAGACCATGAGAAAGCAAGAAGCCAGAGCTAGTCAAGAACACAGGCAACCAGCTACTGATAGCCTCTGAATGCTAAATCAAAAATTCTCAAAATAAAAAGTAAATCGTTTATAAACGATTTAGCAGCTCAAAGCTTAGTCACAGAATTATCCAAACAGTTATAACAAATTTATAAATCTATGAATAAAATCATAAGCCCCCTTTAAGCAATTTATAAAGAAGAAAAACAACATGTCAATTATTTGCTGTAAAAAATATTTTCTACTTTAGCTTCTACTTAAGTAGCTGCAAAAATAAATAGCTTAACAGCCTGCAACCATGTTAGTTTGGCACAACTGCATTTGAATTTAACTCTTAACAAAAAGAATTTATAATTTATATTCACTTTCATTTCAGAAAAAAAAAAGAATATAATTTTTTTCCTGTCTTCATATTTATAAAGTAGAGGGCATGGACAGCCTACAGCATGTAAATGTGGGCTGAGGGAACTGCAGAAATGCCTTGGTTGTCCCAGGTTTATCACTGGGAATCAGTGGGAATCAACTCAGGATTCAAAAATTCCTGCCTATCAAGCATGAGATGTTCATTAGATGTGACCTATTTCCAACTTCAGCAAGGTTCAGATACAAATCTAAACTTTGTCTCAATTGTGAAAACATGGAGTAAAATACTAAATCCAAACTCATTTCACATCTGGTTAAATGTAAGTTTTGGGCCCAGCCATCAAAATGTTATTCTAGAAAACTCTTGGGACAGAAGCACAAAGCAGAGGCAATACTGCAGGATTGGGTATTCTGATGAACAGAAAAATTGGGAAAATGGATAGGGAACAAGTGAGGAATTACATCAAGAAGTAGCTGAGCTCCACTTGAGAAAAAAACAGATAGCTGATTTCAAAAAGAAAGATAATGGCAAAATGAACAATGTGGGGAAACCTGAGAGAAGCTTGTTAACTTTCGACACTTATGACATGGCATTTTTATTGTGCAGATCAGCTCTAACACTTTTGTCATACAAACTGAACAATTGCAGCTATAAAAAGGAGTCAGTTGATTATACATGAATATTTGTATGTAAAATAGGTAACAGTATGTGGTTACTTTTCAGAATATGGTCAGATCTATAGTTCTAGAATTGCATAGTTGATAATATTTCTAGTTTTAGATATGCAGCAGAAAACATGTGGACTGATTTTACTTAATCAAACAATTTAACGTTTGAACTGCTTTCTCATTTAGCTAACAGCATATAATAACCATTAGAACATGCCATAAAGTTATCATATTTGAACGAATATCATACTAGAGGAAATGAAAGCATTCCAGAGTTACACAGTCATTGAGAAGAAGATCAAGTCCACAGTATATAAACATTAAAAAGACCCTAATTAGAATCAAGTATTTTTGACAATTTTATTTCCAGCTAATTAGCACTGATGTTTTAGTACTAGGACCTGACTGCACTGTATTCCGCAATAACAATGATTTATATCTACATTCAAATAAATAATTCAGCAAAGAAAGATGCATAGAAGTGCTTTTGTTTATACTGCTGTCAAAATGAAATACTTGGGGAAAAAAATAAATGTTAATCATCATCCACTTTTAACAGGTTGAGACTAGACTAAGTGCTATTTACAGGGAATCAGCCGCCCTCCAGACTGGGAATAATTAGATACCAGAGCAGGTTCCTCGCAACCTGACATGTAAAGGCCAATTTCTGGCGTGTCCACGCACCCCCACATCTGCAATGGGAGAAAGAGCTCTCTGTGCACAGCTGGAGACTGCAGCTACAGCTGTGTCATTATGTGGCACGTTTGGGTGGCGGCCTTGCCCAAGGCTCTTACAGGGAGAGCCCTGCCCTGTACCTTGAGGGAAGAACAGGTTGATGTACTTGCACAATCCAGCATCTGAAACTGGAGCCAAGTGCCAGGACTGTGCTCCACCCTGGCACTTCTGCCACACTCCCATGCAGGGAATATTGCTGCCAGAATACCCCACACCTGCTAAAGGTATTTCCTCCAAAGGTATTTCCTCTAGTTATAAAGCAAAATTCCCTTTCTAGGGCACATTTCTAGACCTGAAATAACTAAGACGGCGAAGGCACATGGAATTTGTAGTTAGAAACACAACAAAATGGGATCACTGCATTTGGAAATGCGTATTTTCATGTCCAAAATCTTCTGTACACATGCAAAACTGTAAAGGTTACACGTACAAGCCTTAATATTTAATGCAGAATCTGTAGATGAAGCGGCCTGGAAGTACATTAAGCACAGAGAGAGACACTTCAGAGCCAAACCCCAGAAATATATTGACAGTAGGAAGCAGAGAATCCTGAATCACTCTGGTGCACAAAAGAATTTCTACATTTAAAGTCATTTTAAGAAAGAAATGATCTCTAGGCATGGCTGCTATCAGAAATGGCACAGAGAGTAAAAATAAAACATCAGAATAGTCAAAGATTGCTATGAAGGAGGGGATGGGCTATTCAAAATATGGAAGACCTCTCTTCATCTCTTTGCTTCACCACACACACTGCCTAAGACTGGCTTAATCCTTTATGTCATCATTTATGAAAGTATGCAATCTTTGGAGGCTCCTGTCCTTCCACAGCAGGTGCTCAGACCATTCAAACCATGGGACTAAAATGGGATGGGCTGGGGGGATTGCCCCACATTGCAGCCACACTGTAGGCATCAGGGGCACTGTGGATCAGAAGCTGCTCCAACCAGCAGCATGCTGGTATTTACACATGCTGAGGAGAAGTGGGGCATTACAGTTATCACTGGTCCTGTTTGTTAACAAAACCAGCTTAACAAGTAACCAGCAGCAGCTGCAAAATGGAGCCGTATTTTTTACTCCAACTTTCTATCTCTGTGCATAAACCGCCTCAATGAGTACAAATAATTGTATTGTCCTGTTTTGCTCCTCTGTAAGTAGCAGTGCACTGACTTCAGCCAGAGTAACAATCCACTCTGTGAATACCTTGGAGGTGATGTTTCTCTTCCCTTGTCCCAGCCCTACTTTGGGCCAGATTGCCAGCTGGTGTAGGCTAGAGAACTTCACAGGACTAAAAGAAGGATGCTGACTTATGGCAGCTAAGGATCTCTGCTCTGTTAAGTATGAGGAGGAGGAAAAGGGAAATTTATTAGTGCAGTTACTTTAAAAGGCCAATTACAATTTTACTAGAGGAAAAGCTTCAGCAGTTTTAGTTATTTACAATTTAACAACCATGCTATTAATTTAATTGATATAAACTTTTTCCCCCTCAGAAATAATTAACAGTATAAACAATAAAAATGAATTGAGCATCAATGAAGACAGTTTGGAGGAGACTTGGTGGTATTTTCCAATCAGTGAAGCCTTTATTGTTACCACTTTAATGACCTGAGCTTAGACATTCTGCTTCCTTTTACCATATGTCACTTTTATTCTGCCCTTCTGGATACATATGTGGAAAAGAGCAGGCCTGATGTATTTTGGAAAAGTTAAATCAGTCAATTAATTAAAGTCTTTGTTTTTATGTCACTAACATTCATGAAGTGGGAAAATAAAAAATGGATTCTAAACCAATAATAAAGAATCAACAGCATTAATTAGACCTTTAATAATGAGTGACAGTAATAACCCCAGAGACTAAATTCCATTTTAACCATGGTAGAAAAAAGCTGATGCGATAGACTTGTGGTTTTGGTTCACTCATAGAGATTCGTGTACCTCACCTGCTATCTCACCTGAGGACAATAAAGTCTCTGCTGAAGTCTCAGATAAGGTACCAGATTTGAAAGCAGTGACTGATTCTGTTGGATGGAAGCAATTCAGCTCCTTCTTTATTCCCAGAGAGCTGACATGAGTAGCCAGAGTCTGATTTCACACCAGTTCAACACATCAGTAACATTTCAGTAGTATAATTCAATCTCAGACTATGCCTTCACTTACACAGATAGCCAGCCAAGGTGAAAAATCAGGCCAAAAAGACAATTCCAGAAGCAAGGTTGCTATTGCCTGGAGACAGAAAGGCACATACCTCCCACATATCTATGCTTCAGAGAGAGATTTGCTTCATCCATTCACCCAGAACAAGCAAACCCACAAATAGAAGAAATGAAGCATTCTGCTTCAGGCTTGGATCCACAGCATAGTTGAGCTAAGATGAATCCCCTCTGCCATGGGCCTATTAGCAAGCAGCTCTTACTGCCTCAAGGGAAGAGGGAAAGTGGGGATAAGACAACTCCACCACACCCACACCTACCTGCTGCACTAGCAGAACAGGCAGGATGGGGGCTCAGCAGGACTGGAGCCAAGACATGAATTGGTTCTGCTCTATCCAGCCAGCTACAACTACTTCTCCTCCCACCCTTACTTATTTCTGTAGCTGTTACCCTAAACTGCTAGCTCAGCCTTGTGTTTTGGTAACTCCATCATGGCCTGGGAGGGAAGTGAAGGCATCTCAGCCTGTGCCTGCAGTTCCTCCCCAAGCACAGCCCTTCCCCAAGCTTCTCCTGGAAGTGCTGCACAAAGCAGTTTAATCTCTGAAGGGAAGAAGAGCTTGCAATCCCCAGTTCTGAAGCAAAGACACATTTATTTTGAGCAGGCTCTAAATGCTGCATGGCTCCATACTTTTTTTGCAAGATCCAATCAGTCAGACATTAAAACTGACTGGGCCTGGCCGCTGGATTCTGCTCGCTTGCATTTGACAAAGCAGCCATGGCAGCTCCTCATTTGCTCCTCTGTGCAAATGTTAGCAATTACAGTTCACACAGACATGAAATATAGGTATGCAGGCTTAATTAGAGCTGAAAAGATTTAAAGACAAATATTTTCCTTAGAGAAAACCCACCTGAAACCATACTTCAGACACTTGCTTGGACAGGCTCTTTGTGCCAAAAAGAGTTATCCACACTGCACTGTGCTGGAAATCTTTAAGGAGAATAAACGAATCAAGAGCTCAGAGCAAGCTTTAATTCCAAATGCACCACCGATGTCTATATTCCTGTGATCCCTTGACACATTTCTTTAACCAGCCAGCTGGGATTTCGGCCAGGCCAGCTACATTTAGTTCCAGACTAGAGGAAAAGCCATTTGCACGTTCAGCCCCCTGCTGTAGAGCAGCAGCACTAATAGTTATTGTTATGTTATATATAACAATGAATTAGAGCTCAAACATTAACGAGCTTTTAGCAGATGCGTTCATTATACCCTGCTGCAGTGAGTCTGAAACCAAGCAAAATGCTGTCACCTGTCTCCTGTGAGCTGCCTGTTACAGTTCTATACAGTCAGTCTACTGTCATTTCAAGTAATAGGAGAGATATTTTTGAACACCTTTGATCAGGCTTTTTTCACTTTTTGCAGAAACAGATGAAAATAAGGAGTGTCTAGGTGCCATGTCATCCTTTCCCCTCATGTACCACTTGCACTGACTGATTCCAGAGAAGAAAATTCCTTGGCTGATGGCAGAAATCCTGTCACTTTATCAAAGCTGGTGGCCCATCCAAGTTTATGTGCTTGAAAATTTGGCTCAGTAAGGATTTACCTACCATACCAAAATGTGGTCCTGGGTAGCAATGTGCTTCGTCTAGCTAGATTTAGAATCCAAAGTTAAATTTGTTTAAAACACTAAAACAGAAAATTTATATTCTTGAACAGACCCCATGTGGTAACTTCAGAAATCTGAATCTTCATAAGCAGATTAACTTTGTCATCTCCCACCATGAAACAGGAATATTTAAATCTAAAAATAGTATGCTAAAGCTGTTTTAAGTTGGATAATTCAGCCGGAGGTGGCTTTCATTTCATCTAGCTCTACCTAATTTGCTACAGCTAAAACCTATTTGAGACATGCTGAGCAAAATGGACAAGCAAAGCATCCCCTTGTCCACAGCTTAAAACTCCACTTTGAATCTTGCAAGTCACTGCACACAAGTCACTGCACACATCACATTTAAAAGGTCACGTTTGACCAAGCTATAATTAATCACACATCCTCACAATTTAATCAATTGGTAGAGAGATTATACTAGTAGCTTTCTGTAGCAGCATGCAAATCTTTTTGCCCTAGTTCAGCTTCTTTCCAACAAAGCAAGTTGTTTTACAGCAGAAATGTGAAAAGCAAATGCTCATCTGTTAGAGGAGACAAACACAGGAGATGCCTCTTCCGTTTGTTTTCCTACTTAAAGATCAAGGAGAATGTACATAGGTATGGGGAGGCTGATGTTTAATTATACAATAGCTAAGGAGAGATAACAATCTGTTTGAAGTGCTCTAACTTCTGTGACACTTTCTCAAGTGAAAAAGGAAGGAAGATACTTATCACTTTGAATGATGCCAGCTTAGATGTGGGGGAGGAGACAATGGGGAAGAATGTCACACTAAGGAAAATATATATTCAAATTGATTAATAAATGTAAACACATCATTAGATTAAATAGCAGGTTAGTTTCCTGACAGGTCGGTTGTCAGGAGGAGAGAAAAGAAAGAAAGGAAGATCACAAAACCCAAACAAACAGGTGCTAAAATAGTGGAGCTATTTGGAACTTGATTCTGTTTCTATTTGTGTGGGTGAGAATCTTTCCAACTACTGGATGCAGCAGGAGCAAGCCACGGTTGTTTTCTGCAGTTCTTTGTGTCAGTGTCAATTAACCAATTCCTACTTTATTCAGCTCATGTGCAATTAAAATCTAGATATTAGCCAGAAAGTGATTCTTCACCCCTGCCCAGGATTAGCTCTGAAGTTCTTTCATGAGGGATTTCTTGTTTCAAGGAGGATATTCTGGTCAGGAGTAGGCAGGGATACCTTCTTGCTACCTGCAGAAAGATTCTGTTTTCAGCTACTGAAATGTTAGGAGTAATCACGAGGGAAAATTCTGTAAGGGCCTTGAACTGATCAAATCTGCCAAAATAAAAAGGGATCAATTTTAGATTAATAACTTCTTGAACAGGGAAGGCAGAGTACAATGACAGAGCTTTTCCTTCCACTAAAATCCTTTATAAATATGTATTCTTAGTAGGTGGACTATAAACTTTAAACCAAATCTTTAGCAAAGAGAAAATCTATACCAAGAACACAAAGAAAAAATTAAATTAATTCCATTCTCTGTTATTTACTGAGGGATCAGAAGTGTCCAGCTGTGAATTTCTCTGCTCAAAAACTCTTATTTTTTTAGACATAAGAATGGCAGAATTTAGTATAAAATATGGACTGATAACCTAAGCAATGAAAGTGTTGACAATTAAATTATACAGTTGATTAGTACCCATTAAAGCAGAGGGAGAAGGGAAGTATGATAATTTAAGCGTAGTGTGTGAGAAGACATATAAACTGGTACCCTTTTTGAGGGCTCCAGATCTGATCACATAATTTTCTGCTATTGCTTACAGAATTTTGGCCCTCTCCATGATGCATATATTTATTTAATCTTACATACCAGATGTAAGATATACATGTAAGCCTATACATGTTTTAAAATGAAATGTTGCTTAATTTAAAATAAGATTTTTTATTAAATAATATATAATTTCCATATGCCATATGACACATATTGTTTGATTCTCATAGCAATAACTTCCACTTATCTCTGTGTACTTGCAAATACTCCCTAGAGATCAATGAAAGGACATATGGCATAATGGCATCCCTTCAACTGTAATCATTATTACTGGTACCTATTAAAGTACTGAAGGTGCACTGAGGGCTTGTCAAAGATGAGCCCTTTAATACAGACATTTGCTTTTTTCTTTCAACAAAATGAGCACTACAAAGAGGATACCTTATTTCTGGTGGTCTATATCATTTTGCAGTGGGGGTGCAGCTTTTGGAAGCACCTAGTTTTGACAGGAAAACTGGCTTAAGAAATTCTAGCTTCCTTTTTCTTCTTTCATAGCTTGAAACCCCTTCAGTTTGGCTCATGGCTTGGGTTAAAAACAACCCTTTTATTTGGAGGAACAACAGAAATTTCTTCTGTGTAAACATACACATATAAGTGTTCTCCTTTCCTATCTTGGAAGGTTTATTTTGGAACTATCTCATCCTATTCCAGCAGAACAACTGGTTACCTCCTGTTTGGAAAACACAGCTTTATTTCTGTGGCTCAGAGACAGGCAAAGCTCATGAAAGCATGCACCAGGCAGGGAAAATTGAATCCAGAACTACAGCTTCAGTTAAACTTTTCCAAATTTTTCAGAGCTGTCTGGATCCAGAGAGTTATGACTGTAGGCCAAACACCAAGGTTCAGTGCCTAAACTCACATGTGGAATATGCTTTTAATTTAGAAACTGGGCCAACATCCAATGATGGTAACAAGGACACTAATTTCTACTCTCCTTCCCAGTGAAGAACCAGTGGGTGTAAATGAGGGAACTATTTGTACTACAACAATTGCTGTCTGATGTAGTGATGGTAAGAGGTCACCATCTTGTGTCTGATACCAAGTAGGGACTCTCATCCCAAAATTACAGCTTTACTTGATAGCTGAGTCTCCAGCTTTCATGCTAGCAGGTCAGAGGCATCAAGACCCCCTGAACAAATCATCCAGGCTCTCCTCCTAACATCACAAATCCACACAGAAACAGACACTGCCTGAGGAATGCAGCTTGAACATCACACATCTCACAGGAATCCTCTAACTTAATTCTAGCATCCAAATACAAGCTCAAATATTGAGCTTGTATTAGTGCCTCATATTTTCTCAGGAGCTGCACTCAATACCCAGGCCTTCAGAAATAACTTGTGAGTGTGAAGCATGAGGTTGGTTTATTCTTCCTCAGAGCTTCTGGATGGTGCAGTTGTACAAATATCAGATAACATTATTTATTGCTTTCCAAACAGGAATAATTAGGATGTGTGTGAGTGTTTTTCTCATCAAGATGCACATTAGTAATTCTGGGACTCCACCATGTTTATCCACAAAAAGTGGAGTTGGCTTATCACTCCAGATGTCTGGTGCAAAAGACATCTGATCCCAGTAATAACCAAAAACCTAGGACATGAAACATGCAGGCCTAAGTAGCAGTTTTAAACTGTATTCTACTGCTCCTCCAAATAAAGCAGCTCAGTTTCACTTTGAATCACACTAGAGTTAACAAGCTGTTAACCCAAGCTACTGACAAAAAGGTTGATTGCCTCAAAATTTACATCTCCACAGCTGCTTAAGGAGTACCTTATTAACTCTTTTCATAACTCATCTTCTCTCTCTAATGAAAACTGAAAACTTGATTCCTGTTGTTTCCCTAATGGTAATGGAATTATATGGCTTCTGAACTTCAGTCTGTCTCAGAATCTGCTATTAAGGAATGCTACCTCCATTTCATATTTAGAGATTTTTTCCATTATTAAAAAAGTAAGACAAGATATAAAGGAAGAAAATCAGTCTGAGACTCCTAAAATGATCAATGACCTCTGATCCAGCAGCTTTCAGCTTAAGATGATGAAGAATAAAACGAAGCAGCCTTATGCAGGAGGTAGGGAGGATACATCCCACTGCTCTCACTGAGGCTGAGGGAAGTGTCTGTAGGTAGGACACACCAATGCTGCTGCCTCCAGCATCCCTCACACACCTCCATCGTCCCATCGTGGGCACAACCAAAATGGGACATCGTCCCTTCTGCAAGGAGTTCACAGTGTGAAGGTAGGAAGCAGGCAAAGCAGGGGGGAAGCAAAGGAAAACAGGTTTAGTGATTTCCTTCAGGTTTCATTTTCTAACAACAGCAGAGAGCAAAGAAAATCCTTCTCTCCAAAGCCCTACTTTGGTAACTTTTTGTCCTCTAAAGTGCTGCTTATGGCAGGGGAGTTCAAACAAGTCTCCCCAGCCTTCTTTGTCTGGACAGGAATACCCCTCTTTAAGCTTTTGCCTGATTTATGAGGAGCTGAGAATTTATTTACATCATCTCAAGGCCTCTTAGTCTTGAGTTGATGTAAGCAAAGTCTTTTGAAACATATATATACTTTCCAGGAGATCTTTTTTACTGTTATTTATACTCCTGTTACAATCTCCTAATCATCCTTTCTCGCTTCCTCAATATCCACATATCCTGGAAATCAGATGAATTGCAATTTTCACAAAAAGGTAAGCAACAGAGAAGCACATGCAAAAATTCTGTTGCAGGGAGGAAACAAAAAAGCAAACAAACAAAAACCACAAACAAACAAAGAAACAAACAAACAGGAGGAAGAAAAGACATCCAGTTAGGCATAAAAACATTTCCTGAGAAAACCCATGCAGAACCAGACAACACTTAGTGTTTGGACTTACAATTTTAAGCCCAACTGAACCACATCTATGTGGCCTTCTGCTTGAAGATGTAAACAGCTCCAGCCCCAACAATGCTTTTATGTTGAAATCAGCACTGGCAAAGCATGACATAAATATTTTTTGTCTCACACAGGAAAGGATTCCATTTGCTTTGGGAACTACTCAATGCTATCTACTAACCTCCAACTTAAAAGTTTTGTATAGTATGAAAATAAAAACAACCACACTCACACACAAAGAATAACAAGCACAAAACAACTCATGGGTACTCCATAGGCTGAAATTTGTTTGCACAAATTATTCAGTGAGCGTTTATGAATAATGAATGCATTGTGGAAGTCACAACTAGCTTATGAATTATTTATTAGCTGAAATATGGGCTGAATTTGTCAGATAACCTTATTTTCCACAAATCATTCAACCATCTCCTACATTAAATGGCACCAACTGGTCTCCAAACAGCCCTACCTGCAAAATATAATCTTTGTTTCCTGTGGCATGAGAGGAGCTTTTTAAATCAAATTTCTGAAGACCTTCCATAATATTGCCTGTCAAAGCTTTGCTTGAAAAACAAGTAATTATCCAGAACCAATACTAATGCCATCCTATATTTTAATTACCAAAGGCTATAATGTGACAGCTTGGCACCTATCCTATCAATCTCAAGTCTGAAAAGAGAGTATGGGTGGAAAATACATTAAAAAAACCCCACATAATACTTTAGGAATAGTCCTGCCAATCACAGTGCCTTTAAAAGGAGTCATTATTTTTGAGTTGTCTGGGAGAGAAAGAATAACTAAAACACCCCAGTAAGTGAATGAACATGATCAGAAATATAAACTATTTGATTTTGAAGTGTTTTAAAATGCTTGGGAAATTAATTCAAACTCAACATTTTGTGACATAGCTTCTTTTCTTGAAGGTGTTGCTCTTATAGCCTGTTTAACCAAGGACTCTGAAAGTAATTTATCAGTATATGTAAAAATCTTCCATATGGGAGGTAGTATTGGTGCACAGAAATTGTCCTAATGGACCTGAAGTCTAGCCAGCCTGCTCTCTTTGATGGCACCCAAAGTTTACAGACGCTTCCAAAAACCCTGCAGTAAGCAGCCAGCTCCCCATCATGCTCACAAGGACCAGAAGAGCAAGCTGCTGCTCTTGACCCAGTTCCTCCCTGGTGCCAGAGGCACACGGAGGCGTTATCATCGCATCTCCCCAGATCTCGGGCTCGCTTATCTCTGTCCCTTTCACAGCAGGCACGAGGCAGAAGGAAACTCCTCTCTGTGCCCTCTTTTCCCGCATCCCAGAGTCGGATGAAACTTGGCTGAGTGAACGAGGCAACATCCTCTCAAAAAGCACAGGGATTTTGCCAGTAGCCTCTGCAGGGCGCAGGCAGCAGCAGGTTTAATGCTGCAGGGCTGTGGGCTGCCGTGTGGGCCGCTGCATGCCACAATGCCCTGCTGCATGCCACGATGCCCTGCTGTATGCTGCAATGCCCCTGCTCGTGCCTCGATGCCCTGCTGCATGCCACAATGCCCCTGCTGCATGCCACAATGCCCTGCTGCATGCCACAATGCCCCTGCTCGTGCCTCGAAGCCCCGCTGCATGCCGCGATGCCCTGCTGCGCGCCCCGGTGCCCCGCTGCGCTGAGCGCACACCGGGCTGCCGGCGCGGCGGAGGCGTCGCACGCGATGCCAGCAGCGGCGGGGCTGCTCCTGACAGCCTGTCACACCTTCAAAGGACAGCGACGGGGAGCAGCTGCCGTCTGCATCGGCCGGGGAAACAACTCAGGTGGGATTTCATCTCCCTGGGGCTGGAGCAGCTCGGCACGGCAGAAAGCCGCTAATGATCGCGCGGTGCCGAGCTGATTGTGCTGCGTTTGCTGCTTGCTTATGCAATTGAAAGGAAGGATTGCTGCGGCAGAGCCAAAAGACCTGGGGTGCTCGTGACCTTTTGTTTTGCTTGCTGCAGTCTCTGGCAGCTTCAGGGGCGTGATGGCTCATGGCAAGCAGCAACCACTGAAGTGTTTATTCAAGGTACAAATGAATAATGATCAGGAGCTGAATCAGGACCCCCTATATCAGCATTCTTACCCTAATAATGTCAAAATGCAACAGGCTACTCACAAATAAACCATGCAGAGATGAAAAAATAGCATTTCCCCAGTGGTTTATTGCAAGTTCAGTNGCCCTGCTGCATGCCACAATGCCCCTGCTCGTGCCTCGAAGCCCCGCTGCATGCCGTGATGCCCTGCTGCATGCCACAATGCCCCTGCTCGTGCCTCGAAGCCCCGCTGCATGCCGCGATGCCCTGCTGCGCGCCCCGGTGCCCCGCTGCGCTGAGCGCACACCGGGCTGCCGGCGCGGCGGAGGCGTCGCACGCGATGCCAGCAGCGGCGGGGCTGCTCCTGACAGCCTGTCACACCTTCAAAGGACAGCGACGGGGAGCAGCTGCCGTCTGCATCGGCCGGGGAAACAACTCAGGTGGGATTTCATCTCCCTGGGGCTGGAGCAGCTCGGCACGGCAGAAAGCCGCTAATGATCGCGCGGTGCCGAGCTGATTGTGCTGCGTTTGCTGCTTGCTTATGCAATTGAAAGGAAGGATTGCTGCGGCAGAGCCAAAAGACCTGGGGTGCTCGTGACCTTTTGTTTTGCTTGCTGCAGTCTCTGGCAGCTTCAGGGGCGTGATGGCTCATGGCAAGCAGCAACCACTGAAGTGTTTATTCAAGGTACAAATGAATAATGATCAGGAGCTGAATCAGGACCCCCTATATCAGCATTCTTACCCTAATAATGTCAAAATGCAACAGGCTACTCACAAATAAACCATGCAGAGATGAAAAAATAGCATTTCCCCAGTGGTTTATTGCAAGTTCAGTTCAGGAATAAGTTCATCCCAAACGTTATTCCAGTAAATAAAGGAAGTTGAACTGGATTTATGTTAGCCTTCACTGCTTCAGGACAAATTGTGAGCTTGGAAAAAGTGGGACAATATACTGATTAAAGATATATTTATTAATAGATCCAGTTGGAATCTGTTTCTACTTTTTCATCTGGACAAATACAATGAAATCAAAGTGGAAGAAAATTTACCATCTTCTGCAGTGGTGATTGCTTCATTCTCTTTTTCTTTATAACTACTATCTCAATTCAACAGGTATTCTGCCATGGCTGAGATGTGGTTATTGCAAAAGGATGTGTTATCAGCATGGCCAGGAAATGATTCACTTGAGGCAAATAGAACTGACATACAAGGTTTCATTATAATTACAAAATTGGGAGGGTTTTTGACCACACAGGCTTTTTTTCCAGTGTGTATATTGTGTGACCTGATCACAGACTCATCACATATTCCCATTAAAAATCAACAAAAAAAATAATCAAAAGCATCAGTCTCCAAGGAAGAGGATAAAGACTAAACTGTCTTAGCACTCTCCTCCATGAATAAGCATAAAGGCCCTAAAAGAATAGCAACACAGCTGCTACAAGAAGTGGAAATCCCATCTTATGAAAAATAGTCACAGACCGTGCCTTGTTCAGAAGACCTCTCTTCTTCTGACGCTTTGAGACACTTGATAAATAAAAATGAAATCATTTTTTTTAAAAACTTTGGAGACTGAGACCTCTACTCCCAAAATTTCTTCCTTTAGGCTGAAAATTAAATATTTCATCATGTATGCAATGAGATTCTAAAACTGCAGTGGGAGAAAACTGGCTAATTTTAGGATTAGGCTAAATTTGCTTCAGGGTGCTTCACCAGATTATGAGAGACGTAATCAGAATTTTTAGAACAGAATTTGTTGTAAAAAATGCACAACTGCATCTCCTGTTCTGTGTTCAGGTGAGTAGGCTCAGAGACAGCTCTGAGTGCATCCTGTAAAAGCCTCATCCACCACAGGCTCAAAATCCTCAGACTAGGATGTTCCACTGTTTTCAATGCACACACAGAGAGAAAGATACAAAGGACTGGTAAAAGTGATTTGCATCTCTTTCAGCAGAAAGTATTGCAAAGAGACAAATGAGGCCACAGCAGTGAAAGCAAAGCAACTACAAACTACAAAGCTTTAGGTGAGGCAATCGGAGAGTATGAATCATCTGAGGAACTTTGCCACTGCTTGTCAAACAAATTACTCATCAAATTACACCTGCTGATCTTTGACTGGTTCTAATAAATATCCCAAGCTTTAAAAAGCACAGCAGTAAACCAGCAAGATTACATATCTTTGTATCTTGTGGTCTCATAAACACAATGAAGAAACCGAAAAGTCTTGCAAATTGAAGATGCCACTGAGGAAGCAAAGAATCAATTTTGATTAAACAAACTGAAATTTTAGTTCAAACTAAAAGTAGATCAATGCTTTCACTTCACAGAGAAGGAGAGAAAAATAGCAGGCAATGCATTTCTTTCTCGAGCTGTCATTTCATGTTCACCCTTCTGAACAAGTTCCACTCACCTCAGCTATCATAAGGCTACTGCAGACTTTTAAACCAAAAGCTTTGCAGGTCTGCACCATATGGACACTGCATCCTCTTGCAAATTCTAAGTTACTTACAGCCATATAGTAAATATTCAGGCAATCCTGATCATCCAGGCACCTTCTGCTACAGCTTTAACACCTGGGTCATATTGGTAGAGACATTTACATCAGAACATAGTGCAAAATTTAATCTGAAAATGGCTGAATCTGAGCCCCATCTGCTCATGGACACAGCTGTGGTTTGCAAAGCCAAGAGATCCCCAACTTGATGAACCAAAAGGTGACTATTTTGTGCTGTGAAACCTTGCACTCACCAGGACTGCAATGCTCAATACACACAAAAAACTGCCAACAATCAGTTCATCTAAACTTTGCAGGCTGCAAGTCTCCTAAAGCCTTGGATTGTCCAAAACCAGTCTATCTATGAAAGGCTACTTAGCAAACAAGCACCTAATTTTTCTTCACGTGTACATCTGCTCTCCTGCATGGATCTACGTGACTAAAAAATAGGAAAATTCATGTATGCAAATAATAACAGTAATATTAACAGTCCTGGATTTAAGTCAGGAACCAAGACAAAGAACCAAAAATTGAGTGTTTTAAATGAAACAAAGTTCAATTTGCTCTTTCAGTGAAATTAAAAGGTCTTCCTCAATGCACAGCCTGGCACTATAACTTGCTAAAGAAAGATTAATTTTACATCATGTTAGAGATCTTACACCATTTTTTTTTTATTCCTGAGAATTGACAGAAGGTTTCCATATGCTTCCAGTTCCAATGGCTTCCAGTTCCCAAAATAAGAAATGGAAAGGGTGAGTTGTAGGACTGCGAATTGCTAACAACACACAAATACAACTGACTACCTTGTTCCTTTTGTTTTGGCAGAAAACAGCTGAGAATTCCAATTCCTCTGCTGCCTCTCTCTGTTCTACTTCTGCTTCACTGCCTCTGGTCACAGAGATTTTCTTCCAGCAGGTTGACAAGCACTGTGGAACAAGTGGCACCTTAAATCACTGATGGTTCATAAAGCACATTGAAATAAACATGGATCAACTACTTTGGCCTGCAGATGATCTCAGTCTGTGTGGTGTCTCCTTACTCAGGCTCCCTTTTACTGCCCCGAGACTGCTCCTTATGCACTTCACTGGAAGCCCACACAGGCATATTTTCCTGCTGTCACTGGCACAGAAACAACAGCAAACCCACAGAACACTCATCCAAAGTGTCTGGAGATTAGAGCCTTACAGGGACAACAAACACGGGTGAGCGTTTTAAGCAAGCAGGCTGAATGTTTCCAGTAGATTAGTTGGTTTGGTTGGGTTTTGGTTTTTTTCCATCCCACTCCTACATTTTACCATATTTAATCTGGAATCTCACCTTATGTGAGAAGATGATGCAAGATTTTTCTGAGAGCCAGGCCATCTGCAGCCTGTGCCACTTATGATAGTGTTTTAGGTCAAGAAACAACTTAAAAGTGAGCATATCCACTGAATCCATATTCAGCAGTCATATTTGAAGGTTTTAACACATAGATGTTTCAACATGAAGTGACCTTTAATTTCAGTATTTTAAAATTATGTATCTAAAGAAAAAATTTGGACTTTGCCTCTTGAATTCATGTCACAGGGCAAAAAACAACCAAAACCCAGTAACTCTGATTTTGGTTTTAGTTGGAAAGTAAAATTAAAAAAAGGCAGAATTTCCTACAAAACAGAATTTTAGAAGTCTACATAATGCTTTTTCAATTCTTTACAATTATTTTGTAGAAGAAAAACATAACTATGAATCTGAGAAAAAAATTTCTCATGGCATACATAGTTATTACCTAATGATCTGTAGAGCAAAAAGGCACAAAGACAATAGATGCTGAGCTATCATTTGCTGCATTTGGAAGTGTTAGAGCAGGAGAATTCTCAACACTTGGAATATTTTTACTTTTACATGATTTATCTTCTGTGTTTCTTTGCCTTGCTTTGATCTCATCTTCTTCAGACCACCATTCTTGAGCTCTGTTCAGTAAACAGGGAAAATTGTGGGAATGTCTACCTGCAGATTTCAAAGCAGGCAGCTTTTAACTCTCAGTGTGCTCTTGCCATGCTGTTCAGATTAGAAATGGAAAAAACAACATTATGCAGTATTTCTGCTAGAATACACATGGGCCTCATACACTCTTTAGGTGTTATAAGAAAGCAGGCGATAGACTGACAGAAGTTTCTAGGGGAGGTAATTTGTTGAACAAACAAGAAACTAAGACAAGAAGAGAAAAATTATTCCAGCTTTCACAAATCTGTCCTGATATTTCATCCTCTATCAATAGGAGGAAAACAAATGGTCTCCAGATGCTAGTATCCAGTTCTTGTACCAGTTCTTTATTAATAAAAGCAAATCTGAATTTCCTTTCCTTTTACATGGCAGCTATAACATTTCAAATGCTAATACACTGAGAGCCATCATATTTTATATGCTACTTTTTTTAGTAAAGATCATTGCACCAGTATACAAACACTACTGTAAGTAGTCAGAGCTGTGTTCCAACCACCAAAAAAAACCCTCTGACAATATATTGTACCAAATATATTCACTTAGTTTAAATAGAACCTAGTAGCCTCCAACAGACACCTGAACTCATGTGCGATGCTTGTTCTAAACAAAGTCAATAAGGATTGAAAGAAAGCTCCCATAGTTGTATTTTTATTTATACAAATGCCTTTCCTCAGGAGCTGCAGGCCCATGCCAGGTGGCAGCAGCTCTCTTTGGGAACACAGGGCAAAGCTGGCTATGACACTGAGAAAAGCAGCTCTGCCTTGTGTCCCAGGTTCGTGCTGTGATGGGATTTGCAGCTGCCAGAAGAACCCAGCTATAGAGATTTCTACCCAGGCCACCTCCAGGATCACTGTCCCCCAGCCTCTGCAGTCCCTTGCCTCCCTCCTGTCTGGCTCAGGGAGCAGGAGGCACCACAGCATTATTTGTATGCACACCAGCCCCTGCACAAGCAGTAAACCCAAGCACAGAGAAATATGTTTGCTCTGTCCATAAAATGGGGCAATGACTGACAGGGACAGAGAGCACTGAGGCCTGAGCTCAGATGAGCACCTCTGCTGGTCATGTGGAATTTGACCTCACACCATAGCAACCCTCGAGGCAGGTTACTACCACTTTGTGAAATCAAACAGACACAATCAAGTACCAAAAAAGCACAACAAATGTGTCAAGCACACTAAAGACCAGCAGGCTTACTGAGAGATTTTTCCACCAAAAGCAGAAGCATTTCATTCTTAGTCTTACTCTATATAATATTCTTATATTATTTTAGTCTTAATGCAAGAGTTCATGGTATAAACCAATGGAATTCCAATATGGAATGATAAAAGACTTCCTAAAAAATGATTCAAAAAAATAATGGTAAAGTATTGTTTATTTTTACACAGGGGCTGAACTATACACAATTTAATAATGGAATTGACCTGGAGGTTTAGTGAGACTGTACAGCAGGAGCTGTACTAGAAAAAACAATACTTGCTATGCACTACCTTAGGAAATGGACTAGTATAGTTAACATATATATGTGTAAACTAACTATGAATATGCTATGAACAATTATTTACATTTCTTTCATTAACAAAAATACGAACAGCTATACATTTCATTAAAACAAATCTTAAGGTCTCTTTTACAAGTAGGTATTAACTAAAATCACTAACCAGCATCACCTTGTGTCAACAACACCACTAGAGCGAACATCCCAGTCATTTATGAGGCACTTTATGATAGAACGTCTACAATAAATATGCAGTTCTGATGGCCTTGCCATTAAAGACAAAGACTGAAAAAAGCTTTTTCCCTCCCCTTATTTACATGAAATAGACAAAAAAAGGTTAGAAATAACCAACCTCCCTTTCTATTTTGCTGTCACTTCATTTCACTTGCTCTCAAAGAATACCCCAAAGTAATTCTGAAAAACTAAAGGAAAAGAAAATATGAAATAATTATGAGATCCAGTACAAAGAGCGGGGAAAATTTATTGATTCAATTATTTTCCATCTCAACAATTGGGCATCCAGAAGTTGAAATGTATAAAGGAATATAATTTATCTTACCCTATTTATCCTGACTATGTGTTTAGTGTGAAGTAGAGCAAAAGCTGTCACAAAACCAAACCAAAACAAACCAGGAAGTTTGCAGCAAATCCCTTAATGGTGTGGCATCTCCTTCCACTAAGGGCTTCTGCAGCAAGACACAGCTCTTGGGGCTCTCAGTGTGGTCACAACAGATCACCCAGGGACAGGCTTCACTGGCAGCCACTCACCCCCTTCTCTTTAGGCAGTCCCTTGGTGTCACACGTGAGAGCCTACTGCAGATCCCTGGGACCCCATGGGGAGAGGAAGCCACCACCAGAAAGTCCTTGCTAAGCTCCCAAGGCCTGAGACAGCCTTCCAGAGCAGTCAGGTGTTAGGAGGAAAACTGGGACTCAATCCTTTAGCTACCTAATACAGGCTTCTGCTATTGAACTGCCACCACTGGAAATTAAAAGAGTGCCCTGTGACACAGGCCAGTGTGCCTGCAGCTCTGCTGTTTCTCATGCAGACTTTAAGATAGATTTCACCAGAACTAAACCAAGACTACTTTTGCAGCCACAAGGATCAGAGAATGAGCCAGAGTGACACTGAGGGGCTGATGCTGTCTCCCTAAAACTCCTGTACTTCCCCAAAGAGCTGGCTCCGAAGGTAGAAGCTACAAAGGAGCCTCTACAAAGAAGGGCTTGCCAGATAAAGCTGCTCTGGGTCAATTTTTCTGGGGAAGTGACCTGCAGTTTGGCTTTGCTAAAGCTTGTTAAAAACATCTACATTCATACATCCCAATGAATTTCCGCAAACAGAAAGATTCACAGCCCTTGCTGGGGTGAGGTGCAGAGGCCAAAGACCACACTCCAGGACAACCTGTCCCAGCCCTCTGAGAGCAACATCTCACACAACAGTAATGCACCTGTATGGACATACTTCAGTACTACATTACAGAGATACTGATTGAACACAGACTCAGATTTGAGCTCACTATTAGGCTGGTGAGAACTGCTTATTCATTTAGTATTGTAGGGAGTTCTTCAATTTTACAGCTAGGGTTGCACATTGGCTAAAAATGAATCTTTATTTCCATTAAAGAAAGAGCAATGGAAGAAGTTACCATTCTGAAAACAAGGGTGAAACCTCTGCTTTTCTGTTCACTGCCTATATTTAATTTACTATATGCATGCCTTTAAAACCAAGAAATTTAATAGCTTAGGATGGCATAAATCTTATATTGCCTACATAATAGCCATGGTGACACCAAGAAATGAAAACTTCATTGTGGCACAAGCTACTTTTGTGCCTAAAGTTAATTGTAGTATTCACCTCAAAGTGCAAACCAATACAAAACATTTTAGAAAAAGAGACATAAAAAGAGTCAATAACACAAGCTCGTTAACTTTACATGAACATCAGCATACATTAATAATGGCATCATAACACAGGAACACTGAACACTGCTACTTTTAAAGAACGTGGCATTTTCAAGCAAGCACAACTGTTAATTCTCTTACTAGAAAAACTGCATATTTTATATATTTCATTTTTTCTTTTTTTTTGTTGGGTGGGGTTTTTTGGGGGTATTTTTTGTTGTGTTTTTGTTTGTTTGTTTGTTTTTGTATTATCAGTTAAAATACATATAATGTAGATTTAGAGAGTGAGAGGGAAATGAAAATAACTGATGTTAGACATTTAGGCAGAAACCAGAGGTCAAAGTTCTTGTGTCACTTCCAAATGCCCTTAAAACTGCATTTGACAAGAAAATGCATTCAGCTTATTTTGTGCATAGCTTAGAATTCAGGGCAGCCCACAGCTCTCCCCCTTCCAAGTGTTTGGGAATGGTAAACAAATTGGCAGATAATTACATTCCGTCTCTTAGCAACACTAAATGTCTTGCAGTGAAGTTATTGGGCTTTTTTTCTGATGTGTACTGGTAATGACATTATTTCCACAAATTTTAGACCCAGTCCAACAAGCCCACTTTGTAGAGAACCTCCTGGATCAGCATACAGTTTACTGGCAGCAAAGATCAGCCAGTGAAAGCTACCATCTTGTTTGTAATCACTTGGGAAGACAATTCGCAATAAATATATACCGAGGACAAACAAATGACTAAGTAGGATGAGGCTAGTCAAAATATTTTGTCACGAGCCTAAATAGCCTTTTCCATTGCCATAACTGCAAACAAACAATAGAGAAACCTGTGGTTTAAACACAAACCTTTAGAGAGCAAAGTTTATCAGTTAAACTGAATTAATGAAATTTGAAATTTTAGAATAGAGGAGAGGTTTGGGACAGTTTCTCAGGAAAAGAATTTATTAAGGTAATATTTTCTGAAAATGTAATCCCACTTGCAGGCATGAAGGAATTCTAAAAAGCCAGTTCATGAAAGGGGAAATATTGCTGCCACTCCTCCCCTTCTGCAGATACAGCACAACACAGCAGCAGCAGACTGCTGGGAGCGGTTGTCAAAATCTTCACTACATTTTAGTGGAGTGGAGAGGGCCTTTGTTCAGTGCCTTCCCTGGAAATACATGATCTCTAAGTTTCCTTTCTCTCTTAATAATATATCAGAACAGGTATTTATAACAAATAAAAGATGCTGAAAAATCTATACTGTCATAAAATACAATAAAAAACAGTAACCTAGAATACCTTGTTCTTCCACAAGAGTTTTTATTACATGTTCCCTCCTTATTTAAAGGCTGATTTTGTTTTAGAATCCGTGTACATTGACTGGCAGAGATGCATGGATACACACTTTGTCACTGTGTCCCTAACAACACAGATAATATTTCTTCTCTCTTTAGTGGTCGATTTAGGTACAAGTACCTGTCTAAATTAATTCCCAAAGCAGGTTATTGTTCCCATACCATAGATCTTCCCCAAAATGGTAACCAAACAATAAACTGATGTGAAACAGAAGGAACAGGCAGTCTCTCACTGAATAGTGTTAATTATCAGTATTTGCACCTTGACTGATTACTTGGGAAATGATGATGAAAATCCGACAGCCTGGAAGTGGACATTGAAAATAAATTTTCCTCAAGTACAAAAGCAACACCATAAATCACAAAAATTAGCTTCAGCACATGGACTTAAGAGTTGGTCTCTCTATAATGCTTGACAAATTACATCTGCATAGCAGACAGGAGCCTAAATAACTTTGAGGAGTTTTGGCAATAATGAATTAAGACAAATGCAGAATTTCACAGTGTTTTGTTGCTGTGCAGAGTTCTCCATTTTAGTCAGGCACCTGGTGGTGTAGCTGGGCTCACACAAAGTTCTTGACACAAAAACCTCAGGTTCCAACTAGATGAGAAAGAAAAACTGCATTGTTTCAGTTGGACATCTGACAGGGGAGAAGCAAAGAAAAGGGGAAAATGATTCCTTTCCATTGTTTTAGTAAAGATCAGTTTTTCAGGAGGTCCTTTCCAATTACAAACCATGCCAGTGGGTGGCAGAGCTGGCACTGATAGCAGCATATGCTGCACCTGCCCTATAGCAAAGGAATCAGGGCAGAGCTGCACTGCTGCTGCTCCCTTGGTGCATGTTAAGGTGCAGGCAGACACTTGCTCAACTCCAGCCCCATCTCTTAACTTCTCCTTGCACACCACCCCTCATTCCTGTGAGACTGCAGCCCCGGATTTCCTAATCAAATGCCACACATAACTCCTTTAAACAAGCTAAGTTAAGAAAAACTTGTATCAGTCTACGTTTTGCTGGGTAAGGAGCTGGAGATCATTGTCACTGTCATTGTCATTGTCATTGTCGTTATCACCATCAGGTCTAAGAGGAGGTATGTAAAGGCACAAAGGTGTTTTTTGGAATGCTTTGTTGATAAAGGAATGGACCAAGGTAGGTTTTGATTTTTTTTTTTGCTTTATCCTCATTTACTCTTCTGAAATCTAGTAGAATCTAGGAGGTGAGAGCAAAAAAATGTTTCCAGAAAAACAATATATTTAGTATAGTTCACTCCACTGCAAGGAGCTCCTTAATATCTAATTTTAAAAATCATAATTAAAACCCCCACACCTTTATCTTCACTTCTTTTTCAAATGAAAGACAGACAGAAGGAAAAAAAAAATCTATGACCTTTTCAACCTTCATCCATTTTTTTAAATGCTCAAAACAGCATCGAAGAGGAGAAGAAGGAACGCCGGCAGGAGGATGCTGGTGAGAGCACCGACGCTCAAAGGCGGTTTCCCTTTAAGGAGCTGCCTGGGCTGGAGCAGTCACATGGCCACTGGTGTGTGTGGCTCTGTGCTCAATAAGCCATGAAGCTCTTGGGCTGAACCAGCGAGAGTCATGTGAGCCAGGGGTTGCCATGGCAAGCACATATGCGGCTCCCGATCCGCCTCAGCGCAATTCCATTAGCAATGCACAAAAATGATTTCCTAGGGAAAAAAAAGCTGCACTTCGCTTTGCCTAATAGTTTGGATGTAAAGCTGAAACAATTAAAATTATGTCTGAAATGGTATTTATGATAAACTGCTGGAAAACCTGTTAATCTCATAACAATAGCCATGTAACAAACACTAGCAGTTCAATCTTGGATAGCAGCTGCATTTTGGCATAAATTGTAGTACATTAATTTCAGAATATCAAGAATATTGAATTTTTTCTTCAGCCCTTTAATCACTTACAACTGGAAGGGAGAAGAACGGGAGATGGTTGTTCTAGTGAAATAAAAATCATGTCACCAACCCTAAAATTCACTCATTGCATTTCTTAATGTGGCAATGCACAAGCTGACATTCAGTGCAGGAAATTTCTGTGAAAAGTGTTCCCGACACTGCGGTAGCATTTTATCATTGAGTCCTAACATCTGGTACCAAAATTAAGCAGCTTGCTAATACAGCAGGCTAATGAAGACCTGCATCATATGGGCTGCCATGCCTAACTTGGTGACAGAATGCAGCTGGAGCTACTTGCAACCCAAACTTGCAGGTTTATAGAGGGGATTCTGCTTCTGTAGGGGCACCCATAGGACTGTTTTACCAGATTGAGGTCAATTCCAGCAAGGCACATTGTTCTTGCACTTCCAGGAACCTCACTATGATGCCAGGATCTAACATAAAATGTTCAGAGACCTCTGGCATACCACAGCCTTCAGTGCTTAATACACATACAGGGGATATTCCTGTGTGCTACTGCTTTCAGAGAAAAGTTATTCAAGTCCTAAAATAATCTCAGATAGAGACTCTACACAATAATTTATAAGGAGAATAACCATAGAGCCTAACCATAAAAAGTGAGTGCCCAAGCCTCTGAGCAATTATGTAAAAGCAGACAGGCCTCAAAATAATTGAGATTTTTAATAAAAGTCACTCCTTTGTCTCCATGTTTGTAGAAGTGCCTGAAAAGGGATTGTATTGGAAAAGACAATTGATTCTCTCAGTATTTCCTTCCCACCAGAAAATCCAATAAAAATTCAATTTTAGTTAAAGCCAAATAGATTCCTCATACCCCTACATGGGTTTCCTAACTCTGCCCACCGCTTACGAGGGGCTGCTCTCAAACCTTACAGCACCATTCAGCCTGTAATTGCTACCAGCTCAGGGCATGTGGGAGTGCAGAGCTCTCTCAGCACGGAAAGATCATGATGTTGTCTTTATTCTTTCCCTTCATTAGAGGATACTCTGTTGGGTCTTCATGGGTTAATTTCAGATCCATCTCTTTGTTAACCTTGTGCTTTTTTACTGCATCCCTACACATCTCACTTCCAGCATGTACTATAGGTTTTTCTCCAATAGCAATAAAAGGGAAAATCTCCATTGCAAATCACTTGCTGATTTAAAGGAATCAGAATACTTAAGCACAAAGTGATGCTCCAGGATTTCCTCTCCATTAGAGTGAGCAGTATTTAGCATTGATCACTATTATTTTTAATTGGATGTCCAAAAAATTGAAGACCTACATCACTACTGATCCAATCAAGATGTTTCTCCCACAACAAAATTGCATAACAGATTATACGAATTTTTACTGAAACTACCTTGAATCTCTCTGCCCATGGAAGATGAAATGATCAAAATCTAACCACTAAAATATTGGGTGTACTCTCAGGATGAAAATAACTGACTTTGTTGTGCTACTGAGTTTTGTTAATGACAAAATTGTTGATATCACACTCAAATTCATCTCATCACCAAAAATTAGAAGAATGAGATCACCAGTCAGGCTCCTACTAATGTGATTTTGGTGTTAGCCGAATAATTTTTTAATTACCCTCTCTTGGTTTACTTATTCAGATATGCCCATTGTGGATGGCTGTAGCATTGTCTCATGTCAGGGTCACAAAACTGAGCATAAGGTAAATAACTTCTCACACTCCTCAATATCTCTCTTTCAGCCCTGAGCATTCTGCAAACAGCAGGAATTTCCTACCCCATAGCTGCACACAGAGAAGTAAAACAAATTTTGTGTTTAATTATAGAAGATTATTCTCTAGATGGGCTACATTTTTAAACAATCTCTTCTTGCAGTACTAAAGGACTCAGCAGTTTCCTTTTGTCTTTAAAGATTCAATTAAAAGTATGTTTCCGAAATTAAATTACAGCATGAAATTAGCTAAGGGTATGAAATACGGCATTTGCCCTGGCATTCAGGGGAAGGCTGTTCAAAGCAATTCGCTTAATGGCTCCAACATGTGATCTCAACTTAATAACTAAAGTGCCCTCAGCTCACAGAGGATCTACTGGTGAGATACGCCCTGTATAATCCGCCAAAAAGAGAAATGGATTAAACCTAGGTAAATCTTATTAATTTATGGAAAACCCTGCAGTTACTCTAATTTTTGATCTTTTAAAATGTTACCATTTTTTCAAGAAACACACTTGTTGGCAGGAATATTTCTGTGGGTTGTAGCTGGCTTTGGCCTTCTCAATCTTGACACATTCCAGAAGCAACTGCCAGAGTCCACTGGAAGTGTTTGCTGCTCTGTAGCTTTCAGAGAGAACCGCTGGATGTAATCCATCACAACCACTGGGGACACACTTCAGTTTATTCTGTGCTGCACTAATATAGGGCAGGAAATGAGCAGTCCCCTAACTCCTCAGCTGCCCCTTTAGTCACCTGTTGGGTACAATTCCAGCTCATGCTGTGAGCTGGCTTTGCTCTGTGTGCACTGGGTTAGTGTTTGAGAGGAATCTAATTCCCATTTGGGATCCTTGGGTACTGTGCAATAAAAAGGGAAATGAAAACCAGTTCCACTGACACCCACCTTCTAAGGGACCAAAGCAATCCCCCCCGCTCCTTCCCCGGTTCCTGGCAGCTCACAGGGGCTGCAGTCCCTGCCTCAGCCCAGCTGGGCTCTCTGAGGCTGAGCTGAGCCCACCCGCTGGCTCTACAATTCCTGAAGGATGGCCCTGTGCTCAGGACACACCACACAAAGGCCTTTTTTTAGTTGGTTGGTGTTATGGGAGGCTTTTTGTGATGATGGTTTTGTGCATTTATTTATTTTTATCTGTATTTTTAACTGACTTCACTTAGGATTACAACTTAAATTAGAGTAGAAAGCCAGAAGGAAAAATAAAAGCATTCTCAAATTAACTATAAAACCCACAGCTAATAATGTCTCTGCAATCCATTTCTTCTCTAATCTCTCCTTGCTCCTATTTTAATCCAATCACATAAAAAGCTAATCAGTGCACATACATATTCCTCTTTTCATACAAATTTTAGCCACTGATGCAGCAAACTTGACAACAAGATGCCCTTCACCTGATGCTTCTGTTACAGAAGTGGTGTGACAGTCTCTTTTTCTAGGGGCATACCCAACAGCACACTCTCTACTTTAGGCTAAGGAAATAAACATCCCAATTAAACAATCAAGTACTATACTATGTTTTTTTGTGAAAGAATAGAAATAAATAAATAAATAGAAGTATGCATAGCCTATCAGGAGGGTGCTGAGGAGAACATGCAAAGGGCACAGATGCCTGCCAGCTGGATGAGGCTTAAAGCAATCTTTATTAATATTAAATCCAGCCAAATACAGCTGTGATTCATGGCCCTGAAAAGAGCAATGAACTGAGCTATTTTGCTCAGAGGAAACATTTGTTTTTCTTCAACTTTATGAACAGCTATTGTTAAATGATGGATTTTCCTGAAGGTACAGAAAGATTCACTCTTACTATTCTAGTGCTGGCACAAAGCATCAGTTCTGCTGGGTTCTCACACTGGGACTCTCTGTTCCCAGTGTCTAGGACCATGGCTAGCTGCAATTCTGCTACAACGGGTTGTGAGATTTCTTTCTACACGTATTTTGTACAATTATCTGTCCTCCACGTTCATGCAACACGAACTCTACATTTGGGTCACAGGCAATTACAAAATTTGAGGTTCATTGAGAGGGGTCAATGAACTTCAGCAGGGAGCACTTTTTGGTTACTGGAAAACTTGAGCCAGAACAGATCAATGCTTTTAGTTTGCATATGAATTGTGCTGTATTACTGAATGCATTACTCTACTGATGAAGTCCATCCTAAAACAGTTATAAAAACTTTACCTGGGCATGCTTGAGAATAACCTTCTTTAATCTCTATCCAGTCTTCATAACAACAGTCTTAATTAAATTCTACTCTATTCTTTGCAATTTTGTAACATACTTGAATACCTTTTCCAAACAAATGCAAACCTTTGACTGCAAATAACGGCACAACCAGAAACCTACAGCATAATGCAAAGTATCCCCATCTCCACAGCTCTGCATGCATATCTCTTGCTGAGAGGGCTTTTGGGTTATAGAAGAAATGCAGAATAATTTTAACTACATCCTGTAGTTGAAGAGTAATGAAAAGACAGTGAGAGAAGAGACTGGAAATAGAAGTGGAGTGGGATCAAATGGCTACAAAGAGCCCCCGGCATCTCTCAGCAGCAGCGTGCCCGGAGAGAAGAACTGTGTCCAGGAGGTACAACACACCTCCAGGGTGAGTCAGGGTGCTCAGGTGGCTCCAGCCTCGAGCCTGGGTGGGACCACATGCCCAGATGGGATTGGAGCAAGGCCAGCTCACTCATTTACACAGGTGGCCAGGCAGTCCTGAATTCCAACAGCATGGAGACACTTCCACTGGGTTCTAACAAGAACGGAGGTCTGGAACCCCTTTAGAAGCCTTCTAGGCTCTCTGTGAGCCCACACTCCTCATGTGCTTTTAAATAGAGCAAATTAATCCTGAGAGAAAAAAATGCACCCACTTACACTGTGGATCAGTATAGGTCTGAACAATATGTGGAACAATGAAGGGAAGGAGACCATGTAAACTCCCTGAGAAGAAGTAAAAGTTGTAGGCAGAAACCCTAAAAGGGAAGAGTTTTTGAAAATAACATCAAGATTTAGATAGCAAACTGGTAATGATTTCTGCTTTATTTCCTTGGTCTTTTGGATTGTGAGCCTGGATATCAGCCTCTATGGTAAATTTTAAATGACATTAATCACATGACTGTTCTAAAATAAAACTCCTCAGAATAACAGCAACAGCAATATAAAATAGTTTGCATTGTGTCTGTTGTTTATTTTGTGTGGCAATAATACAGGCAGCCATATGGATATGAGCATTTGGAAGGGAGGATTTGTTGGCTAGATCATCACATCTGTTTACTTAGAAAAGCAACGAAAATACATTTGGAGGTCACTGACTGCACAACCATTTTAGTTACTCTTAATGAAAAAAAATATCAGTGTTACCCTTTCTACATTGAATCAATTGCAAAAGACACTCCAGAATATCTTCATAAGAAAAGGTTTAGAAATCATAGAAAAATTAGTCTCTATCACACCTCATCAGCCACTTCCACCATAACAGTGTTATCAGGGCAATAACTTAACCTAGGATGAAATGAGCATGCAACATGTCCAGGAGGAAGATAAAGAAAACAACAGTGCCCCAGTTAAGCTTCCCCATAGCACAAATCTTTTCATCAAAGGAGCACGTACCACTGACCTCATATCCAAAAATCACACATTCACCAAGTGAACTCAGATTTGAATTAAAAACAAAAACAAATAGAAAAGCCCCCAAACAAACAAATGCAAACAAAACAAACACAAACCAAACAAAAACACCAAACAAACAAAAACCAAAACAAAAAAACCCAACCAAACAAAAAACGTCCACAACTTACATCAAAACACCAAGCAAAAAACAATGGGTTAACAAACTTGTAATGTAAATCTTAATAACATGCTTACAGGTACTTCAACTGAGGCTCTCACCATGGCCCATAATATTTAATGCACTTCCTTCACCATTTTTTTGAGGTCAGGCTATAAGCATACTGTAATCTAGCCAGCATAATTATTCATGCAAATTTAGAAATGCGCAGTTTCCTACACAGACATGTTCAGAAAAAACCAAAGAAATAGTACTTTAAACATTCTTTCACCTAAAATATTGTTCTGATTTCAAGACATAATTATAAAAAAGTTCATAATGACATTATTTTAGGCTATTTTTTATTCTGGTAAAAATATTTTGGTAGAAACTCTTCAGCATGTCCATATAGTCTAAGATTACACACATTTTCTCAGCTGAACAGGGCTTTTGGCAGTGAATAATCCCATGCATAGAAATCTTTTTATATTTCTTGCTGTCACCCACGCTTGATAACACAACTTTTAGCTGAAGGACATATAATTTATGTCTTGTTCACGAGGGAAACTAAGGATAGGAATAACAGAAAACTACAGAAAGATAATACCTGAATTCAATTATTTCCATGACCATTTAAAAATAAAGGAAAAAAGGCAAGAGAAAAATGTGGTCTTACTTTTGCTGATGGGTTAGTCTTCAGTACTTGGTTTGTCAAAGAAAGGAGAGGTTATGTTGACAGCTGTTCATTACAATTCCTTCTTTACTACAAGAGCTTAACTCTGCCACTGGCTGGCTGGCCCATTTCTGCTAGCTTTAGCACACAACAGTGCTCCTAAAAGCTCCTCCTCTTGACAGCATCTGTCTGGATACAAGCACAAGCAAGGCTTTCCATAGAACCATTTAGGTCCTGGGAACAAGCTACAAGTAAAGGAAACCATTAGAAGTAAATATTTTGATGACTAAGTCCAGGATTTGGCAGGCAGAAATTCATGCCCACTGACACCACCAGCTTTACAGTAGAGTAGTCACATCTTCACAGTGTTACAAGTTAAAAAGAAAGACTTTCCTGACAGAAACAGTAACTGCATAAAAAATAGAAGCCAGACCTTTGAAAACATGCACTCCTTAAAAGTTTAACCCTGATTAATGCAACATGTCCAAGCCTTCAGAGGAGGAGAGTTCGTTATTTGTTTCTTACCAAGCTTTTATATTTGTGCAATTAAAAAGGGAAAACATTGGTGAATACAATGGTGAACACAAAACAATAATAAAGTATCCAAATATGTGCATTTCGGTTATGGATGAGTCAGAAAGCAATTCCTATTTCTAACAGATGCCCTATATAAACTCCAAATACTCACCTTTTTCCTGGCACCCACAACAGCTGAGGCAAATCTACCTTCTGTTCCCAGAAATGCTGCCTACAGCTGATATTGTATCAGATCATAGCAAATGTACATCTCATGGTATTGCCAGTGAAAATTATACTGGTCTGTAACTTTATTTCCAATTTATAGGCTCTGTGGGAAATATGCCAGTACCTTCTCTTAATCTGGACACAGCTCCCTGAATAGACAATGATCATGTAATGAGACCAGATGAATAAAAGATGGAAGAAAAATTGTCTATACATTAGATCCTATATACATGTGTATTTATTGTGTCTTACTCTCAGCTACTAATCAGCACATTAACCTTATTTTCTCTGCATGAGCGCTAAGTACCATACTAAAATTAGGTCAGAAATTCAGATCAGCTGATTCAGCCCAGCAAGATTAGACAAAGACTAGTTGCTTTTTTTTTCCCCAATCCAATACACTGTGTTTATCTCCCACAATGTACAATGGATCCATACATTTTTCCCCACAATTAACCTATCAGAACCAGACACCATGAGGCAGCAATCACACTGAAGGTACATCAGTGCTTCTGAAGAAACACAGCCCAATGTATCCTTTGGGAAACAAAATGTACTATCAAACATTTTTTTTTTTTTTAGGTCATTTTTCAGATCTTATTTCCAAGCTCAGAATAATGCATTTCAATGAACTTAAGTCATTCAGTATGGTTATGAGATTATTTAGGTAAATAACAGTTGCTTCTAAATAGTGTTGTGTGTGAAGAAAACCACTTTATTAGACAATATATTACCCATTATTATGTTGTTAATATACACAAACAGCCTTCTTCTAATAGTGACTGTCTGAACACTAAAACTGAATAGCTTCTAAATAATTCAATAGCAGGTAGGTGCCAAAGATTTCTGTCTGCTTTATTTTGATTCTCACATGCAAAAGAAGAGTATTTGAGGGAACCCCCTCTCCTCCTCAAAAATCTACCTGCAGTTAATTGCAGGGGGTGACTCCCTTGTTGCTAAGGAGATTGTTTTCAGCTGCTGGGAGTCTCCAGACTGGTGGCAATTACCACTGCACATGTGCACCACTTGCTATCTAGGCCACGCTCTCAGGAATTAGGGATAATATAAATACCCACCAGGATAAGGTAAAGACATAAAGAATATAGTACAGAACAAAGAAGAAATCAATGGTCCTACTTTACCTTTCCTGACTGCTGCATTTCGATAGACACCATGGTCTTGGCTGAATCTCTGGAGGTTACTAGAGGGAGCTGCTCAATTGCAATCAGCCTAAGTGGCTTCAAACATCATGGTTCCTTTAGTCAAATCAGGTATTTTCCCTTGGTTTGCCATTGCTTATAGTTTTTCCAACCAAAGGTTGATCTCAGGTATCTTTTTGTAACTCTCCAAAGTTTACATGGGAGAAAGAAAAAAAGACTTAAATAAAGTGTTTTTCAAGATTTCGTGAGGTGCTTTCCTACTTTGTTTCTTCAGGCAGTTATTGTTTCCTCCTGAGTGTTATTGAGATAAAGCAAGTAGGGAGGGATCAGAGGGGATCACTGCAAACATAGTTTCCCACAGAAGAGCACTGTATTGAGGAAATGTTGATATCTCCAAACCACATACAAATACATCCTGTTCTCTAATAGCCCACTGTGTTGCTGGTCCTCTACCTCCTGTCTTCTGGCTCTGTGAGTGAGGATAAATACTCTGTTCTCATTGATCTCAGCTGAGTGTGGGCAAGAATTTCATGGTTTGGCTCAGCCCTAAATCATCTCTACTTATCCAGAGCTCTTCATCAAATTGCTTTGCCAAGATCAATGAATAAAACCACACAAACCAACCACAGTGTAGGAAATACTGTCACTACTATTCAAATGAGGTAGAGAATCTTGGCTAGAAGACTATAAAGAACCAGGTAGCTCCACAGGTTACTCTCTCATGTCCCAAGAATCCTATTCATAACAAAATCTGTTCTGGTACTTCGTAACCTTCATGGTCACACATATAAAGCTGCAAGCAGATTAGCCAGAGTACAGTCTAATTAGCTGTATTCACCTTAGTTTCACATTATTCTTATCACTCCAGTGAAATTACTGACAATCCAAATAGTTCCACTTCCTGAAACATAAAGAAGCCATATTTTTGCTTTAAATTCCTTCATTTTCCTTCTCTCTCAAACTGTGTGTGCTGCTCTTTTCCTTTTAATGTTCCATCAAAATTATCAAACTACCGAGGCGTTGCTCCAATGTTCACAGCACAGCATGTCTGTTATACCTGGATGTACAGTACCCAAGACATAGCATAAAATTTAATCACTTAAACTGAAATACAGAAGACTCATGCTGGGGGAAAAAATTCAAAGGACCTCCTATCATTTTATGCTCAAACCATCCATTCACATATAAAAGTTAAGGATTTGGATGGAGGATTTACCTGTATTACAGAATTTTACCTTTACCTCAAGAAAAAACAATTTTTTGTATCAGAAAATGTCTATGTAATAAATATTTGTATCTATTCCATTCAACCTTCTTTTCCTCTCCAAGAGGCTGCAGAGATTTCATTGATATACATTGGTGCAAGAGGCCAGGTCATGCAAGTGCTCCTTTCATTAACCGTCAATTAAAATCAATGGAATTGTTCAAAAGGAGCCGTTATAGGGTTCTGCCCATCAGGGGCTTGATCCATTTTCCTGTAAGTGATTGCAATATTGTTACTGATTTCAGAGATCACAGAATTGAAAGAAAAATGTAAATAATAGACACTTTAAAAAAAAAAAAAACAACAGACACCAATTAGAAAGCTTTGAAAATTTACCAGATTTAAAGCATCAGCTCAAGAAGAGTCTTTTTTGACCTGTGAGACTGTCCCTGTCTTGCTTACACACAAATTCATTTCTGTACAAAGTATAAACTGTTCATCTGAAAGCATGAAGAGGATGACAACCCATTTGTCACTAGATCTACATCTCCTATTCCAAACACTCAAACTTTTTGTTACAAATCACACCTGCTCAAGATGCCACACATGCTCAAACTAGGTCAACACAAAGTCAACCACATGTGTTAGAGGCCTGACAGAGGCCAGTGGTCTGCACTGCTTTTGCCAGCAAGCTGCTTAGAAATCAACTGCTCTACACATATTTACCATGTCTGAATCCCTTGCTTTTCATTCGCTCTGCCAGACCACTCATCTTTTTATCCAAATATTTACCGTTTTATTGCTTCTTCTTGTTTTCGGCGCTTTTCACTCTTTTCTTTCAAGTATGCCAGGTTTGTTTCATTCCTCATGCGGTCATTCTCTCGAGCAATGTCTGATGCATTCTGTATAACCAAGCCATCATAGGCCTTCATCCCCATATCTTCAATATACTGGAGAAAAGCGCCCAAAGTGACCTCCTCCTGATTAGAACTCATCATCTTGCAGGAGATAATGAACAAAGGAAAGCAACGTTTCCTGCAGGTTGAAAAACATATAATATCTAAATCAGTAGGAAAATCGCTTATGGTTTATGACAGCAAGACTGTGTCAGTTGTAATTAACATCTCCATAAGAGACAATTTTTCAGACTTTCCCATTTAAAGGATAATAAACAAAGCAATTCAGAACACAGAACACCATTACTCGAGACAAGAGGAAACAAAACCAAGAGTTTCTTCTTCCAGGCAATGCAGATCCATACAATTACACTGTTTGAATCCCAAAAACATTTCCTTCCACTCCTTCCCATTTCCTACTACCAATCAGTTGCATAAACACTGCCGTCCTGAATCTCAGGACATCCCTTTTACAGTTTAGATAAGGCTACACCAGAGCAGAGTACCAGAAAAAATTCCTATTCTGACCATCAGACAAAGTTCCTATTCTGCAGGATATTCTAAAGTTCAGGTGAAAAGTGTTGTTCTATTTTTTGAAACAAAAAACTTAAAAGCCTTCTTCGGGTTCAAAATTTAGGAATAAATGTTGTGAAATATTTTCCTGTATTTCTTAGTAATGTGATATGAGCCCATAAGCCTTGGTTATCTGTTGCCCAACATCTTGTTAGCTTGAAGCTCCAAGAATGGACAAGGATGCCCAGCTGAGCCGGGGCGTTCAGAACAGACCCTTGAAGTTTCCAAGAATCTGTATGCCAGAGGTATGACAGACACTGGGGTTTACAGCAGCTCCAGCTAAGCACCTTGGAGCAGACACACTTAGACCCCTGGAGCATTCCTGGGTCTGTGGCAGGCAGCCTAAAGTGTCTACAGAAAGGTCCCACAGGTTTTCCATTCATCAGCAGAACTCCTGGGAGTTGCAAGAGCTCTGGTGTATAGACAGATCAGTAAATACTACAGGAGACTAAAGGCAAGGTAGAATTTCAAGAGATAGACTGTTTCTCTCTAAAGTCTGTGCTGGATAGGCCTGGATTAACCACTTATTAAACAAGTAAAATAGAAGTTTTAAAAAAATAGGACTGTTCCATCTTATTTTAAATACTGATTATTGTAAGATCGAGAAGCATTACAAGCTTGAGTGACATTACCTGCACACAGCCCAATGAGGGTCCTTCATCCCACAGCCAGGGAGGTAGTCCAGGAGTCACTGAGTGACTGCTGGCAGACCTGGCAGCTGAGCTCAGCTCTCTAAGGCACGTTTGCTTATTTACTGCTACAGCATTCCTCCCTTCCCTGAAGAATGATGGCGTGGCTTCTCAGAATCTGCCTCAGAACATGCCAACACTACAACTAGAAAGGATCTTATTGAATAGGCAATAAGAATCATATCTGCACACAGATTTTAGGGGCAGGGTTCCTGTGGAATCAGCGAAAAAAATCTTTCCCCTATTTCCTAGTATGCTGTTATATTTCTAACATTTACTACCTAGCTGGAGAAGCAAAATTCTGATCTAGGTTGGAACTGGTTAGAAATAAATAAATTTAAATGCTCTTAAGGATTCTAGAAATCCACTCTGGGCCTTCAAGGGCCCTGACTCTGAAAATGCAAGGGATGAAAAGAGTAGAGAAATATATTTCTGCCTTTGAATGCTTTTCCCCCATATTGATCAGGGGAACTTTTGAAGTGACAATGGCAAGAAGCAGCTAGTTTTGGGCACTGAATGCCTTAAAAGCACACTGATAATTTCTCCTATTTCTCTGCTGTCTGCATATTAAAATTATTTCTGTACAATGGTAACACAACTGTTAAAATTACGAAAACTCAGAGAATGCAAAGGGTCTTCTCCTATTATCTCTCCTGCCTTCCAAGAACAACTTTTCTATCAATTAAGCCTGAACATGAACATAAGGCTGATGTTGAGGGTCATTGAAGTGATCTTTAAACATTTTCAAGCATGGGTATAAGTATCTCCTACTAATCCCTGCAGGGTAAAACCAATGAAGGAGGTCTTAGTGCAGCCCAATGTGCCTGTGTGCCATTTCACACAGCTCTGACATTGGCGCTGGCTAGAACTCTGCTGGGCTGGAATAAGCATTAAGCCATTCTGTATGTTCACCATGAGTAGCACACTGTCTGCCCAGGAGGATGTTTGAAAGCTGACAGTGAGCTGCACAGACTCTATGAATGTTATGGTTCCGCAGCAGACATCATTTTAGACTGATTCTTAACCTTGCTGATTAAAAAAAGGCCAGATATCAAAGCCTCCTCCTGAGTTTCTCTCTCTACAGCATGAAGGCTACAAGATTAAAACCAATGCTAAAGGCACAGACAGCTCCAACTCCCCTTTCTCTGAACTCCTCAAATGATACCTGCTTTTTGATGGTTAAAGTCCAGCCTGTTTCCCCAGTAGATGGCTACTTTATTGTACATTCCTTTTTGGACTTCTAGTAAAATCTTGTTTCTGCATATGTTGAATTAAATTCAAATAAACCTGCACAACAGAGAAATCTCACCCTAGTGACCTGAATGGCAGTATTGTCATTGATTTCTTCAGTGCCCAGGGTTTACTCCTGAAAAATAATAGGAAATTTTATACTGAAGATAACTTCAACAGGGTTTCAGTAAATGCAGTTCGCATCCATTTTTGCCCAAGACACATGATATGCTTTACATTGTCTTTTGTGAGTATACTGCATTTCTTCCCCTCATTTTTCCCTTTCTTTTTGGAGGTCAGAAATGAGCTGACAATTAAGAATATGCTGAATCTCCATGTATTATGATGTTTATATTTTAAACAGGAGGATGAAGTCATTCCAGTTGCAAAAAGAGTTAAATAAAAAGCCCTTATTCTGCTTCACAAACTGAGGAGAGACTTTATATTCTAATTTGCTACTGACATTTTTTATTACTAAACTCATGCAAAAACTTGCTATTTACTAACTAGATCAAGATCTATTCTTTGTCCTAACAGGGGCCCAATCTCACAGCAGTACTGAGCAACTGTAGTTACTGAACTCCTCCTATGACTATTGATCCTTGCATGTTTGTGACACCAAATTCAGTTTGGGTTACTCCTGGGGGTAGATGGGGACACACAGATATTTCAGAACCTTGAACCTGCTCTTATGGCACTAACTCCAAAAAGCCTCTCTGCAAGCAGCAAGCATTTTCTGATTCAAACCCCTTGTACCTACCATGTATGTGGTATTTTACAGTCTCACTACATTTACTAACAGTGTACAGTTGTGCATGCTACACTTAAATGGGGATTAACAATGCAAACAGCAGGAGCAAAAAGCTTAATTAATTACTGTAAACATTTTTACAGTCTTTGTATTCCTTGGGCAGCACACTAGGACCAATTTTACTTACAGGTATTAATGCCACTTCAGAGAATATGTTACCCTAATAAATGTGCTCAATAGCTGCAACAGGCTGCAATCAACACATATGGCCCCTGGAGTCCCATACAGTGCCTGCCTGTCCCCATCCTTGGAAAATGGCTGGACAGCACGGATCAACTTTTGAGCAAAGATTCTGATGACTGGTAAACTCAGACAATTCTCAGTGAGCAATTCCTAACCAGGAATTGCCAGGGCAGATACAGGCACAAGCAAGGGCTCTGCTTGAGTACATTCATATTTGATTAAAACTGTGGAAATGCAAATTGCTAAATAAGTCATGTAAGCTGAGGCCCCACAATTCTGGTATCACTAACACGCACACTGTGGTCAGGGATTTTGTTAGCCAGTAACAAGGACTATACAGAATCACCTATGTATTTGTAATCAAGCTGCTTTCAGTGCATTTTGTTTTCTGAAATCAAGCAGTCCTGGAAGATTTATAACTGGCAGTTGCACCACTTGAGAAATTCTTTAGACACTCCTTTCTTTTCCCCTCCTCATTGTGAAGGAACAAAAGGAAACAGTGGAGCAGAGGAAAAGCCTTGGAGTTCAGCTATTGATGCCAACATACTGAGAAGTCAATAAAAATTGTTTGAAGGAAGTTGGTTCTGAGTGTTTGCTGAACATGAACATCTTTGAAAATCCCTCTGAGCACAAGGACACACAGGAGTTCTCCATGATGTACACTTTGCTTATTAAAGACTAGCACTCTGTGAAACCTCACTGAGCAGAAGGTCCACTCATGCCCATCCTGCCCACTGACACCTGCCCCCAGAGCAGAGGGGCCCTGCCACAGGAGCACAGAGCGTGGCACTGGCACGGCTCGTGCATTCAGCTGCAGTATGGCAGGAGTAAAGCAAGAAAGGATTTTTTTTTCCCTTCCCTGCCAATGCATCTGGTTTACTGGCAAGGGCAAGCAGTGCCTTTCCTGGTTTGCCTAGAAATATTTGCATAAGTAAATTCAAGATCGTTGTATTGATTCAGATACAATTTCTGTGAGAGAAGAGTGCATTGTGTTTCATAGGACAGTTGCATACCTTAGTTCTGATCTAACCCTTTGCTCTGATGCCACATATACAGCATTTTTGACGAAATCACAAACCACCTCCTTTTCTTATGATCACTGTGTAAAAATATTGATTTCAGAATATGAGTAATTGACTGAATACCACAGTATCTAAGCAGTGCTACACTTGAAGATTCAGACATGACATTCTCTCTCTTATTCACATCAGGATCCCCAAAATATCAGTTGCTTTTCAGCTTGCTTGACAGCCACAAGCTGCAGCTGTGCTGCATTGAAAATTGGCAATGCTGACATTAAACTGAAGAAGCTTTTTGAAGTAATGACAAAGGCACTGATTGCCTTCTTCCAAACCAGAGGGATTTTTTTTTTTTTTTTGAATTTTAGCACAGAAGAAGGGACCATGGAAAAACAAGTGTGGGCCTGCCCAAAGTCCTGAGTTTAATCTCAAATTTATAAAGGCCTACTACACACCTCTCCAGTACTGCCTGATTCTCTCCCAAACACTGCTTCCTCTCTTTGAAAGGAAAGAACATCTGCTTTCTCATTACCTTGTAACTCCCTCCCCTAAATTCATTATACCAGAAGGATTCTGCACAAACTGGGATGATAACCAGCCATTCAACCCTCGAGTCTGAGCTGTTGTATTCTAGCTTCTTGCAAGAATAAAAGCAGACAGGCCAGCCGCATCCAATTTTCACAAACTGCTGACCACAGCAGCACTAATAAGGACCTAATGGTATTGGGTGTACAAAAAAATACTTTCACTGCAATCAAGAAAAATTTAGTGAGGGAAAAATATACTAGAGACTACTTTGCAAAACTCTGTCTCCTATTATAACTGTGCCTTATATCAAGTCATATTTGAAATAACGAAGCAGGTGAATGTGATGAGACAAATCGCTAAGACTTGCCTTTTAGAGTTGCATTCCCTGCTCATTCTTAACAATAAAATGACATTTCTGTTTCCACATACAGTGATGCCGGAAATTATAGTGTCAAAGAAGGAAGACCTGAAATTGGCTGCAACTTTCCTATTACATATCATTTGACAACTACATATAAGCAGATATTTAAAGAAAAAGAACCAAGAAATCACTACTGTTATTTAGAAGTAGAAAATATAATTTATATTCTGGCTGGGATTACAGATTATATACCTGGTGCTTATTACATTGTACAGCATGTGGTCTAGCACCTGGGTGAAATCACTAAAACTAAGTAATGCTGAGCCCTTCACTTAAAGAGGTTAAAAGTCTCTTTCAGTAGACTGAAATTGCTACTGTATGGGTTTAAAGGAATAGTCAATTTCTACAAATGTCCTACCCTTCATAGGGGAGAGCTCTGTTCCCTAAAGTTTTAAGAACTAAAAAAATACCCTGGGCCTTGAATTTTGGCCCCCTTGCAGGTGTCTTTTGATAAGGAAAAAGGTCTTTGCTAACAATGATTCCTCTATGACTCCAGGATGTAAAAAGCTGTTGCTTACTTTGCAATATAGCAACACTTTTATCACTTTTATTCCCAGAGGAAAAGAAGGCTTCCTCCTAATCATGTAGATGCTGGACAATTGCAAACCTAGATTCAGAATGGCCAGCACTTAAGTGCAATTATGACTTTTTATCATGCCATTATTATGCAGATGACTTATAAACAACAACAAGAAATAAAACCACAAAACAAGCAGACATATACACACATTCTCTATGCAAATAGGAGTGCATTTCGACTCAGAAGAAATCACGAGCTTCTTGCTGATGGACTTATTTTTTTCTCCTCTTTAAGAAAATGAAATGGAGATTTCACTACCACCAGCATCATGTTAAGATGCTGTAAAATATTAATGGTGCAGTGGGCTATCATAGACGTTTGAAATTATTTCAATTAATTCATCAGAAAATATAAAAGAATGGTTTTAATTATTTCATAGTGCTTTTCACAAACAAAATATCAGCTGCCAAACATCTTTATTACAAGCACAATCAACACATGAAGTATACAAAACCAGTCAAATAGACTTCAGCTTTTAGTTTAGCAATGGCTTGATTAATACCTTCTAAAAATACATGCAACCTCATCACTATGCATTCTGACAACTCATGATTTCATCTTGTAATGTTATTTTTTTCATTCTAATTAGCACCATATTTTATTAGCATGCTCATAAGATGTATTAAAATAAGTACGTACCAAAATTCAAGTCCACGGGGACCACTAAGTGCAATAATCAAAGGTGACTTTTGCCTGTAAAAGCCCTTTCCTGTGGTTATCTCAGTGCAGTCGGAAGGGAAATTTCAGCACCATAAGAAACAGATTTTCAGTTAGGCTCAGTTTTTTCTTCAGTTAAAGTGCATTAAGTCTTGCTGGCAGAATTGCCCAGATTGTAGAATTCGACATCACTATAAGTCAACGTGTTATGTTTACAGATCTTCTTAGCATACGATTAAAACGGCATGGAAAGTTTGGCTTTAAAAAATGAAGTGGAAAGAAAAGACAGGTGCTTGCTTCTTTAAATCCACATTCAGAGAGGAGAGGGTACAGATAATGGGAGGGTATAAACAACACCCCACGTTGAGGTCCAGCAGAGAAGAAACTGGATGATTTTTACCCACTTTACAACACAGACGATTACAGCACCATCATATGCACTAACACAGAGATTTCTAAGGTGCCTCATTTGAATATGCTCTGTGGAGACAAAAAGAAAGGAATATAAGGAACAGCAAATATCCTATCCAAATGGCTTCTTGCAGCAGGAAAGATGCTTGCTTGCTCATTGCCACTTACAGAAGGTCTGAAACAGTCTGGCTCATGGCATCGTCTCTGTCTCTCCCCCGTGACTACAGGCAGGCTTGCTCTCTCCAGCTGCCCGGGTCCGTGGATGCTGCTGCTGATTAATCAAGGATTCTCAAACAAAGAGCAAGCCTACCTTCGGGCGCCAGCAGGACTATGGGGCTCCTCTGCCGCTGCAATCCGGCCGCAACCAGCATCCTAGTACCTCGGACAGCTCCGCCGCGCCGGGCCCATGGACACGCGGCACGCCGGAGCAGGGGCGCGCCGGCAGCCGGCGCGGCAGCGGCGTCGCTCCTGGCTCCGGGGCTCGGGCGCCGGCACAGCCTCCTAGCTAGGCAACAGTCTCGCCCTTATCGCCACTGCACTGAAGTCTGATTAGCAAATAATCCAGTGCGGGGTGGGGGGGGGGAAATCTGCATGAGCAGCACCCTACATCACATGGAGTCTATAGGTAGGAAAGAATATGAAACAACGCCCTTTCCCCCTCCTTCTCCCTTCCCCAAAAAAAGAGAAATTGTTCTTCCACGGAGAATGTGTAAGTTAACCTTTAGCCCATATTATGGCTCAAGGAAATGAGTAGCTACTTAAAAGCAATACCTAAGCCTCAGTTTGATACCTCATATTGATGTATCTTTTGCACTCACCCTCACTGAAAGGAGTGCAAGGCACACAATTACTGCTGACGCAGATGAGAATGCTGCTTGGGGAAGGAGGGGAGGAGCTTCTCAGCCCATCAAAACAACCTCCCACCACCTGCTCCCATTGCACGAGAACAAAACTACGCAGCTCGGACAGACTGAGCGTGACATTTATGCCGTTTTCCTTATATTGACATGCACACTCTGGAAAGAAGCATTCTGTTTGAAAAGCATTCAGGGTGAAACTACACAGTTTTATGTTCATCCAGAATTTGTGTAATGGTTTGGAAGAAAACATTTCCTTTCTTCTGAACCGGATCAATCTGTGTTAGAGCTCCTCCTTGCAGAGTATGTGCAGTTTTGCTTTCTCTCCCCCAAACCTGCAGCCTGGACACAAAGCAAAAGCTTCACTCCCTGCATCAAAGCTAGGGAAAGGAGTGATGTCTGGATGTGCGCAGATTGCATTACCCCATTGTCAAATGACATTTCCTTCTTTCTTCTTTCTTAAGTTAGGCATATTTTTCTCTAGCATAAAACTTGATTCTGATGTTACAGTAACAGTTGAATTTATTCCTAAAACTCATAACAGAAATTACGGTCATGGAATGAAATCCTTTCAAAGTAATGCATGTTCACATGAAAATCTGTGCTGGTACACAAATAAGACCTCACCTACAGAGCACAGGAGAACTTCTTGCCCATGTACTACCCACAACTGGAATATCAACATTACCCCATGTTCAACAGCACTCAAGATAACCAACTAGACAAATAGAAAAACACACTGACCACCTTCATGCATTGGAACCACAGCCTGAAGAAAGCCTGATGCTAAATCTGTGTCTCATATTCACTGGTAATTCATTTAATGCTCACTGTAATAGTGCACGTCCCAGTGCACCTCTTGCAACCCCGTGAAATAGGGCAATGAATTCTGCTCATGACATCTCCAAGAGACCACTTCAAAAGGATGTTTTAAGAAGGGTTACAAAGCCAGAAGAACAGGGTTTGAAGATAGGGAGGACTTTTCTTTGTGATAAGGAAAAAGATCTGGAAGGGAAGTACCTACAGTGTAGAACTGGAGGAAGTCCTGTGAAGAGAGTTCCTTCCCTAGCCCAGAGGCTAGCCCCCAGCTCTGCTTCTGATTTTTCCTTCCTTGAAGGATACATTAAGAGCAGCTGTGGCCATATGGTAATTGGGAAACTTTTTAATTTTCATCAGCTGGAGGTTCCTCTCACATAATAGCCTCTTATTCCCAATACCTTACCAGAACTGAAGATCTTCTCTATCTCTTCCCTAAGTCATGCACTGAAAACAGAGAAATAGCACAGTCAAACTTCTTTCCAAGTTACTTTAACAGGGATATCACTATAAAGTCATTACAATTTCATAAGCAACTTGAAGAACTACTAATCTTAATCTCAAAGTGTGAAACACTTGCCTATGTCTTCACCACATGGTTCATCCCAGTAACTGAATTCCCTCAGATACAATCCTTTCCCTGACTACTTATGTTATTGCACCTTTTGGCAGTTTCCACATATTGTCATTCTTGCACCAGGGTTCCTGGGAATCATGTGTCCATCAGCTGTGGAAGGAAATGTCTATTTTCCTTTCCAGTAGGATTGTGGGAAGGGCACTGGAGTTACGACCTCTGCAAGGCTGGCAGTTCCATTCCTGGTTATTGCACACAAAAGCTTCTAATTTAATTCACAGTCCAGGAAAAAAAATCCACAGAATTGAACATGGCATTTTCTGCATCAAAGGCAGAAGGGCTGGATCAAAGTTCAGCTAACATGTTTTGAGTTGTTCATTGTTTTTCCCACAGGTTTCTACAGAATAGTGCTACTCACCTTTAAACATCTTTAATGACAACTCCAAAGAACCCACAAATGGTTGATTATAAAAGAAGCCTAATCAGCACAAAGGTATGCACCTCCACAAATTACTACCCATGTTCTCATGCTGCAGAGGCCATCACCTGCCTTCCTGGCCTCCAAACAGCCAGCAGTGGAGAACTATGCATTCCTCACAGTAATCACCAATCGTCTCTCCCTATCTCCTTTGCTCCAGATCCTTCCCAGAGTTTACAACCACTCAATTCCAGCAGATGTAATTACTTACATTTGCTTTGAATTTCTGAAGACCATGTGCAAGGCTTCATTACATACCTGAAAGGTTAACCCATTTTATTTCTATATGTGTATGTACATGCACACACATATGTAACAAATATACATACAGAGAGAGAGATGTGGCTTGACCTGTGGTTGATGTTTGCAAACCAGGAAAAGAGAATATGAGTAATGTGCTGTGGAACTGCTCAATGGCAGCTACTCAAAAAAGTTATGGGATACCCCAGTCTCTGCCTGGCCATGCTGGCAGTGGGCTGGAGCACAGAGTATGTAATGAGGAGACAGCAAACCTCTGCAGGAGGCTCCTTTGTCCAGGGCATGACAAGTCCTTTCAGCCTCAGAGACAGGTTGAGGATTTGCAAGGCCTGAAAACTGCAGGCAATGAAAAGACAAAGGATTTTCAAAAGGAGGAGAATACTCATTTAACATGCTACCAGACCACTTAGTGACTGAGAAAGATAGTCTGCCTGTCCCTAAAGTAAGGGGAGCTTGAGGACAAATGGATTAGAGTCAGATCCAGTGACTCAGTCTGCCTGGCTGGTGAATGGAGGAGGAAGGCTCTCCAAGAAATACATGTTTCCAGGCCTGAACGTGGTAACACCTGAGTTGACACAGAGACTGTTATGTAATTGTTTACATTTATGAGGGTCAAAAAGGACAGGTTTCTTGACAGTTCCATGACAGATTTCTATATCTGACCAACAGACCATGGATGAAGAGTTCTAGGAATGGACACTCTACAAGTTCTAAAAAAATCTGAAATAAAAACTAGAAACTGAGGACCTAAGCCTAGAATTTCCTGACACCTAACCTAGGGGACCATGATAGGAATATACATCTCTGTACCTAAACCCTACATCCCAATGAGTGGGAAGACAGAGGCTATCGAACAAGACCTGTCCATGCAGCAATCAAATGAGATAGGGCTCCTATCAGTCAGGTTTTGCAGAGACCAAAGGCTGACCAAGCCAGAATCATCACAGCAGAAGCTGAGTGTTGCCAGTTTACCCACACTTACAAGTACAATGCTATTAAGATGCTGGCTTTGGCTGTTTAACGAATTCTTAAGCTAAAATTGGTTTTATTCTTTCTCCTTTACAATTCCTCCTTAGCTTCAATTGCTTTTCCCTGTCTCCTTTGTGCTTGGTCCTGACTCTTAGGTATTATTGCTGCCAGTCTGCAGCTGCTCTAACCACTTAATGCCCCTCTGGAAGTATGGATTCCTTTCCCGATCTCAGGCCACATCTCTTAACCCAGTCCTTGCTACTATCCTTGACTTTTCCAGCAGTGACCATCAGCTTTTCTTGCTTCCAACACCCAGAATCAGTCCCAACTATTAAGTGTCTTCATTTCCCCAAAAAACCAGTTTCCTCACAGCTACTATCTTGCCCATGTGTGAGGCAAGTGAAATTTTCAGTGACAGTCTTGCCTATGCTTCATTTTAAGTCTCAGTTTAGCAATCACTGTGATGGGCTTTAGCACCAATTGAAAAAACTGCTTAGATTTTTATTTTAATTTAAACCTGAGTTAATAAATATTTTTTATGGAAGTGGGTTAATTTGAGGAAATTGCATAGAAATCAAACTACATCCAAACCCAAGCACAGTGCTTACCACAACTTTGGCCTTAAACAACCATCTCTTTCATTTGTTCATGCTCTTAGTACCCACCTACCATCATGCTAAGCAAAGGGAAAACTTAAAGATCTATCTGCAATTAATTTTCAACCTAACATACTGAAATACTAAATTGAGCCTTCAAGGCCACTTTTCCCAAATTATTTCATTCCATGCCCCAGATAAGCTTTAACATTCATGCTTTTCCCCCTCAAGCATTTTTATAAACCCTTGAAGTTCTGCAGTTGCTCCGTCTCCCATCCTTTTGCCCCTCTCTCACTCCTCACACAAACACTGCTGCCATGACAAGTAAAACTACTCACACGATGAAAGTGAAGGAAGCTCTCAGTGCTCCATCTTGGCATTTGTTTCAGCTATTTCACATCCCTCTGTAGCATTCTTTCACTTCCCTGGAGCACACTGGCTCTATCCCTCCCAGCAACAGACTATCCACCACCATCATGCACATTTCTCTCTTCAGAGTTCTAAGAAGGATTCTTCTAAAGGTAAAACAGTAGAGGGGTCCCTACTCATGTAAAAAGCCAATTAAAGTTAAATGCTTAAATGCCATCTGTGCCTTTAAGAAAAATCTCTTAATTTTCCCCAGTGATCAGTTTTTTTCACATGGGACCAATTTTGCTGTTATTGCTTAGGCAAAATTCCCATTGAAGTCCACAGGGAACTTTGCCTGAATACAAAATATGGAGCAAAACCTTATTTGCATAGACCACAAATCACAAAGATCACATCCCGATGCAAGTGATTTATCCTACATGACAGCTAGTGCAACTTGGCTATTTTTAACCATGATTTTTTGTAAAATATTTAATGATATTTACCATTCAAAAAAGAGTAAAGTGATTCTTTTTTCTTAAACTGGATTAGATGGAAAGATTCTGGCTGCTTTCCAAATCCATTAATTACTAAATGGTACATTTTCCACAGAAATGTTAAGCTATAAGTAGTTCTACTGGAGCCAGTTAGCTCCTAGCTAAAATCAATTAAAGCTGGTAAAGATACATTCTATGGTCAGGTCCCAAATACAGATATCTGTATTTATAGCACAGTGGATGCTGGTAAAATCCCCCAACACAGATGCAGTTGCACTGGCAAAACTGTGCTTTCACTGTTCAGCTCGAAGAGGGGGCAGTAGGTGAGTTTATTACTCCAGGATAATCCCAGCTGTGTCAGTAGAGTTGCACTCACACAATGCTCTATTTCTGCTCTGGTAGCCTCAGTTTTCTAGCCCCAAAGAAGCACTCTTTTTCCTGTGGAATACAAAAGCCAGGCAGTTTAAGCTTGTTTGTCACCTCCCCACCCTGCTGCTCATTCCCCCTTGTGAGGGCTTGCAGGGAACTGGGTCATGGAAATGATCCAGAACAGAAATAATTTGGGGTGAGAATGAGGAAGAATGAAAAAAACAAAGAGGATGGTGTTTCTTTCAACCAAATCACTTCCTTGCAGTACACAATGCAGAGGGCACTTCACAGCGTGAGAATGGTACCCCTGCCAAGGTGGTCCGTGACTTTTCCTGGAGTGAATATTCCCCATGCTGCAAACACTGCTTCATTGGGAATGAGTCCCGTGCCCAGGCAGCTCACATGCCAGAGCTGGGGCACTGGGACACAGCCTGCTGAAGATTCCATGAACAAAGAAAATCCTGGAAGCACTCAGGGAGCTGACAGGCAGTGCTCCCCATCCCAGAAACTCCACAACTCTGGAAGTACAAAGCAATCACCCAGCTGCCTTAAGGCAGAAAAGGGTGTGTACACAGCACACAAATGTGGCCATGCATGGAAAGTTGCAAGTGCTTTACCAGACACTTGACAATCTCCAGGCATTCCAAATTTGTGTAAGCCAGCATTGCAGCTTGAAAAACAGAACCTAGAATGCAGCTCTGCTTCCCTCCCACCCCCAGCTCTTCCTTTGGCCTTATTCTGGCACAGACGTCACTTGGCCGTGTGGTGAAACAGATTGGGAAGCTGATCAAGCTGAGACCTAGCCTGGGATTTTGACACCACGTGGATGTTGTTATTTGTGAGAGGACCACTCTGCCTATGCAATCAGTGGGCAGCAGAGACCCAGTGCAGCCCAGCAGATGGAAGGCAGACCAGTTGAGTCTCATTCAGGAACATCCAGCTTCTTGCTTTCATCCAAGCTGGTGAGAGACTCAGCTGCGAACAAGGAGCTCTAGTGAGCCCTACAGCATCTCTGAACTCTGAAACAAGTGTGCCTGGAATCCCACAGAGTGCAAAATCTGTAAAGCAACTGATGATTAAGTCTAGAGCAAGAGGTCTTGGAATGAGAGATGAGAAATTCTCCAGAAACTTGAAGTCTCCTATCTCCACTTATTGATATAATCTGCAATTTTTTCCCAGTACTACAGAAAAAGCAGTCCCATAAATCTGTTAGGAAATGGGCAAAGATGGGGAAAGTCAGCTTTATTCACTTGCACAAGAAAAAAGCATCTGGATCACTAAATAAAAGCTCAGTAAACATTTGAAGACTGGAAAGACTCAAAGAAGAAATTGCAGTTTGTACTTTAGGACTGAAAAACTGGCAAATTCCTCTATTAAAAAATAACTGTACTATGTACACTAAAATGGCATTTATGAGTAAATTGCTGCTGTTGGTTAAATTCTTGAGGGCATTAACTTCACAAAGAAACTAAAAGATGCTATCTGTTCAATGAAATATACTTAATAGCTATAAGCCATGCAACTATATAATGTATTCTTTAAATGTTTTCTTTCAGTACCTAATAAAAATCCATATGAAAGGTTTTTTTCTTGCTATATACTTCAGAACATGACAGGAGGGCAGGAGAATTATGAATGGAAAAGGTGTTAGACCTCTAGAGAAAACATGCACAGCTCAGTGAACGCTAGGGGAAAACAGAAGTGAGGAAAAGTTATATATTAAAAGGAGGAAAAAAAAAAAAAAAAGAGAAATTAGAGAACACTGTGAAGATGACTTCAAGCACACAGCACCAGCGTGAGGCACTGGGGAGGCTCAGAGCTTCCTGATGGCGTGTGGGCAGGCAGGGTGGGGAGGTGCTGAGCCCCTGGAGCCCCATCCGAGCACGGGGAGCTGCGGGCCCGTGCTGGAGCCTGGCTGTCGTGCCGGCAAGAGGCACTGCTGGCACTTCGCCCTGGTGGCTCTGCTCAGGCTCCCCCGGCCCTCGTCAGCTGCTCCTGACCTAAACCCTGCACAGTGATCCGAGCTCAAGCAGCACCGGGGGAAGATCTTGTCAGAACAGGCTGGTGACGAGGTGAGAGGTAACGGGGCAGCCTGATATCAGCTGACCAGTTCCTCTGGTCATGGATCAACCAAGATCCTATGAGCGCAACAGGGAACAAAAGCCCAATTTGTTCCCAGCAGCTTAGGGAGATAAGCCTCATTTTAGGTGTCTGAGTGACTAGACATGGGCTATGTCAACAGTTGCTATTCTCTTACACTCAGAAAATCCCATCTCCATGGAGAAAAGGGTTGAGGTTTGCAACATGTAAGTTACAGTAAACACTTTGACCAATGTGAGCTATTTTTTCATGCTCAGCTATAGAACAAAATTAAAAAATCAAATTCTTCTAATTACTAAGGAAACAGTAATTTCCTGCAGGCACTCCCTTAATAATTTCTTAGGAAAATCAGTTTTCTCCTCAGCTATAGCTGGATAATCATCATATGTCAGTTAATATATTTCTGGTTTTCCCTCCTGCATATTTTCTTAGACAAAATATTATGATCCTTCCTATTCTCTCAGTATAAAAACCATTCCTATCACTGGATGAGCTCAAATTGCCACCACTCAGGAAGAAAGGAATGCAAATGAGGAATACCAATTAACCCCTTTACAATTAAAAATATCTTTCTCTATTATATCACCCATTAGTGATACTCTAGTTAATGGTCTGTCGACACTTCCATTAGACCTTTTCCCCCTGCTCCCACACAGAACTAAATCCTTGCTAATCACCTTGAATATACCTCTATGGATTTACACAATACATAGACCCAGCTCCAATAAAGCAAAATATAGATTTCTCTGTTATCTTGAGCCATTAGATTTTCCCAAGTACCTGTTTTCTAATGTATCATGCTAAATACTCTGTACTCCAAATACACTGAATAATTTTGTGGGATTTTTTCCAGTGTTACAAATACTTCATGTACAAAAAGCTCAAAGAAATTGCACAGACCTGTACTAAATACGCACCATGAAAATTGTGGACTGAAGCTCAGTTCACAGCAGACTACTTTTGCCCAATATACTTTACATTATACCATGCCTTTTTTTACACTAGATGTGAGATAGTGTGTTACATTTGGTGCCACACACTGTAATACCTAGAAATGACAGGGTGAATTAAGGACAAAGCTCCAGCCTTAATAGCTTAAGATCCCATGGCATCCTTATGGTCAAACCACATTCTCCACACTTCTGTAATGTATTTTTGTGTGTGTGTGTCAAATTAATTACAAATGTATCACATTCATATATATTGCATTTGTTAGCCCTTTTAACTCTCAAAATACATTGAAGCATTTTACAGTGTGTTCATGATCAACCATATTCAGTTCAAGAGCTGGCATACTGGAGAGAATAAGAACTCTGTGCCTGATAGGCAGATGGAAGAAGGGAGAGGTGTATGGCATGTATCCAAAGCTAGAGTTTAACCCTTGTTTTCACATGAGATTTTTCAATAAATTTATGATGGCATTGTTTGGCCTCTATATGCATCTTGGCACTATTTTTAGTCATGAGCTTGCATACAGCAATTCAGCTCTGCCAGATTTTCCTGGCTTGTTTTTAATCCCCAAATAGAGGATCCATAGCTGTGATGAAAACTAATTAAATACCTCTTGTACACAGGCTATCCTTCAGAAACAAAACCTGCACTCTTGCTCACCATAGTTAAGTGTTTAATACAGTGTGACTGGTTTTGTTTGGAATTACTGTTTGCAAACTCTAATTAGACTAAATGAAAATGACTCATATTTTATATATTACAGCTGATAAAATACTGGTTGGAAAAACTGTGTATAAGCACACAAACCAATGCCACGACACACAAGTGCCAGAAATACTGCTCCCTGGCAGCCAGGGAAAGATGTCCTTCATTTTAGAGACTATTTGAATTTACAATACCCTGGATTCATGAGGCAACTTAAGATCAGACCAATTGTACATAAGTAATACAAATTTCATTCAATCTATATTTTTAAAAATCCATTACTTGCAACATATATTGAACATTAAATTGTTTATCATCTAAACTGGAGCAAGTATTTGCCAAAATGATCTCATCCAGAAAGCAATAAGCAAACGTGCAATGGAAGTTGCAATTCACATCTTCCAGTGTAAAACTCCTGTAAAACAATGCCCTCAGATTCCTGGAAAATGGGCCTGGCACTGCTAAAGGCCAAGCACAGAATTAGATCTTTCTATGAAAAAATTACCTGTCTGTAGAACGGCCCTGAAACCAACTTTTTTGTCTGGTCATATTGATAAGAAGAATAAATAATCTTTTTCATAAATACTCTTCTTCATAAATATTCAGCATTACACATAATATCAAGAACGGTGCGTTCCACGTTGGTGCAGGGTAAATTAAAGAAATGAACAGCAATAATCTTGACTGCCTTAAGTTTATATGTTTAAGGGCCAGTTACTCTGTCATTTCTGTAAATATGTAGAAGTAAAAATCTACCAAACAACTAAAACATGGGCTGGGGAAGATGGAGGGATGGGCAGAAAAAAATTAAAAATAAATATATTTATTTTGGTGCCATCATGCACAAAACCAGCAATAAACTCTGAAGGTGACTGAGACTTTTCCCCTGCTCTCAATGTCATTTTCTTTTCTGTGAGAGAGGATGAGTAAACCAAAATCAGTATCAGGAATAAAAGTTTGATGCAAGTGCTGTTACCTACCCCAGTACAAAGAAACTGCAACTTCATCTTACTGGTGAGAACAAGTCCAAGGGTAACCAAATTAAGGGGGCATCAATCAGAACCAGTGAGGAATTCTACGTGAGAAAATTCTTCAGTGGAAAGTGGCCTCACTCTTTATTTCTAAACTAAAAAAAAAAAAGAACAAAAAAATAAAAGAGAAGACATCAACATTTCCAGAAAGAGTGTGATAGCAGGCAGAAAATGAAATGCAGGCTTGACTCAGTTTCCCAACCTTTCTTGATATTAAACTTATAAAAGGAAAGAGGAAATGAAGCTTCTGCCCTGAAGGGGAGAGGAGAGGGCTGAGAAAGCACAATTGGGAGTATTTGCTGACTTGAGAAAGAACAGACCCCATAGCAAAAGAGATCCCGTCACCTAAAGGCAGTAATGAGACATTTTAAAGAATACATATTAACTTTAAATAATTAATCCTTTCTAGAATAATCCATGGGAAAGAGGATCAAAAGGAAACATTTAGAGTAAACTCGTGGCTTGCCTGAATGTATTTCAAGTTTCTAAGATCTAAAATAGAATCTTTTTTGAAAGCCAGACAGTCACCACAATGAAATAAATTAAAAATCAGCTCATTTCCCGAAAATGCTTTGGCTTACACGAATCAACATTTTCTGATTGAAAAAGCATTTAATTAAAATCACAACCAGATCCAACTTAAATGAGGCTTAGGAAGTCAGGAATATCTTTTGAGCATGAGATGTCTTGGTCTCGTCCGAGGGACATCTTTCACTATCAATAAAGCCAATTACTGTGAGGCAGTGGGCAGAAGTTAAAGGCATTTCTGAGCTTTTTATTCTCAGGTGCCATTAGCCATCACAGCTCAAAAATTAGACAGTGATATTTAGCATTCAAAAATAAAATTAAAGATTCAAAATATCCTCAAATCAGATGGCATTGCATGCCACTACCTCAATTCTGATTTGACCTTCAGACAACTCTTTTCCAAAGGGAAATTTCCTCCTAACTTACACATTTTGCAGGAATGTAATGATAATGCTTTTTTCTTCATTAGCAGGAGAATTCCATATTACTACTATTTCAAGGCTTTCTAGTGGCAAAAGCTTGAACAAAAGCTTTTTCTGGCAGAAACAAAGGAAGAAAAGAAGGGAGGAAAAGGGGAAAGAAGAAAATTTGCTTCTACTTTAACCCAAGAATGGCGACAATCTCCTAAAAACACTCCATTACATAGGTGTCCTATATTCCAGTACTCAAACTGTAACATGCAGTTACAATCAGCTATGCAAACAAAGTGGCAGCAGGCACTAAATTTGCCTTTGTCTGAGTATGCTTGCCCTACCCAAGCTGACCTTAGTGTTGACCAGACCTAATTCCTCTGTATTTCTCTCACTGCATCCCTGTCCACTGTGACTTACACAAATTTACCCCTTTAGCACACCACACAGAAATATTCAATAGAATTTTTACTCCTGCTCTCCAGAATGTTAAAAGCAATGCTAAGCAAATAGCACAAAATTAACCAGGTTTCATATTCACAGTACTACCGATTTTCAGCAAATTTCAGCGATTCAAAGGAGAGAGATCCACATAAAAGAAGAGAAAGAGGTCCACTGAATTCCATAGCTCCAACATGGTTTTTGCACGTGGGAAAACACACAAGCTAAGAAAGCTTCAAAGATCTCTGCAATCTCATGCTCATTGTTCATTGAGCTTTGCTTTCTATATTTGTCACAAACGTTCATTATCCATGAACACAGAATTGTCCCAGGCTAATATCTGGGAAGAAATAAAAGAAGGCAGCTTTTGATGTTGTGTCAGCTCTACTCACACATTGCTCAAAATGGGCACACCCAAGAAAAAAAGCATGAGTCTCCTCTTTCCTTTATCCACACATTTCTTTAAGCTGAAGTGCATTAGCAATCTCAGATAGCTAATTCTTAATCTTTAGCAAAAAAGGCCTTGAAGTTTTTAATTTCCATAATTTAAATAAATCTGAGGACTCTTCTCTGGTAGGATTTTTTCCCCCTTAATCATTCCTATGACTCATAAATAGGATACAAAACTGTAAAAGGTGATGTGAACTCTTTGCCAGAATAGGCACTCCAGAATGAAGTGGCATTACTGCTTCTTATCTTGTGCTTCTCATTATTCATCTGTTTCATGCCTCTTCATTGCCAAGATAGTCTAATATTTCTGGTGCTTCATATTTCACTGACGTTTAATTGCAAATAACTTCAAGAAGGACGAAAGGCAATAAAGACAGACACGGGCTAAGGGATTTTGGCTTAAAGAGTAAATGTTGTCACTGTACAGTTTAAGACAAAGTAACTGGGAGGGTGACAAAAAGGATTGAAAACAGACCTGACTGTAGGGATACATGGAACAGACAGACAGACTTCCACATTAAGTAGGATAGTCACTGAATAAATTTCCATCTGCTAAAGTGTAAGGGTTTTACAAATATAAATGAGGATGTAAGAGGGTTCCTCAGCAATGGTCTCAACAAATGAAGAAGGAACACAGTAAAAAACTCTGCATCTAGATTAAACTTGAGCAGTGGGAATTATCTGGAAGTTCCATTATGGATTCATACAGAAATTCTAACAGCCAATGCAAAAGCCCTTTCTTTTCTACCTCTGGTCTGTATGATGTACTCAATTACTGCTCTTGGTCTCTTAAAAAGCAGTGCATGGGATGAGATACAGACAGTGGTGTTTGGGGTGAAGTTACTGCCATACTCTGCCCCACAGGCACAGGAAGCAGTCTGCAGTCTAACAGGACTGGCCCAAATCAGCTCATATGGATCATGATAGCACTGGCTCACTGAAGAGCACAGAAATTCCTTCCCTGTTATGGATTTCCCACTAAGCTTGCATCTCTCTGAACAAAAATGTACATTTTGGACATCCATTATAACCTATTAAACTCCCTTATAGGCATACAGGCTTATGAAAATTATCCTGCCGGCATCCTGATAGGGATGTGACACATCACTTTGAACTCCAGCACAGAGCAAAGAGTTTTCTATTATGTGCAAAATCCTGGGAGCCATGTACCAAGACATTTTTGTTTCTGATCAGCCTGACCACCTTGTCCAGCTCTCAGAAAGATCCAATCACTGCCTTAACTGCACATTCCGTAAGGAGCAGCACTGTGTATATTAGAATACAACTCTGTATGTGACCCTCCACTGCTGATCTTCCAGGAAACCTCTTGAGTTTCTCCTTCACATACGCAATAAACCAAAATCTCAGGAACAGGAACAGTGGGACAATCCTAGAAATGACCAATTTCCTGGAGATTTCTCATTCTTGCTGTGGAACAGATAACAGAGTCTTAGAATAAAAGGAAGGTGAGAAGGAGAGTATGTCTGCTGGACGCAGGTTTTGGTCAGGTTTCTTGTGAAAGGCTGTGTAGGAAGAACACAATCAAGGAAACTCTGACATCAAAGAAGATGAGGCTGCTGAACATGGTGCTACACCTTCTGCAAAGTACAGACATTCACAGTGAAGGGTAGAATGATCACTGCTAACATTAGGACTACAACAATTCCTATGGCAGTTGATTTACTCTGAGTTTGTCTCACCAGACAGCTGCTTTTAGTGGATTCAAGAAATGCCCTTCAGAACTGCAATTTGCCAGAAACAAGATCTTAGCTGCGGGACAAAATTACCTCAAATCGCTGTCTTCACCCAAAGGGTTTTAGATCCCTTGGACAATCAGGATTTTATTATTTGGAGTAGGGTTGCTCAGAGGGCACCTAATCTAATTATCTGTGTAACTTCAAGTATATGCAGCACAGTTTCCCTAACCTGTGATAACATCTGCAATGACAGCTTTTGTTTAAGTCATCTTCTGTTGTTTCAGCAGCAGAACACAGTATTTTCCATTTCATTTTTATATATTTAGGAATTTTACATGACTTCTGCAGCTGCAGTTTTTGAGTAACCAGAATAGATCAAAATGTTTGGTGGCTGAATTAATTTACAAATATTAAACACTACCAATATTTGAACAGTCGAAATATTTTATGTCTATTCATCTACAATTCTGCTATTCATTAATATTTCAAACATTACTTAGGTTTTCTGTAGGTCAGATATCTGACTTTGTACTAAGTGTTTCTGTCAGTGTGGTGCCAGATACAAACTTAGACTGGACTTTTTTTTCATTTATTGGGCAAGTAGCATCTATGACTACAGAACAGTGCTGGAAACCTCTGCTGGCTATTGCTGCTGTGTGAGACAACTGGTATAAGTTAAGAACTAAGAGCAAGTGAGAACTATGTGCTTATTTAAAAGTTATTTCAAAACTGAACTATTTTAAATAGCCCTTTATCTACTTGGAGCATAAACCTAAAGCTGTTAGATGGGTCTATTTCTTTCCTAATATTTTCTCAGAGTGGTGAATCATCCCTGCACTGAAGAACAGGCATCAGATCTTGCATGTCTTCACACAGATTTAGAAATTTTACAATAAATCTTAATCCGTTTTTCACTCTCCAAATCTTCCTTCAGAGCATCTGGCATTACTGTAATATGTAACTGCTCTAAAAATACAGTGCTGTAGGCAGCAACTTTGACAGTGAAGACCTGATGGAACGCCACCAGTCCAGCCCCCACTACATCTCATTCCTGCTCATGCCTTCTTTGCTCCCTACAGCAATGAGAGTAAGGTAGATAGAGCTGCACCCACCCACAACCTTCCCTAGATACACAGGGACTTGCCAAAATGGTGTTTGCAGTCTCTCATGCCACAGAAGTTCATAGCACTCCTGGGCAAATGGGCCAAAAGATGAAGGTTGTAAAAAAGCCTGAAAGAGACTTCGAAGGGAGACACAGAACAGTAATCCATGGCAATTTTAATTTACACCATGGAGTTTTCTAACCACATTTTGAATCTCAAATGCCAGCAGTTTGGTTCTTCAAATTCAATTATTAATCTCAAGAAAGGAAGAAGTGACAAGCCTCTGACAGTAGCAAAGTAACCCTGAAAGCAAGTCCAGGCTAGGAACACACAAAAACCAGCTCAACTTTATCTCCAAATGCAGACAGAGATAGGAAAAAAGGAAAAATGGCTGACTGGAGTGAGCTGTAACCTCTTCAGCTTTCTCACATAACTGAGAGAAACCCAAACATGCCCATTTCCATCAATGGTCTTTTGAACCAAGATAGTAGAAAGAAAACAGCAGGTTCCATTTAGGTACTATCCATATCACTGGACACCTGGCAGACACATTTTCCAAAGTTGCATTATTAGTGGCATTAATTGATGCTACCCTAGACAGTCTTCAATCACTGTTTTCAAATATGTATCCTGACTATTAAAACTAGAAAGTACAGGAAATATTAAAAGGAAATTTTTTCACCAGAGCAGGAGGGTGTCAATGCAGTAACAATACAATGGTTGCTCTTTTATGTATCAGATGAAAAATGCTGAATATCTGCAGGGAATTTCTTAGATTGCTCCAGGAGTTTGCTGGGCTTCTGTAGAAGAACTGGTTTTTCATATGTCTCCACTATACTTTTCAGTTGTTGGTGGTATCTGCTTCTCTACACACAAGATTTCCTGAGCTGTTGCTCGTTTTTCACAACAGGGTTCCAGGCAACAAGGACATCATCGCTACAGACAATGTTTAAAGATTTTCAGTATCAGCGAAATTTCATACAACAGCAGTATTAGCAGGAAAAGCTGAGACATGTTCAAAAGGTTGCTAATAATATCCCTGTCCATGGGCAGAGCTTCAAAACAAACAAACAAACCTGCCAGAATTCAGGTTAGGACATTTGGCAAAAACCTGACCTTGTATCTTTGATTTGGGGCTAGAACCAATAAGCACTAAAACTTCCTTAACCACACTTTTGCTCAACTTTGATCTACTGAAAAATATGCAAAGCAAGTTCAAATTTACCACTGCAAAAGCGATAGAGAGTCTGGCTGACAAACAGAGGACTACAGCTAAGTGTATTTAAGAAACATATGTATAGCTGAATATTTTATTTTTATTTCAAACACCAGTATACAGCCATCTGGCTTTCCTTGAGGCTTTTCATTTGTGGTGGTTTTTTTTTTTTTTAATAGCCAATTTTCAATAGCAAGGCATTAAAAATACAAAAGAAAAGAAAGCCAAGTTCTTTAGTGTGAACCACTGCAGGCTACCAATCACTACTTCATTGTTAAACCTACATGAAACATAACATCAAGAACATTTCTATTTTCTAAAACAGTCATTTATTATCTAAAATATTAATTCCCTCTATATCCTCCTACATGTTAGCCTTAATGGCCATATGGCTGGTCATTTATAATTAACAGCTTTTATCTAAATAAATACAGTGCTTTGAATATTTAAAAGATTTGTTCATTAAGAGCCCTCAACAAAAGGTGAAAAAGGCTCTTTGCACAAAAGAGAATGGAAGGATATGAACTGCATGAGGTGCCTGCAGGCAGGAAGCAACACTTCAAGTGTGGTATTGACCATTTCCACTGAACAAGCACCACATGCCTGCATAGAAACTTCAGTGTAAAGCAGATAAAACACCAGATGAATTAAAAGGAGTTCCAGGGGACAAAAAAACCACATATACACAGCTTGTATAGTGCAGAGGGTCTGGTAGCTTGAATAAGCCTTGGGGACACCTCCACCAGAACTTTCCTCTACAGCACAGCACTGAGAGACCTCAGTTTTTATCTGACTTTACAATCGAACCATGTGCTTTCTGGTTTTGCTATAAAAAGTGGGAAAGGCAAAGAATTACGTTAATTCCTCCCATCCTCTCGTCCTGGCACAGCATTGTGGCTGTTTCCAGTGGGACAGTGCATGTTAGTGCTGCCTCATCATGGCAGGGGCTCTCAGCTTTTTCTATCTGTACTGCCATAATGTTTTGTGCTGTACTAACAACCAAATTCTTGATAGACTTCCATATCCATTGATTATTTCCTTTCCTTGTTTATATAAATTACCATGGCTTGTTATTTGTCAGGATTCATATCTGTGAATTTAATGGAACTGCATTTCTCAAAATCACCCACACTGTCAACAGCTCTAATTTGTTTACATCAAATCAGTTTCCCCCCTCCTCCCCATTTACCCTTCTGTTTCATACCATTTATATTAGCTTGTCAGCTGGAATTTTATTTATTTGCTTTGGAAGGTTTGCTTCTGTGAAACCCTGATGGCAGAAGAACCACACAACTCAAGGGACAAGTAATAAGATATAAATGCTTTCAAAACCAAGCTGTTACTTCCAATTCAGTTCTGGTCAAGCGCAAAAGAAGTTCTGGACAGTTTTTTGCATTTTCTAGAAAAACAGATATGAGATGATTATTGTTGTTTAGAATTTTTTTTAGCTCTGCAGATTGCCGTTTCTGACTATTTGAATAGCCAACACCTAAGAAAATGACTAAGAAACATTAAGTGAAAATATAGACACTTAAAGATTTAATGAACTCTATGAAACACCAGCATTGTGATAAAAGTTAAGTCTTACAAGGCACCTGATCTCTCACAGCAATTTAAGTACTAGGACTGCACCTTTTCTCTCAAAAAGGTACCATGTGGGAGGACAAAGAAAATAGAAATATCCTTTCAGTAGATACTTCCATATAGAACTTTGCAATGAGGTTACCAATAAGATATTAAAGCATGTATAAATTTCAATATATACCGAGAAGAAATTAAAAACACTGGTGTGGTATTATATACAGTGCCTGCATGGTGCCTGGTGCTGCAGAAACACAAAGTCACAGTTGACCTTGATTGTTTAGAAAGGACTGAAGTAATCTGCAGCATGCAGATTACTCACTGCATGAAAAACTAGAGGAATACTCAAAAAGAATTTGTTTTTGTTCAGATTTAACACGAGTTTCTGCAAATATCTAAGACTTTGATGATTTAGAAGAGATTGGGATGCAAGGGAAGAACTCTGGTATTTTGCTCAGCTGGATCCTTTACCCTTAAAAACCAAATCATTGACCCAGAAGGTGTTCTGGTGGTTGTGCAGTGTTCAGCATTTCCGAGGGAAAGATCCATCCAAGTCAAGCCATGCTTTTGAAGGGGCTTGGTTCATCACACCTCCTCCTACTCCACAGGGAAGCAGAAGCTGCAGCACTCCTGTGCTGTGGCCTTGCCCCATCTCCAGCCTGTACAAAAATGTGCTGGCAGCACTCTGGGACAAAGGCAAGGAGCATCTGGGCTCTGCAGGCAGCCACAAAAACCTGCTCTCTCCTCTCCACCCATTTCTGTGCTGCACCAGTTTAATCAAGCAGTAAGCTACTTCTGTCAGGGCTCTTAGCAGCAACCTGGCACACCATCTCATTTGCTGGCCAATCTGCTTTTTAGACCTTTAACAATAGCTCAGCATTGTGAATGCTCCACGCATCATATATAGCTATTGTGGTGTTTCTGATTTCCATTTTATTTTGGGTACTGACTTTTTCCAGTTGTGGCATGATTTACATCCTGGCAAAGCCTGAAAAAAATTATTAATAGGAAGTTTTTCTGGAAGAGTTGTGTTTAAAAGGGGAACAGAAGTTCTATATTCTGAAAACAACAAACTCCCTTTATTTCTGTTTAAACATTTACTGGAATTTGCGTATTTTTAATTTCTGTAAATTTTATCCTAAAATACCCCTTAGACTTCACAGCAACAATATTAGTGCAACCACTGTGTCATCAATACCAAAAGATGTTGCTATTTTAGGAGTTCATAGATCTCTTTCAGCTTGAAAAAAATAAAAATGCCTTGGGCTAAATTTAGCTTTCAAGATTTCAGCGTTTATGTAGGGGAAGGGACTTTGAAATTCTGGAACATCCCAAGTCAGCGTCCTTACTTTCCAGATTTATAGCAGGACAGAGTTTATGTTCAGACTTGCTAAGTTGAAAAACAACTGCCATAATGATAACAACAAATACGTAGGATCAACAACATGCCTTCAGCTGCACATGCACTAATTTTACAAACAATTTGAAACTAATTTAAGCTCTGAATTAGCAATATTCCGAGTACCTCAACAAGACTTGTAATCATCATTACTCTCCTTGCAGCACACTGATATGGGACTGATCCCATCTGCTCAGTCAATGAAGCCAGAAATCAAAGTTGAAATAAAGCAAAATCTGAACTGTTTCTTTCATGCTAGTGTCAGGGATCCAAACTTTGGGACAAAACCCTGAGTGGTTCTTGATCTTAAAGTCTTCTTTAATAAAGTTATAGCTAAGATTTGAAAACCTGCATGAACAATTCAGCTAGACATTGATATCATCACTTTAAAAGCTTCCATGTGCTACATGATTCACTGAAAATAAACCTAGAAAAGCTGTGTCATCCACTGCCCTGCTCCAAGTCAAGAGAGAGATACATAATCCAACCCACACAGGTGCTATTAACCTATCAATAAAGGCTTCCAGTGACAGAAAACAGACCATCTTCTTGTGAAACCTTTTCCAGCCCGAAAAAGCAGCTAACAAGTCCTTTCTCTGCTCTCAGTGGGAGACAGAGAATATCAGTTCACCTTTCTGTTCACAACAAACTTTCACACGTTCAAAATTAATAATCTCAAATTCTCCTCATAGCCTGTGTTATCTAAGAGAACAAGGATAAAGCAGAGAGTTACAGGCTTTGTCTCTATCTTTCTCAAAACATGGCTCCTAAAAGAGAACCTCCAGGACTGTAATAATGTCCTACATAGGATGAGTCTATTCATTCACCCGAGAGCAATTTTATTGCTTTTTTTTTTCAAGCAGCAGCTTGGTACAGAAGCTTTATTTTCAGTTTGTTGTCTTCCAGCAACTATTTTCAGCAGTACTGCTGCTTACCCACTTTTCTCTCATTTTATATTTGATTATTAATCTGCCTTTTCCTTCTTACACACAGCATCACCTGGGTGAACTTGGGTGATTTTGGAGGATGTGTCATCATTACTCACTCATTCCCTTTAAGTGTTGTGTGGGAAATTGCCATTCTTGTAAATAGGTCTTTTATACAAATAGCCTACCTTCTGTGAGAAATCAGTACTCCAGACAAGTAAACAGCAATAATAGCTGTTGCCACAGTATCCTTACTACTGACTCACTTTAGCCTTAGTATGACTTTTCCTTTGTTATCACTTAAGCATCATTTAAGCCTCAGTTCTTCACCAACAGAACCCTGAGCAGATAGTGAGGACACATTACAGTGATAAGGCCAGAAGCTGGCAGTTCTAAGACTACAAACCATAACCTGGGATAATCACTAAAAAGGAAACACTACACTCAGTTTCTGTCACTTCCGCTCATCAGAGAGAAGTAACCCTGGGTATTCACTGTTCAAGTTGAGACAAAAGCCCTTTGAAGTCAATCAATTATATTTGTGTATATAACAAAACTAGTTAAGTCAATAATAAAAAATACTCTAAACAAGAAATCAGGGCAGAACAGTACTTCAGAGTATTCATCTTTTAAGTAAAAAGAATTTGTAAATAGTAACAAGTTGTATAATTTGAAATACTATTTCTTCTTCATTTAGCAGACAAAGCACTCCCCTGAAACCTCTAGGAGTTAGATCTAGATTCCAGCCAAGATCATTGCTTTCACTCATTAAATGAGTGCAATGTACTCCATTAGGCAATTGCTTGCCCATCAGTGGACATTCTAAGACAGGGCCCCTTGAAAACATTATATTTGATAACCATCATAAGGATAGATTAAACTGCCTCAGATAAGAGTATCTGCTTCCATCAGGTTAGTTATGCTAACACCATGTGGCAGTACTTACTAAGCAGATGAATTTGTGAAAAGTTCTACAGAAATTTTGAGGATATAATAGATACTTCATTTTGACTTGAGATTAGCACACTTCTCCCCCAAGTGCTGAAAAGCATAGATGTATAAATACATTAAAGCCAACAATTTCTAGCTCCTCTTTCTATTTAAAACTTACTTAATTAAGGCATTTATATTTCCACAAATTACTGCAAAGTGAATGACCTAGAGGTTGCTCTGAACCTCACAGATGAAAGACTTTACTAGAAATTCTTCTCAGCAGCTGTTTTCCAAGTTCATTTGGTTTGAGGATCTTTTAAAAATACTTTTTTTTTTTTTTTTATCATTATTGCCAAGTGAAACTTCTTTAGTTGGCCAGAATGGAAAAACATTTTACTATGTCACAATGAATCAGTTCCTGAAAGCTGATTAGCTTCTACTTCATAATGGCTCTAAGCATTCAGTTATCAGCAGTGACTCCCAAATAATCATGCTGGACACTTACAATGAAGCAAAATTTACTTTAAAGCAAACGATTGCAAATGCAGCATACTTTGGATCCCCTAATGTCTGTTTAAGTATTATTGCCTATTAGGAGCAACAACAGCACAGCTGAAGCAGTTAATAGAAATGAGCACAAGTCACAGTTTTAATTGCAGCCTTAGAGCCATATTCATTAGAGATGAACACATTCCCTCCACGCTGCAAGCAGAATGCCTGCATATATGATTTCAAAAGCACTGCACATCTGTTCAGACTATGACTCCTGTCTTCCCACACCTACCTGATGGCTCTGACAAGGACAAGAATGCTTCTCCCCTAAACTTACTGGATGTATGATATAGAACAGCGAACACCTTAAAAAATTACACTTTGGTATGTCCTTAAGCAAGGCTTTAGAACAAGATGTAATTTTAAGTAATGTACACAGATACATGGAAACTTACTGACTTGATATTCTTGCTATATCTCTCCCATTGTAAGAAATTGTATTTCCAGTGCCAGATTTAAGAAAATTACACCTGTCATGCAAAAAGTGTCTCAAACTCTTAACACTATCCCTTGGAAATACAAGAAGACACTACATGATGTTATTTCTGCATTGGTAGAGGTCAGGTATTGCACAGGAGTCATTTACATCTCTGGAGGAAAAACAGTGCTTGTAGAGCTCCTAACACCACCCTGTTAATGCCAGTTCACACAGCCTTCAAGGATACAACATCTTGTAGTTTTGTTTAGAAGTCCCAAATTAGAGTTCAGGAACTGCAGCTGGGAACAGAGAGGTTAACTGGGCAGCAAAGCCCCAGGGAAGGCTGTATAAGCTTGAAAAGTATAAGCTGTATAAGCTGTTTTGAAATGACATATATCAGTCCATGGCATCTATCTAACAAGGAAAAGGTTAAAAATGCAGATCTGGAATGCTGCACTTCTTACTGTGAGCCACTAAGTGTCCACAAAAAAATCCCAACCTTCCAGTCACTGAAATTTAGGGAGGATCACTCACAGTGGATACAGGGAAAATACATTCTCTTCAAATGAGAAGAGATCAAAGTCTGAGGATGCCAACCCATAGGCAGAGAAAAAGACTGAAAGTAACACAGGGTAGAGAGATTCATTCCAACCCTCCAGACTTTAAAAAGCCAGGATGAAACTCCAGTGCCCAAGAGATTATTGATTTTCATCTCACCATTTATCACCACTCAATAGGAATCAAGGGTTTCAAAGAATCAGGGAGCTACAAGAGTCCAACAGAAAACAGGTACCTTGTTTGAGAGGAAGTATTATACAAAGAAAAAAACAATTAAGCATTGCAAGGCTTTTTTAATAAATAAACATAATCATAGAATCATTCAATTTTGGAAAGACCCATAAGATCATCAAATACAACCATTTACCTGGCACTGCCAAGCTCACAACTAAGCCATGTCCCCAGGTGCCAAATCTACGTGTGTTTTAAACACTTACAGGATGGTGTTTCCAATACTTGACAATCCTTTCCATGAAAATTTTTTCCTAGTATCAATTCTAAACCATTCCTGGTGCAACTATATAATTCTATAGCATACTCTATGCTTGAACTCTGAAAAAGAGTTCCTCTTGATGATTTATTTTCAATTTTCTACCAAAAGAAATGGGTAGATCATGTTAGGGTCAAGTGCAGTCTGATGAATCCATATATTAACAATTACGGTACACTGCATTAGCATGTCAACCACATAAAGTATACTTTAAGGTTAATAGAGTATGGTTTGTCATTTATTAATTAGACGACATGCTGAATATTTTTATTCCTTCAGAATGAACTCTACTTTTCTCATTTGAAACTCAATACAAACATGAAAGGAAAATAAAAACTGCAGAAGAAATATGCAACATATGCTGAAATTAAATTTGGCTTCACTACCAAAACATTTCAGTGACATGCAATTTACTGGAGACAACAACTGCCAATTTCACCTAGTGAAAATAATTCTCTTCCTGTTCCTGCATCAGCTGACAGCTGTATTGGCTTCTCAACTCCTGCCTATGTCTTGCCTTTGGCTCCAGCCTCATCAACCTTTAAATGGTGGTCTCTGAGGAAACAAAGATGTTTTCAATTCAGAGCTCCAGCTCTTCATCTACATTTATCCATAATGCATCTCAACCTGAATTGCTGAACTATGGGAATTATGCCAGCAGTAATGTCACCATGAACAAAACAGCAGAAATAGCCTTCAGCCCAACAAACCTTTGCTCTCTTTGCCTGTCTGGGTTCCAACAGCGCACATACCAAAAAAAAAAAAAAAAAAAGGCAAACTACACTCTAGCTACCAAGACCCTACTTGAAGCTTAGACTTGAATTTTAGGCTCATTCCTTCTGAGCTGTGAAAAGAAAGGGAAAAAAAAAAAAAAGAAGAAAGGAAAAAAGTTTAAAAACCCACCTTACACTAATATAGTGATTTTTCTTTCCATGTCATGGGCCATACCTTGAGAGCACTAATCTATAGATCCTCTGTAATTACATGTAATATTCTGGAAAGCCATGGAACAATCCTGCCAGCCACTCTCTTTTTCTCCTGATGTTTTCCCAATAATGAACAGTGTATAGTTTATCCAGACTTTATGTTTTTGGAGTTTTTTAGGCTTAATTAGAATTGATTCAAGAGTAACAAGAATTGAGAAGGTTCGTGGTGCTCACCTCCAGAAAATACATCACAGACATCAAGCTTAACAGCCACTGCTTGGAAAGAGCCTCCTCTGGGAAGTCAGGCTTCCTTTTTTTTCCACTGCAAAACTTCAGTCTCACTCCTACACAAAGCCTGCCCACCTCCTGCTAAGATATAAAGAAACCTAAGGATGTGGTCACAATTACAAAGATGACACAGCTGAACCAACCACAGAAGAAACCTCTCATGTTCTCATCCTCTGCAGCTTTTCACCTTCTCTTCACACTCATTTTTGATGTAGCCTCCCAACCCTGAGACTATGGCCTCAACGTGAAGCATCAGACATGAAGTCTCTGACACAGCATAAAAAGCAGCAACAGAAGTTTCCAAATAGTGAAGTCAGAGAAAAGGCAAAAAAAAAGCAGCTCACACAGTTAGAATCTGTTCTCCAAGATGCTCGTGCGTCACCTTCCAGAGGGAGTTCTGCATCTAGAGAGATGGGGCGTCTGGGCCCCCTGCTGCTCCCCAAATAGCTCATTTGGGCATTCCTTCCTGCTCCCACTGAAATGTAATGCACAAATGCATGCCTGCCAGCATGGCACTCTCCAGATGGCACATGTGCCCTCTAACTTTTTGTATTGGAAGGCCAATTTCCTCATTAAACCTGCATGACCTACAGCTTCGTGTCTTACTCTAGTCTGGACTTCTGCTCCCTTTCCATCAAGGTTTATCTGGTATTTTAGCCACAAACCTCTGCTGTGTTGTTTTTTTTTTTAATAAAGTGTTGTACCACACAGCAGCACAGTCTTTGAGAAATACTGGAAAGAAGGGTAGGGCATCAGAAAGAGAAAAAACAGACAGCAAAATTGGTGCTTACAATGGGTAATTCACAGACCTGAGGCAAGCAACACACAGCATGATGTTCACCATTACTGAAAAAGAAGCAATCTTTTCACTAAGCGTCTCCATGAAGGCCTCAGGTCAGTATGATTAATACAGAATTAGAAGCAGTTTGTTTAAGTGCTTAGCTGAATTAGAGCATAGGAACAGCTATTTTGGACCCTTCCCAGGCCAGTCACCATCAGGGATTTTGTTGCAGTGCAAGAGTTTGTGCTTGTAAAAGGCTGGGGATACATCTTCCTTTACAGAGACCTTTGCGTAAGGAAATTAATTCCAAACCAGGAGATGTAGGCATTGTGGTGTTCTATTATGTTATTTCTAAGAATGTCAACCCCCTAATTCTAGTCCAAACTCACATTAAAGCTTGATTATCTGACTTCATTCACGTGATGAAAGAAATTCTCTTTGTAGCCAATAGTCTGCAGATCATAATCAGAGATAAGGAGAGGGGGAAAAAAAAAGCTTGACATAACCTATTCCCTCTAATAAGTTTTGGAGGGTTTTCTAATTTTTTAAAACTTACTGGTTTCATGTTCTTGCAGACAGAAACAGAGATGGACACTTGAAGAAAAATATCACAGACTTCCCACTGTTTCTCAAGACAATGGGGGAAAAGCAGTATGCCATGAGGTTGCCCAAAATGCCCAGGTGCTCTGGGGTCTTACAAGGAAAACTAACAAATTGCAAACCCCACAGTTAAAACTAGCAATGATGCTCATTCTCAACAGCTCCTGATGCCTTATGCCAGAGTCCCTTGCCATAAGCCGCTGATGTCCCTCAGATGCAAGACTCTGGGCAGCTCACGTGTCCTGGTTTCCATCACACACCTCAGATAATGTTGACAGTAGAAAGGTTGTACTTACATAAAATGCTTTCTTGCAAAAGAGGATGGTCTCTCTTCCAATTAAAAAAAAATATAAATTATAATGTCTAAATTGACTCTTTGATCCTAAAAGCTACCAAAAACCATAGTCCAAAATAGGTTAGAGTCTGGACCGGCAAAAGCACATCCTTGTAAGGCAGCAGCTGTTCTCACACTCACAAACGTGTCCTGGCACTGCTGCTATTCCATTGCTCTGGGAGCTGAGATTTTTTTAATTGCATGCCTCTCCCCCTTCCCTTCCATAAAAATATCACTTTTCTAAATGTAAGACACATTGAATGTTACAGAGTAAATTGTGGGGCACACAGACAGCACACCACTGCCAGCAAACACTGGCCAGAGAACACCATCCACCCAGCCTTGTCCCCTCAGTGTGTGCCAGGGATGCATCCCCAGGTGTTTGCTGTGTGGGGTTCTCCCAGGTGGATCCTACCTGAGGAGCAGCCTCATAAAAAGCCACTGCCGTCTCCAGGGACACAGCTGTTCGTGTGTGCTGAGCTCTGTCTCAGCCCGGATGGCCTGTTCCTGCCTGGAGCCTGGGCTGCGACAGGTTTTGGCTGGCTGCGGCGTGGGGCACAGATGGTGGGGTGGCCGCTGTCTTTGTGGCCCTGTGAGGGTTGTCTGTTCACAAGCAGGGCCACATCCAGCATGAGCTCTCCCTGAGAACTGGACAGCACATGGGGGAACTGGGGAGACAAGGTTTGTGGAGCTGTTTTGTCTCAAACTAAGCAGCCTGAAGCAAATGTGGAAGCTTTAGGGTATGTAGACAATTCCTCCCAGTTCAGTGTCCCTGCCTCAATGGAATGAGTGAGGAACAGGGTGAAAACACAGGACCTGGAAGCACAGGTGCTTAGCAGTGCAGAGCAGGCCCTGGGAAACAAGGAAAGCAATTGATAGGAGACACCTGATAAACTGGATTGCTGCAGCTGATTTGTGAGGCGTGGGTTGGTGTGGGCCCTTCAGCCTTGGTTGGGCTGTGCAAAGGCACCATGGTGCCAGCGAGGCACTGGCTGGCCATGTCCCGCCCTGTGGGGGTGACCAGGGTTGCTGTGGGGTGCCCAGCCCCAAGGCCTGGTGTCTGTGGCTCTTCTGCCGTGCCAGTGTGCTGCTGCCGGGGGATTCCTGGCCAGGCCTGCCCACACCGTGACCTGGCTTCACCCCTCGATTATGGCACCACAGCTTGAGCTGCACGGCTGCAGGCTGTGACACCAGTCGGCTGCTGCTGTTAGAGAGACTCCAAGCCTTCCTCTGGCTCCAAGGAGAGAGAATGAACAGGTGGTGAATGTCCCAAGAGGGAATGCAAAGAACAATTCGCTTGTGACAGCCCCTTACTCGCTGCTGAAAATTGAGTTGCTTAATGAGTGTTATTCCACTAAGGGGTTTTTTCTGCCTCATTTCTTGGGACCATTTGAGGATAATCATTGACAAAAGAATGTGGATTAGGGCTGTGCAGTTGTTTTCATGGTTCCCTCTGTTTATACTTTTTTTGGTGGGATAATGGATGATTCTGACCTCCTTTTTTTGAGAAACCTACTTGCCTCTGGCTTCTCCACAGAGGTTAAACCAGAGAAGATTAGCCTTGTTTTCTGCTTCAGAGGTAATGCTGTTTTCCTGTAAGCAGCTGTGGGCTGGACTGCAGAGTCAGTATTTCAATATGTTTAAAAATGCAGAAGCTTCAATAAATGCAGCTGAAAGGTTTGGTAGCCATGAATGAAAAGCAGTAAGGTTTTTACTGAGTTGTGCTTCCTCAGGGAAACTGAAAATGTGGAGCACAAGCATAAGTACAAAATGTGGAGGGTGGTTTATGGCTCTGGAGCATGTATTAATAAGAAATTGTTGCAGAAATTATTAAGTATAAATAACAAATGTAGCATAACAGGAAGCCCAAGTGTTTTTAATGTGATAGCAAAAATAAAACCAACAAGCTCACATCCCCACCATTATTATGGACAACAGGAATTTCTGCTGATCCGAAGGGGTTTGAGCAGTCTAAGATGCAATGGTCAAAGACAATTTTGGACAAGTTGACTTCCTTTCTGTTGATAAAGTGTGAGTTTCTTTGACCGGAGTTGTGAAGTGCATAAATTTACTATTCCTCTAGTGACCACAGCAATAGGCTTGTCAAAGCATTTGCCACACAGTAAATTACCTGAAGAGTTTGGATATTCACATAGTCAGTAATGTTCTTTTACAAGTATATAAATGCATAGCACTTACATGGAATATCTTCAGTTGTTATTTATATAAGAAGGCCTGTTAGAGAAAACATCATGAAAAAGAACACCTTTATGCTCCATACAGACAGGATAAATTATTTTATTCGACTTGTAATTCATTCTCTTAAAATCTAACTTTACCTTTGTTAAAAGACAAAACTATCATGGGCATCTCAATCTGCAAAGTCCCTTCCTCTGCATCCTATTCAAGGCTCTTGCTGTAAGGCAGGTTCTTGGAAAAAGACTCTTTTGTGAAAGGGTCTTAGGGTTGAGTAATTTATCTCAGAGAAGTGTGAAACTGCAGTAGAACACTTTAATGAGCCATTTTGGCTCATGTCTGTCCATGCTGCTTAAAAAATTGGCTGATTAGGTTTTATGACTTGTGGGGACGTATTGCTGCCTGTCTTGTGAGAAAATTCTTTATAAATTTTTCTTTTTGAAATGAATTTAACTCTTAAAATGTGACAAGTTTAAAGCTGCGAACAGCGGGATTTTCAAGTTGCTGAGGGAAATATGTAATCCAGAAATGCATGAAGCAGGTCTGGTTTTAGTCTTATAGGGAACTGAGAGTAAAAAATGTGTTTTCTTTAGGGTTTTCAGATTTTTTTCAATATCCATTTCTTTTTCTGTGAAACAAAACCAGAAACAGATAAAAACTGTTTTCCGTGTTGTGGTTTCAAAAGTCTGCTTAGCCAAGACCTCTTGTGACTTTTAGGTGCACAAAAGATTGAGTTTTGTGTGATTCATAATGAGTCAGCCTGTAAAAGGTCTTAAAGATCTAGAACAAGTCTCCAAAAGGCTGACATATGTGAAAATTTTTCATGACAGCATTCTGAACAGCAGGACTTAAAAAGAGCCGTGTATTCTGACCTGCTCTGGTCTGTAACAGCTTAATCATACTCACCCTCTCTGTGCTTTTCTTACAATTGACAGTGACAATTTTCATTCTTTTCCTGTCTTTGGCCTTTTTGTTGCGGCTTGCAGCAGTAGCACTGCTTGTGCATAGTGCATCTTTGTTTTGCTACAGGCCTGCTCAAAAACTTCCAGGAAATCATTTGATGCCTCTAGCTCTGTTTCCTGTTCTGCAAAAGGGTGAAAGTGATATTGCATTGTAAAAACTTGCGCAATCTACTTGTGAGAAGCCAGTAGTACTAAATGCCTTTTGATTTCTAAAAAAACCATAGTGATACCAGCAATCTGCTTTGTGTAATGCAGGTCACTAATTACTTGTATGGGTAAACATGGTGTTGAATTGAATTCCTGAGGATTTACATAATATTGTATTTTTTCTTAATATACATAATTGTAATTTATATCTTATGTATCTTACAAGCAATTGATACCCTTTGTTCTTTTTCAGCACGTAGGAGGTATTAGTAGCTGCAGCTGTTAGCTGTTATGGCCTGACAATGCCTTAAAAATGCTCTTTTCATGACTGGGGGCATAAGAATTTACATGGAAAAAAAAAATCTAATAACCGGAAGTCCATTTTAAAAGTGATTCATTTTATTTGTGTTTCATACACGAGTTCTGCACTTTGAGACTGGGGGCTTTTGTAATTTTGTTTCATGAATGCAAGGAGCAGCAGGCTTGGGGTGGTAAAGGTAGGAAAGCTCTCCTGAATGCCTAGTAAGAGCATTACTTTGCTAGTGTGCGATACTGAGAGCTCTTCTCAGCCTAATTCAGTAGGACTGAAATGACTGTATTTTAGCTGCTTTCCCAGAAACCATATTTTTAGTGGTTTCTAAATTTTACCTGCAATTTCAAGTGTGTTTGTTCTTACTCCATTAGTGCTATTCATGTTCAATTAATTTTTTTTCTGATGGTGCTGTATATTTCAAATAATTCATTAAGTTAGTTTTGTTCCTTTTGAGCCTTCATTTGATCAAGTTGCATATATTTATTGCACTTTATCTTTCTCCATTGGAATTGACGTATGATTTTCTGCACAGGGAAATATCCTTTCAGTTGCCTGTCACCATTCACCTAGCGCAGCATAAGATTGCTGAGTTCTTTGAGAGACTGAGACTTTAATTTCAGTAGAGCTGAGCTGCATTATGCCTGTAGAGATAATTTTCTAGCTGCTTAATAAATTTCTTTTCTTTGGCAAGTTTTAGTTCCCGCAGTGTGTCGTGTTCCATTCAAAGGGACGTTCAGGCTTCACTCATTTTTGTTGTTAATTCCAGAAAAGCTTTCTCTGTCTGACTGTTGTGTTGGGGAAGCGGTGGCTGTGATGATGTGACATTGTCACTCTTGTCAGATCTGGGTCATGTGCAGCAGGGTTTTGTGCTTGCCTGGTGGTAATTACTGGGTTTTGCCTGTGCAGCCCAAAATCGTGCCTGCCTTTGCTTATGTGAATATTCCTGTATGCTCTTGATTAACTTGCAGCCTGTGTCTGCACTCAGCCCTTGTCCAGTCTTATTATCAGTAAATACTCCAAATACTTGTCCCACTCTTATACTGACAGGCAGGCTTTCAAGTGGAATAGTAATTTTTTTCCCAGGGATTCCAAATATGATATTTTTCTGCACAAACATAACATTTATGTTTTGCCCCATGTAAATTCTACCTTCCCTTTTCTCCCCTACTCCCTTTACTGCTGAATGATTTTCAGCCTTGTGTGGTCTCCAAGTGCAACTTCTAGAAATTTTTAGAAATGTCTCAGAGGCTGAAAAAAGAACAATGAGTTATTTACATATCTGTATTTTTCCCTGTAGATCTTCTCTAAGCAGTGGATTCAAAACAAAGCAGTGAGTGTGGGAGTGGACTATTCAGGCAGGCACTGACATGAAAGGCAGAAATAAATGGGGGAGGAGAAAGTGCCCCACCATGCACTTTCTGCTGTAAAATACCTGTTTACATGACCAGTATTTGTCAAAGACTGCATTTCTTCCATAGCGAATACCAACCATTTTTTTAAAAGCCATATCTTCTATATATATTTTTGACTTTTGGGTTGGGTGTCTATTTTGGTTTTGTCCAATAGGATCTTTTTAAAGCAGGCATTAACAATTTACCTGTCAAGCAAACAGTTAAGCTGGCAAAAAGACTTGGGCACAATAGCTCTGCTCCATTGTCCTCTCTGAGTATCAGCTTCTATTCTTCTTAGGATACTTAGAATCTTTTGAAGCTAGTGATTTTGGAAAAACTGCCCAGGTTACACAGCTAAAGGAACTGTATATTTCATAGAATTTTTAGTTCATTTATTTTCACTGCTCTGGTCTTTTCAGTAACTGGAGCATAAAGAATCATACTCTACCTTAATGCATCAGAGGGAATACTTTTAATTTATCTTCAGTTTGTCAAAAGGCAGTGATGAAAAATTGAAAGCAATTACTTTTTCTGGGGAATAAATTCTCACAAAAATATTGTGAAGAAATCATTTGGGGTTCAGCTAGTCAAAATATTCTTGAATGAAGGCAGAACACCATTCACCAAGGAAATTATTTCTGGTTAAGGAATGTGTATTCCCTTTTTCTTGTATTTTTTATGATTCTTAACCAGCTTGTACTCAGAAGTCCTAACAATCACAAAATCTGCTTGGAAACAACTGCGAATGAAATGTCACATCTACTCATGCTGTAGTAACAGCAAAATGTGATCAATAATCTTTTTCCTCCAGCTAGTGTTGAGTAATCCATAACTGTAAGTAATTTTTTAAGTTGCACTTTCTTCCTTTCAGACAGCAAAAAAAGAGAAATGAACAGCAATTGTTGAATCTTTAAGTGATTTTTAGAAATATTTAAATTTCAGGACAGAGATGTTTTAATAAACAAATCTTGGGACTTTTAAAGTATTTCAATCTTTGTCCCATGACTGTAGTGTACATATATGTGTTGTGATTACTGTTGGAGAAGTGCTTGTCTCCAAGCACGAGTTTTTTAGAAGCCATGGCACAAAAAGACAAGAAAGCCTTCCCCAGTTTTAGTATATCCCAGTAATCCCCAGCACAGCAAATATTCATACTGCAAAGATTTGGGATGTACTTTTCCTTGAATTTCACTGTACCCTGCTGTATTGAGCCTTTAGAGCATTTTCAGGTATGTTCCTGGTGAATGGAGGCTCCTGTCCAGCTGAAACTGATCCAATGGAAGGTTCCAAATTTTGCATAACCAGTTACAATGCAAAACTGCCCTTAGAGGCAAGTTTTCCATAATTTTGTACATTTGAACATCCCTGGAATTATGGAATTCACTACCAAACCTACAGTTTGGAAAATGTCACTGGTTTGATGCTCACTCATCTCCAGGAAGCGGGAGTTAGCTGCCAGTAACCCTTTGCAGACTCTTTGGGCAGCAGAAAACTGCCTGCATCCCTCTCAACTGTCTGCCTGGGGAATTAAGATGAGTTAAGATGTGTTTCCAACAAGTTTTTCCTTTGAAATCCCATTACGGCCATTAAGAAGGTTGGGATTTAATCATTAACTAGAGTATTGTCATTATGGTGTTTCTGAGCACAGCAGTGTGTGCTTGTCAAGCATTTGTGATCCATCCTCATGAAGAGGAAGTTCGGGGACAATGATTAATGATGTGTTAGGATGAAATTGGACAGAAAGATTAAGTGTTTATAAAATAACTAAACAGTGACAAAGGAAAGCCTCTGACTGTTGATTAAAGGTATTTGCAAGTTCAGGGGAGCATGAAAGGGAATTAGTTGTTTAAGATATCAAGGTATTTTACTGTGTGTTGGGAAGAGGACTGTAGAAATGGAATCAGGCTACTATGAACTCTTATGCAGAGAAAAATATGTTTCTCTTGGTGTGTATTCTTAGTGTGTCAGCAGAAATGCTGAAGATCTTTAGGGAAACTTTTATCCTTCCTCATTGTTTCATCTAAAATAAGACATTCTGTAGTTTGATCCTTGTAGATCTAGGATATAACACTTTGTATTTCTGCCTTTTGAGGTGGAAACAGCGACAGAGTAGATTTAGCAGCAATGTATTATGATGATGTTTATCACACTACCATAATTTTTCCCTTCCGTAGGTAGGTAGGAAGGGTAACATATCATGGCTTTAGTATATTTTAAAAAACAGAATCAGTGCCGAGATACCCATGCACAGAGAAATGCAGCAATTCTGCTATGAGTTCTGTGAAGTTCTGTGGTAGCTGAGTCAGTTATACAGTGGTTGAGTGACTGCTAGTTCAACAAAATCTTCAAATTTTACAGGAAGAGCAGACCAAAACTGATCACCCTGGAACAGCTGTTTGTGATTTAAACATTTGGGATTTTGAATTTTTCACCTCATTAAAGGCAAAACATTTATGACTGACAGAAATGGAAATATTCCTTCATTGTCTGCATTACTACTGTCCCAGTAGAAGGTTCATGTGTCTTTTGGGCCTCTCTGCAAATTGGTGTTTGAGCAGTTAAAGCAGTAACTGGCAAATCTGATTCATCTGCTCTAGTTTTTTCCTGTTTGCAATTTTACAAGGCAGCCAGAGAGTTTCATGCAGCACTGCATATAACTGCAGAGCTCCCTCCCAGATTGCTTGTTACATTCTCCTGAGAGTGATGGAAATCAGCAAAGGGAGGTGAAAAGCAGGAATGGGAACACAATGAGCTCTCCTTTGTCAAACTGGAACTCAAGGAAAACAAAGAGCAGCTTAAAGAGAGGATAGAGGTGATTTCTTTCATTTCTTAGCGTGGAGGTGTCCAGATAAAAACATATGTTTCCTGACTTCCCCACCATCTGTTCTAACCTTTATGTGTACTTCTTGTGTCTGTAGGGAATAGAAGTGCTAACTTCCAATCTAGGTACCTAGCAGCTCTGCATATGGTGTCAAACTGACACCTTTCCACTTGAAACCTGGTTAGAGGAAATGAGGACAAATGTTCTTGGTGGCAAATGTTCCACCCTTTTATAAGAGAAATGCTTTTGTTTTAAAGGCTAGGAAGTTTTCCAGGCCTTCACACTGAGCTTTTGGCAGGGTAGATATTGAGTAATTACTTACTGATTTTCTTCAGTAAAGTGCTAAGCTCATAAAAAAATAATATGGTTTTGGGGATTTGAAGAAGGTGCACTTCAGTGACAGGTTGGGACATCAGAGTCCATAGTGCAACAGTGATCCTAAAAGATCTGAAACCAGGAATTAAATTTCCTGGATTTGCAAAACTGACATACATGGGAAAGTTCTTTGAGGCCAGAACACAATAGCATTTTGCATTGTCTTCAAGTTATGTGTAGATTCAGTGACTGCTGATAAGCTCTGAAGAGCTGATGCTTTGGAAACTAAAGGATTGCAGGGAGAAATAGGTGAATTTTGAAGTACTAAAACCTGAGAGTTTTGAGTGTTTACGTCATTTTAAATGGTCCAAAATCTGATCTAGTTCTGTTATTTCAAAGGTAGAACACAAATTTTTCAGCTGACTTGGTGCATCGAGACCTACAGCAGGACTTGAAGATGTTTGGCTTTTTTGTAAGATAGGAAATTTCTTTTTTAATCATGAAGGATTGATTGCTTTGCATGGAATGTCAGACATAACGGGTAGCAAGTCCAACCCGACTTTGCCTCCACCCCCTTCAATGATGGGATTATTTGATTCCTTTAAAAATATGAGAAAACCTGGGCACAGTTTGTCAATAGTTCTTACAAAATGAAATTCTCTTTTTTATTACTCAGAGAAATTATGACATTTCCCTTTATTTTCTTAGCTGTACTGCTTGAATACTAAACATATATGTTCAAAATCATTTTTATATACTTTATACAAATAAATCATTTGTAAATGAAATGATGACTATATCGATCTTCTATGACAACTGAGTCATTTGGAGCTGTTCAAAATGAGAATTGACACTAAAAGCCAAGGATGATTTAAAGGAAATGACAAATACTCCTGCAATAGTCAAGTACTACGTATTTTAAGATGTGGGTAACCTAGATAAGTGCTTAGCTGCACAGTTTTGATTGAACTTGAGGAACTTAAAGGCATCTTTACAAAGTCAGTACCTGAGAAAAGCTATTTTGTATCTTGAATTCGACCAACCCTCATTTTTGCACTTATAAATATTCATGCTTTGTATGTGAATGAAATATCCATAATCCAAATAGAAATTTTTGAACTCAAGAGAAGAACAGATGAGTCTGAAAATGGAGCTTGAGCCCAGGAGTGCTTGTCTGGTGCCCACAGTGGTGGTCACAATAGTGGGAAGGGAGGTGTCAGTCTTGGGTGATTTGGACTGGGTGTCTCCAAGTTCTCAGCTGGTGGATTCCAGAAAACACCTTCTTGGTAATACTGAAAAATGGGGAATAAAACATATCCTTTTGTTCTATAGGCAAGCAGTGAGTTTGGGTTGCTTTCCTTTGTATTTTTGTGGATGTTTACTTTTGCATCATCTGTTTATCAGGTGAATTCAGGTGTTTGGGTTCCTCACACTGAAGTTCTCTTATTGGATATCAGATCTTGTGTTCTTTTATCAGATTGGCTACATCATTTCCTCTGAGGTGTGCTCAGGCTTCAAGAGGGAGTCTAGTGCCTCTGATAGGGAAGAATAGGAGGAAAGAAAAGCTGCCTTTGCAATTTTTGAGTACTAAAAGCAGCACAGTTGTTGTTGGGTTGCTTGGATACTATACATAGAAAATGCTGTTATACCTGAGCAGCTCATCTATCTTTGCTTGTTGGAATTTGGCAGTGCCTAAAGGATTCAACCTTTTTGTACAAGTTTAAATTCAGGGTAACTCCTCTGGGGATAGGGGTGTTACCTGCTAAGAGAATCACGACAAAGATGCTCTGCTGCATTCACAGGTCCTCTCTCTCCTTTTGGAGCTACTCCATCCACTGTAACCTATTTCTGTCTGTAATCTCAGCACCTGACTTTATCTCAGAGCAAGGTACTTCGCAGTTTTGAACTCAGTCCTGTTTTTTTTTTATTTGTTCTCTAGTTTGTAACTTCTTTGTGCACTGCTTACAGAGAAAGCTCTGACCTTGAGAAACAAGAGACGGGAGGGGGAGCAAGATAAGGAATCAAGGAATCAACAAGCCTTAGATGGTAGGAACCAAAGCAAATTCTTCCATCTAATGACTACAGCAAGAGATTTGAGGATAGGGTACCAAGATGAGCTGAAGAAAGATTTGGTTCTCAGGAGACTGCTTTGGTAGCTCACAAGATATTGAAGTTATGGTTAAAATCCAGTCTTTGACTGTGAAAACAGGAAAGTCAAGCAAATATTCACATTGTATTTCCCTGTAGTTTAGTGTGAGAATGCCTAACCTACAGCCTGTGGGCCAAAGCTGGCCACCAGCCCAGTTAATCTTGTGGAACATTTGCCACCCTTTTTCCCACAGGTTTTTAGATATGAACATGAAATTGTTCCAGGATGTGATTCCTGCTGCCTTCTTTTTTGAGTCTTTCTGGACCCTTCTTTATTGCTTGACTCCAAGGACTCCTGGGACGATGTGACCACTGATCCACAATTCTTGCAGACTTTTCCAGGCCTGGGCCCTGGAAAGAGTGCATTTCTGAAGTATAACTTTACTTTTTCTTGCTTTATTTTTGATGTAGGTGATAGCATTTTGACAAGTTACCTGTACTATTGAAATTGCTGTTTGTTATGTAAAGATTATGCCCACCTATGCCAGTTGTTTGAATGCCATTTTATTTCTCGTTACAGTGTTTATGACAGCTAATTAAAGTCTGTTTTCCTGCTAGAAAGTTGCATCATTGGAGACAAATAACTAGATTTGCTGATGACCTGTGACATATAGTTTTGTTTTGCATTTGTAGTTTGTTTTTGGGATGCAAAACTTCCTTCCAGATCTGTCAACCGATGAAAACTTAAGTGCAGCCAGTGGCAACTCCTGCATGTATGTGGGAGATGGTGGGAGTGAGTCCTGAGTGTCTGCAGCCCTTCACGGGTAGGGCTTTGACAAATGTTGAGCTGCTATTGTCTGTTTGATTTTACTTTTGAAAAAACAGACGGTGTTTCTTTCTTCTCACATTCCTGCTCTTTTCCCTTCAAAATTCAACACTAATATTTTATTAAATGAAATCTAATTACTCTGGCTGAATGCATACCCTTTATTTTATTGAAAAGAAGAAAAACTATGAAAGAAAAGTAATTATGTGAGTAATGTAATTATGTGCCTTGTGAGTGCTGCTGCTTCTTTCAAAGCCTTGGTGCTCTTCCTATTGTATTTTTTTTTCCCTCATTCTTCTTTCTGTCTGAGCTGGACTTGAGTCAATGCTGAAGGCAAATGGAAAGGTCTGAGCAGATTCTGGGGCTGGGTTCTCAAGGTGCACAATAACCAGTGCAGCTCCCATCCCCCTGCAGTGCCAAGGAGGAAGCCTGAAGAGCTCACGTGCGCTGCAATGACGCCATACTGCAAAGCAGATGCTCTGGCCCATCTGCTGTGTTTTTCTAGTGGCACAACACATTTGGCACGGGCTACCGTGCACCATGTGAAAGGCTCTCTCGTGTCCAGCCTGGAGTGAGCCAGCTGCAGTGCAGAGAGGGGATCATCGATCTTGTACCACGTGCTGCTGCCTGTGTCCACCCTGTGAGGGGAGCTGGGTCAGCCCCTGCCCTCACAGGAGATTTGCTAAGGGCCAAATGTCGATTCCTCTTTCTACCTTCTGCTTTCTCCATTAGTTGGCACCTGGCTCTTGCTATCCCAGGCCCAGGCTTTTTGTACCAGGGGCAAGCTCCAGAAGTCCAGGCGGGTTCTGTGCATGGGCTCCTGTCTTTTTTGATTTGTAAAAGGAGTGCCTGAAGGAAAGCAGGCTCCTCCTAACCTAATGTGTGCCCACATCCATTCTGAGGAGTGCTTGTTGAGAATTTTGACAGCATTTATTACTTTTTATTCCATCTTAATATACAATATTATCAAATCCTGGTTTTCACTGCTCGAGTTCCTTTTCAGACTGGGAGAAAGGGACCACTGGTTTCAGTGAGGCATTTTGCAGCAGAAGGATGTGGGTAGTGGGGTATCCTACCTGATAGGAACTTCAGTCTGAGAGAAATCTGGTCATCATTTTCAGTATACAAGTTTATAATATACTTTTATTTTTAAATGAGACTTTCTTGCATAAAAATGAACATGTCATATATAGTGTTCCTGCTGCTTTTTTCAGCAGCATTAAGATGATACAAATTGATAACTTGGTTTATGTAGGAATACTGCTCAGCAAGGGATTATTCATATTTGAATAATGGCACCAATGTCAGGATTCTTGTCTTAAAAAATGTTCTCATTCCAACAGGGATGTGATACTGCACTGGAAAGCTCTGTCTTAATCATTGAAATTGGTGAATCACTTCACTGGTTTTTAAGAGGATTCAGATGAGATCCTATATTTACTGGTTTCAGGTGCAATATCTTAGCACAGGGGAAGGAGAAATCACTTTCCAGTCCATCACTTTGTGCTTCAGAATTGAGAATGGATGAAAGAAAATGTCTAAGCTTACAGTGCATGATGATCAGGTCTATACAGCTACATTATTTATGTAGTCTTTTATATAATGTAGTGTAACTAGAGAAGTCAAGTATATGCAAGAGAAATTTTTTCCTAATAACTTTAATTTGTTTTATTTAAATTTCTTATTTTTCTTCATTACAACAAAAAATATGCAGTTATATTATTTTAAGGACTTTCAGAAGGAAACATAGCAATGCTGATTTTAAATTTATTTTAATTTATTTTACCTAACATTATTTTTAGAAACTAAATAATCTTTAACCAAACTTTTCCTTGAGTGGTCACTTCAAATAAAGCAAAGAAATCAGCTAGTAAAAGGAATAGAAGTGCATTACTTTGGGAATATTTTTTCCTTAAAGTACCATTTAAACAAAATACATACTCAAAAGCTTTCTAAGAATCATTAAATATTTAAAGTTAGTTCATTAAGAGTAAAAAAAAATAAATTAAAAATTTAGGTCTTTAAATCCTTTCATCTCCTCTGATGTGAAGTTGAATGTTTAATCATAGAAACCCTTGGATACTTGTTGCTGATGCACCTGTAACCTTTTTTACCAGTGCAGAAAGCAGTTAATAAGGCTAATTTTAATTTTTAGGTTCTAGGGGAAAAGCTAAAATAGAAGATAGGAATAGAGGAAAGAAGGGGAGGGCCAGGTCCACAAAGAAAGTAAAAAGGAATGTAAAGTCTTGCACTAGAGGGCTTGAAGGTGTAAGGAAGTGATAACCCACCAGTATGGATTGTGCTCAGGGTGGGCAAATAGGGTCAAACACTGGCTGGTATTTCAGCATGAAAGCCCTAAAGGGTGCAAGGCTCTGTTGTAGGAAAGCTGTAACTTTTAGAGGCCTGCTGATGTGTAATCCTTAAAAGTGCACAGCTCCCACCAGCTTCAGCAAGAGGCACACCCCTGGCAGTCACAAGTGATATGGCTGCAGCGGTGCAGAAATCCCCTCACCGTGTCTGGGTGTGCCTTGCACATCTTGGCTTGCTCTGGGTTGCAGGCTGCAGCTCGTCCTCTCAGCAGGACCTGCTTTGTGCTGTACTGCACCAGCGTGGTGATGAACTCCCTTACTCCAGAGTGTCACAGTGGATAGCTTTCCAATTAAGAACTGACTGTTAAACAGTAAGTTAAATTGCTGCTCTGACCTTGCTGTGAAAAGCCACAGGGGTAGCCCTGACACAGCTTTGTGTGTCAGGATTCGTCTCTTCACAGTGAAAGGTATCAGCACAAGTCTGTCAGAAGGGTGGAAACCAGGACCCAGCTATACAGAATCCCTTTGCTTTTTCTCCTGAAAAAATCTTAGTTTCTCCTCAGCAAGCTGGGGAGAGTAAAAAGCAAATTCAAAAGACAAGTGAAACAATTCCTTCCCTAGATACTGGGTTTCTCCTTGTCTCCTCTCTAGCAGAGACCGCTGAACAGACTGTGTATGTATCTGCTTTCAAGCCTTCCCAGAAGTACAGCTATGTCTTTTATTCAACCTTCTCTATTTCCCCACATGAGGGTGGGAGGTTTTTTTGTTTTCTTTTTATTTCCCATGCTAGTTTGTTGGGGTTTTTTTCATCAGAAATACCTCTTCTATTTTTGGATAAGGCTTTTTAAATATATAGCTGTATGATATGTAAGATATAGTCAAATCATAATGACAGCTAAGAAAAAAATTATCCTAGAGGTTTCTGCTAGATACTGAGGATAAAATCACACCGGAGTGAGCCTGCAAGTGAAAGCTGACATAAAAGAGAGGCAAGGTCAAGAACTGCAATAAGAAAACAGTGTTCAATGCAGAAAATTTTCATTTGGAAATTTTTCAAATTTCAAATGTTTCAATTAGGGAAGATTTCTGTCTGTGTATGTTCCTGCAGCAGTGTCATAGGGCAGTGGCTAGAAAGATACGTACTCTTTCTCGGGAAATTTATTTAATCATTCTTCCAGCCAGACAACCTGACTTCTGCAGAGATTTCCAGGAATCCTGAGTACAATTGCCGTTCATTTTCAGTGGATAACACCTTCAAGCAGGTCCTTGGAGCAGTCACTTCACAATGAGTCCTGTCAAGCCTAACACACACATCTGGTTTTCCTGAAGCAGAAGTGTACAGTCATGTGTGTTTAAACTTTGCTGCTCAGAACACCTTGATATATCCAGTACAGGATGGGAGAAGGGCAATAAACAGCAGCAAAAAAGGAAGAAAACAGGCCTAAAACTGCTGTGACTACACAAACTGCAGGAGAAAAGCTGGCATATGAAAAGATTTCCCCATTACTGCTCGCTGAAGTAAACAGAGCAGTGGTGACAGAAACTGTATAGATTTGTGTTCTTTCCTCATTATCTGCTCCTATTTCTGACAAGAACATCCTCAAACTGCATAGTAGGCAAAACCCCTGTTGTGTACCAGGCACTTGGAGCTGCTAATGAATGCTGATGTAGGAGAAGTGCTCCAGTAATTTTTTCATGTAAATGGGATCGACAGTAGGTCAGAGACAAACATGAAAAGGAAGGCAGACATTTAAAGAGAATAATTTAGCGAGATAATTTGTATAATATTTTATTCTTTTCATTACTAAAAGAAAAGCCTCTGAAAAATATAAGTAAGAGAGGAGACTGCAATAGTCTGTCTGAGAAAACTACAAGGCTGTGTATAAGAAGGTGACATTTGAATCAATTAGATAACCATCACATGAGATAGCCAGGCTTTCAGCTGAGTTTCAGTGGACAAGAGCACTGCTTTGTCTGCCCCTTTCTTTCCCCTGCCCTCCAAGCTAATATGTGAAAGAGAGAAAAATAAGGTTTGGGGCATGTCACTCTCACTCAGGCTTGCCACAGGAAGGTGATATGAATTGTGTACTATGAGCCCTGTCTTAAGTCAATAACTACTCAGATCCTCATCTGGTACAGATTACTTAACCCCAGGGAGGTCATCATAACATCACTGAGAGTGGGCAGCTTTGTCCTGCCTAATGTTCACTGATGGGTACAAGAGGTTTTTAACCTCTGGTTTGTCATTCACTAGATGATTTCTGAGATCACCTTCTGCACTGGAGCTTTGTTCCCCAGTGTGCAGCAGCTGCAGGCGCTAGCTTTGAAGCAACCCAAAGGGTCAGTGCCAGTACCAAAGGGAGGATGTAGTTGGGTAAGTCAGTTTTAAAGTCAAGTTTTTCTTCCTCTCTAATATTATTTATGCTGAAGAAAAAGTGGTTGTTTTTTCTAAGAATTTGCTTTCGTAGCCCAATAGAGAAAGAAATATCATTGCAATATTATTTTCATATCTTGCAACTTTTTGTGTTGGTATGTGTAATTGTACCTTTTTTTTCCTAAAGAAAATCTGTGTGCTTTAAGCATTGCACAAATTAGCTAATGGTTAGTATTTAGTGCTTCAAAATATACAAGTCTCCTTGAAAATGGGAAGGTGACTATTTCTCTGATTGTGTCTCTACAAAATTCAAACTTATTCTGATTAGATTTTTTTAATGATCAGAATAATTGCCTTTAGCTGCCTTATAGTTAATGTCTATGTTCTGCATCAATATGCAGGTGAACTAAGTGCATAACTCCCTGATGCTTTGAAATGATTGCAGCCCTTAATGTTTAAGAGCCTGTTTTTGAGAGATACTGAGTGCCTTCGCTTTTGTTGAAGTGTGTGTTCAAAGAGCTTGGGGATTCTCAAGGAACTGCCCTGGAATCTCACTGAACCAGAAGCTGAAAATGTTCAGAATAAGCCACAGAAGAAAGCAGTTAGGACATGATGTGTATGAGCCCTGCAGGGGCCAGTTTGTTCCAGATTCTATGAAATAAGTGCCTGGACAGAAAGCTGAAATCTAATCAATCTGTGAACATTTGATTTCAAATTTTAGTGCCCCTGAGGAATGCAGCATTCCCCCCAGGAGAATGTTCTTTCTTCCTCTCTCACTAAATGTTCCATGATATCACTTCCCTTTTTTTCCTCATCCTGCCTCAGTTTCTATGGAGACAGCCCTGAGGGACAGGTCAGTCCCTTGGGATCACAGACACTTCACTCCAAACCCTTGTTTGGCCTGGTTGCACTGACCCTTTAACCCTGGGTTGCCAAAATCCAACATGAAGGGCTGAGATCCCAAGGCTGTTTCAGTTATCCAGTGGGTGTCATGTTGAGTTTCCTGGTGGATAAAAATGAGACTTCACTGAGTATGGGGCTAAATCTCAGTGTCCCATCTTGAGCTGCATCTGGAGCTGTTCTATCTCTGGGTTGATATTTATTTGTGTAAAGTACTAGAGTCCTGCCAGAAGAGAGAATAAGCCATGCAAGGGTGGTTAATAGTATGAGTGGATAATTGCTGGGATATGCAAAACAGGTCTAGTTTTGCAGTCAGACTCAGCCAGAGCAATGTGGGTTAATTAGAAACTGCATGATGCTCTAGTGGTTTGATGTATTGGTGGTCTTTGGTTTAATATCCTATCAGGGCTAAGGAACTATTTCCCCTAAACATTTTATTAAAATCAATATCTTCATGAAATGCTTTCATTTCAACTCATCAGCTTTTTCTCATGGGAAAAAATTGCTTTGTCTTACCATTGACCATTAGTTCTGCTCATCAAGCTGAATTTGTAAGGCTTGTTCAGGTTTGGAGCTTAATGAAGGTGATGGCTTAGTTGCTTAGGTTTTCACAGGACCAGCAGATTTTTTTTTCTCTTGTACTTGATGGTTCTGATGCTGATGCCATCAGGGCACTGTAATAAATCAATGCTTTCTTTTCATTTTGTGCAACTCATATTTTCTTCTTCCTTATCCAAATAAAAAGCCCTAGGTGTTTTTATAGGTTCTCTCATGACCAGTTAAAGTGACATTCACAATGGGGTGTGAATGCCATTCTCCTCTCTATCTGTATCAGTAAAACCCCTTTGTTATGCTGCTATAAATGTGTGCAGGCTGAATAGCTGCCTTGACCACACAGTTAAAGGCTGTGTCTGAGCTGAGTGCCTGCTGCATCTCCAAATTAATTGAAAGTTGGGAGGACAGTTCAGGTAAAAATTCCATATATATATTTGCTATTTGTTGTGTTGTGTTCTCTTTTGGCTACTTCTGAAGCCAGGACTTTGACCTAGAGGAACTGAGGCAGTTTTACATTCTGATATTCTGGGGGTGACCGTGTCAGCCAGTTCTCAGGAGCAAAGTCTAGGAAGTCAGCTGTGGGATGAACATGGATTGAGAAGCTAAAAACAGAAACTCCCAATGCTTATGGAGACCTAAGTACCACTTTTTAGCATGAGCAGAATTACCAAACCATGTATTTTTTTACAGTTCTTCAGTGCATAATGCTGGAGAAGACCTAAAAAACAGTTGTCTTTATCACACTGTCACCTACTGAGTGTCTTAAAAGACCCTGTAAAATCAAAATGTCCCAGGTTATGAAAGGGCACAGCTTTAGTGATATCAAGAGATTTCTAGTGATTTATAGGGGCTGCAATCCGTACTCCCTGAAAAAAAAGTGGGGAAAAAAATTCCTCTATGGCAGATAGCAGCTTGCTCTGTCCTCTAATGAATTACACAGTGTGCAAGACAAATGATTTGCTAACACTTAGATATTGTTCAAATTACAATTGTTATAATTGAGTGGGGTATCGTGTTAATAGAAGCATAATTTTATAGAATCTTTTTCTAATCTTGGTGTATATATTAATGCAAAACAAAAACAAAACAAAAAACCAACCAACCAAAAAAAAAAAAAGCAGGCCATAAATCGACAAACATATTTATGTATTTGCAGTTATCAAAAGTAGCTTTTTCAAAGGTCTTGAACAGAAAATTAAAATTGTTGTTCCTGAATTAAGGGGTTTTGTGTTGGTAGGTTTTTTCATAAAAAGCTGAAGAAGCATACACAGAAGTGAATAAGAAACTTCTCATAAATAACTGAGTTCTATCTGTTAATAATGAATGAGAGCTGAAACTAGGTTGTATCTGTGTTATGCAGATGGGATGTTTTAGCCATTTTTATTAGAAGTCAAAACATGTGAATTACAAATATATGCAGAGACAATCTCACAAAGGATATTAAAAATCCTTATGAATGTTTCTGGCATAAGAAAACTTTTCAAAACCCCTGCTTTCTCCCTGAGTTATAATGACAGTTGAACTTTGAAGTAATGGATATCTGAGTGAATGATCTGGTATTGCATTCAGAGAAAGTGAATAGGAGAACAAGAGGTGAATAGGAGAGGGTGATTATTTACTATTTCTCACAAAATTGAAGACAAAGTAATGAACAATGATATGACTCAGTATCAGATTTAACTGCTCAAGATGCATACCAGGTAATTAAATCTTGGAGCTTGTCGCCATAGTAGAGACAAGATATAATGAGTTTAAAAGAAAAAAATAAATTAGCAGTTGGTAGCCTTCAGTCATGATGGTGCAGAGCAGAAACTTCCTTTCCAGTGGATGGCAAAAACCTCCTGAAAGAGGAAAAGACCACACTTTTATTGTACTGGGTTTTTATACTTTATTTGTAGTGTACACCTGGCAGCTCTTGGAGGTAGGATGTTGAATATGAAGTCTTATAATCCATAAGCACTTGTTTAAAGTATTCCGGGGACCTGGATATAAGAGTAAATTTTTCAGTCTGTGTTTAAGAATGATCCTGTATTTGTCTGTACAATGTGTGTGGAGGTAGAGCATTCCCATGAACCACTGCAGAGCCTATAGAAGAGGAAAAAGATATTTCAGTGCTTGTACCTCATGCAGTCCCGGAGGGCCCCTGGGCTGTGTCTCAGCTTTGTGATGGGAGCAGAACAAGCTCTGGTTCTTCTGTACACCTGCATTTTCTGCTGCAGAAATCCCATGTGCATAGGCAGAGCTGCTGGTGGTGCCCTGTTGGTTTCCAAATACTCATAGGACAAGAATGCCCTCGCTGTGCTGTGAGACAGCCTGGCCACACATCCAGGAGCCAGGACTGTTAAACTACTGTGAAGTGCTTCTCCTTAATGTTGTTTTAATCTCACTATACAGCAGTGGCAGCTGGCACAGTGCAAAGACAAAGACTGCTCTGTTTGTGACTGCTGCTCCCTTGCTGAATTAATTTGAGTAACTCAGCTTGGCACTTCCAATTTTTTTCCTTGCTTTTCCTGCTTTGGCTATTCAGGGCAAGCAAGACTTGTCAATTCCCTGTCTAGAAGACACAAGCTTGCATTAAGAATGCTCTTTTCTTTTTAACTTTCAACACAGTTCACTAGCTTGGGCTTGGTACAATGGCCGGTGTGCTGGGTGACCTGTGTCCAATAACTGCCAGCTGAAAAACACCACCTGGATGTGCACTTACATGGGAGACCCTTTAGGAGTTTCTCTCTTTTAGAGTCACTTTTTCCTCTACATTTTTGTGCAGTAACTCTTGGCTGCATCCTGCATGCACTACTATTTATGTGTAATAAATAATAAAAATTAAGAATAATTGATAGTTTTAAAGGGACAGTGTCTCATCTTACTATCCATTTTTTTATTCCCAACCCAGTCATCAGCTGTACTACAATACACTAACTTCATCATCTTCTTTCTATTGGGCTTTGTGAAAGCTTTACTAAATTTCCATTCCATGAATTAGACTAATTGCAAATGTAGAGCTCTGTGTGGAATTGTAATATATTTAATCTTAACAGCTAATGCAAAAGATAGCAATGCTGTAGATGCTATTTTTAGGCACATGGCCTAAAGTCTATAAATTTTAGAGATGTTATCAAACAGCAGTGGAATTTTACAAGTGGTACTGGTGGGTATGTTCATTTCCCAGCATATTTGTAGGACTCAGTCTGACAACTGCTCAAAGTATCTGACTTCAGCATCCATTTAATTTTTCTCATGTATCACCCTGTCTCCTGGTTTTGAGGCTGGTTTCAGCGATTTCAGTCTCTCTGTATTATCTTTTCTACTTCTCAAGGAGTGGGAAACTTAGCGTTTTGCCTACTTTACTAATGGAAAATACCTAGCTAAGATGTTTGCATCGTGAGCTGGAGCCCAAAGCAGAGCCCACTACTCACTGTTGTTGCTAACCTTGTGATCAGGTTGTTGTGTGTAGCTGTAAGGTGGAGGATCCCCATCTTTCCTGACCCTGATTTCATGCCATAGTTTAGGGTTACACATGTCCCTGGTCTGCAACAGAACACAGTAGGGTCACACTTCGTTCTTTCTTGCTGTTTTTGGGGAGCACAACATTGGACCTCCCTACAAGTGATGTGGGTGTGTTTTGACTCCAATAGTGACTCATAGATTAGGGAAACAACCACATTGCAGTGAGGGAGATTTTTTTGTAACTAATTTTGTTGCTTAGTCAGTCTTTTAAGGGTCAGAAGTAGTTCTGGCTTTTAAAATCCTAAATCTTGAAGGTTTGGGGGATTTATTGTTTCAACTGAACACGGGTACAAAAACTGAATATGCAAAAGAACTGAATCTGCACAACCTTGGAGTTTTAATATGAGACTACAAAGTTTCATTTTCAGCTGTTTTTTCATTTGCTGGTTCCTAGCAGCATTTTTGCAGCAGAAATTGCAGCATTTTCTAAGGATTAGAAAGGAAAACTACTGTAGAGATTTTTATTAAGAGGAATGTCTTTACTGCAGTCTTTGCTGATCTGAGTGGGTCAGCCTGCAACCAGCATGAATTTTAGCTCTCCTCTTGTTTGAATGGAAGTAGTTTTTAAATTCTGCCTGCGCTTTAAAGCACCAAAACAATATTCTTATCAATGCAATGCAAACCAAGACCCAAGGTAGTTGTGGCTTACAGGGTATGGTATCTTTGCTGACAGAAATGGGTAGGAAAATGAGCATTAACTTTCTCCAGGACAGACTTGATTTTGTGCCTTTTATGTATATAGATTTGTTATGATGGACCATTAGGGATTTGAAAAAAATGAGTGCAGTTTTTCTTGTTAGGCTGTCACTGAAAACAACGAGGACTATCGTTTATTGTTTCTTATTTTAATTATTTTTTCTCCATATCTTCAAATACAGTAACTTTTTCTTGTCTGAAAGCTGAATCTAAAATTATCTTTCCTATTGAAATATGACAAAATTACCAGAAGAGTATATATTTTCAAAATTTGTAGCTCATGTAGAATCTCCTTTGAAGAGCTGCTGCCTACAGCACCAGGGTGTGCATAGTTTATGCATCTCTCAAACTTTTCCTGGCTTCCTAAGGCTAGGAAATAACTTCTGTGATGTAAGGTATTACACACTCCCATGTTATGCCATGCTGTCAGTGACTATGCGTAGCTGCTGCCTGCTGTCATTGCCAGCACAGTAAATTGGGTCCATGGTGGATGATTTTGCTATTAGTGCACGGATGTGCACACCCACGTTTATTCAGATGCTTTTCACGTGCCCATGGATGTGTACACACAGAGAGAAACCCCAGTGTTTGTCAGCGTGAAGCATTTTTTAACACCTGACAAACAAGTGAGGTTATTATCGCTATAAGTCTCCAGAATCAATCTGTACTATTACTGTTTATTGCCATAAAGTTACATTAAGTATGATTTTGTGATTTTTTTCAAGTCCTTCCATTGTGTGTTTTAAGAGATAATAATGTAATCTTCGCACCATACTAAACTTTCCCGGGGTCTTTCTCCAGAAAAAAAGCTATTATTAGAAGACTTTTGTGGTGTTAATTTCTTTTCTGCCTGAAAAAAGAATTCTACACTTAAGACAATAATCAAGAACTTCAAACTGTAATTCATGAGTCGTGTTTAAATCCTATTAGTTCCCCTGATATAACTGATTTACTGATTTGAAGTTTCTCACATTTTCCATTTAATTATATGACATGCCAGAAAGTTTTTTGGGGAAAAGCCTGTAACATCAGGCTACATTCAATGAAAAATACACTCTACCCTGTTGCATAATCCCATAGATCTGAATTGATCCCAGCTATGGCAAATTAAATGGGGGAGAGGGGGGGGTCTAGTTTGATAATTTTGAATGTTGACAATTAGCAAATCTTGTAGAAATTCTTTTGAGGTGTTAAGGATTTGGTTGAAGCCACTTTGGTAAGAATGAACACATAAAATTGAGATATGGTTATAGAATATCTCCTCAGATATCTTAATGCTCCCTTTTCCCATGTGGAAGACCATATTGTCCCACTCTTTTTTCACCATAACAAAACTTCTGTATTCTGAGATAGCCTCTAAAGTGATAATGAAAAGCTTTTATAGTTGTAAAGCTAAAAAAGATGTTCTTGCCCCATGTCCCAGTTTACTGACATTTCACCTGTCCTATTAGAGGTCAGGATTTTCAGGTGGGTCACACAATCAAAACAAAGCAAAACCAGAAGCATTTTAAAAAATGTTTGTGTATCTTGTTTGCTGCAGGTCTGAGAGTGGGAATGAGCAGATGGAAGCAGAGAAATGCCCGAGGTGGCTTTTCAGCTGGATATTGACAAATCGGGACCATGGCATTGTGATGGTCACCAAGTGAGCTGAGGCTGGTGCTGGTAGAGCTCAGGGTACCTTCACACCTTTGGTGTGTTTTGTTTGAGAGTCTGACTTGACAAACTTTGGAGCCTTTGCCTCTGGGTCTGTTTACGCATTTCCAAGCAAAATGTGGCTGCATTACTGATGTCAGTGGATTTAACCTCAGTTGTTTTATTTACTGGATGATAATAAAAAATCCTGCCATATAAAGTAACATTGTTTAAGCTAGATACGTCATGAACATATGATGACAACTGGAAGAAAAAAAGGCCAAAGGAGCAGTGTGCAAATACAACACAAGGAGCATGAAAGTGCTAATATTTTGAGAGTCATAATTGGGTTAAAGTGAAAGGAAATGCCCTTCATCCTTTTGGGCTATATTTGAACATAGAGGGATACATATTTTATGTTGCTAGATTATGCACAGTCTTCTATAAGCATTTTTGCACCACTCCATCATTTTGATGATGAACATGTGTGCGTGTGACTTCATTCTGTTCAGTATTGTTTGCTGGCAGAAAATGTCAGATTGATTAATGGTGCTTTTTAACAAAAAGGAATATTACCGCTATTCTGACTATCTTCTTTAAATGACTGCATAACATATTTTGCCCCATTATCCAGCTTATTTTTATAATTTTTTTTGTATGCACAGCATGCCTTTTAGAAATACTTGAAGATCTTAAGAGATGGGAGGCAAAAATGCATCCTTGCATAAGAGATCCATAAGTTTAGCCTACTTCACTGTCTTGCTTTGAAATGGCTTTTCATTTTACTGGCCTTACCTTTTTTAGATCAAATGACAAACATAGGAAGGTTTTGCTGGGTTTTTTTCAATTTTAAAACACTTTCAGTAAAAACTATTCCAATTTCAAAAATTTCCAAATGGAAAGTAAGAAAAATTCATAGTTGAAAACCCTTCTTCAATGGATGTTTGTTTAACCCAATGGAGACTTACTACAATTCCCAAATTTTCCATAATTTTTTTTCATTTCCTGCTTCACTTATATGGCACTATTCATGGTAGCTGTTGCATATCTAGTAACTCAGTGAAAATAAGATTTTTGTGTTTCTCTGGTGACAACTTATTGTGCTTGGGACCATAAAAATATCACTTATGAGGGCATAGATGGATCAGACATATGGCATTGGTAAAAAATCACAGCCAAGGTTGCTAGAGATTTTTTTTGTTTTTGCCTATGTTCCACAGAAAAAGCTGCTTTCCTCAAACAATGGATGTGGAACCATATGAAATGAGGAAATACATAAATCTCTCTATTTTGTGTTTCTGTTTTGCAGCACTGTTTCTGCCCAGAGTCATTCCTAAGCAATCTTAGCTTGCTCCCTTCCGCTGAATTACTAGGTTTGTGCATTGTGCAGAATATCCTGATCCCACTGAAGATTCTTCCATTTATTCAATGAAATTTTCATGGGTAGACCCAAAGAAATTTTTTGTAATTATTAGTGCAAAGTATATGCATGGCCAGAATTGGGGAATCCAAGTCATGGTAACTGACCAGGAGCAAGCAATCATTCCCTTCTGGTGAATGCAGCTCCTGCAGGGATCAACCGTGTGCTCAGGCTCTGAACTGGGGCTCTTGTGGGTTTGAATATAACTGTGGTTAAGTTCCTTGATGGCAAAAGTGATCACCTCTAAATGTAGGATCACTTCTGCCAGTCTGTATTATCAAACAAGTATTTGGGGAAGAAAAACAAGCTTTGGCTGCTTTGAAAATTCGCAAAACAAAAAAATGTCAAAACAGCATGGCTCAAGTGCACTTTAATGAACGTGAATAATACTAAACCTATTTCTGTAGACAGGCTTTTCAGCTGAATAGTCTCTTCAGTCTACTGTGTTTCATTTTGTTAGCTTATCACTGACATTTTAACCAATCCTTCCCAGGGTCCATCTGGTGGTCCATCTGTCTTCAGCATCTACAGTTCACTCTGTGACAAATGACATATACACTATTAAAGAATAACAATTAGCTACAACATTAAACATAAAGGTTACATGAATTGTGTACTTCTGTTAACAAACAGGGTCACACTAAGGCATGAAGAGTTTAGCAAGTCAGACAGTAAAAGTATACTTTATATCACAGAGCACAACATATTTAGGTCAAATGATTTGCTGCAATTTTTTTTTCTACCCCTTGGGTCTTCTGAATAACAGATGTTGGCTGTACAGTGTTTTGATTATGCAGAACCTTTTTAATGCAGTAATGTTCACTATAAAGGTCAGATTTACATGCAAAGCAAAATAGTAAAATTATTCATCAACCAAACATTTGTCATTCACCATGCATTACTTCAGGATAATCACCTTGAAGCAGGGAAATTATAGGACCCTTCTCATTTAAAAAAGCACAGCAAATTTCCAGTACAGCTGCAGTGTGAGCTGAATGCTCCTTCTACCTGCTCTGGTTCAAAATAATCTCTCCCCTGATACAGGGAGGTTGTGTGTGGACAGTGTCAAATTACCTGAGACCAAAAGAGGAAAGAGTTAATGACTGAACTGGGTTCATTTGACTTCTGAATCTTTCTGCAGAGTATGACGATATACCTGAGAGGAATTCTGCAGTGCTCCATGTATGAGCCAAGTGGTGGAGAAATTGCCCAGGCTTCCAACAAAAGGTAGTGTTAGAAGAATGGTGACATAAGGTTAAAAAAGAAAACTGGCAAAAGTGGCAGGCCAACCTTTTAATACAACAGCCACCTTGCATTGGCATGGTTCAGTAGTTCAGCAAGTCTCTTCCAGTCATTTCATGCCAAAAAGTGGCATCCATCCAAATTCCTTGCATGCTAATGTTGCATTCTGGTAGGTGCAGCTTTCCCACTTGTTGGCTTGAATGCTTAATGAGTACTTCTGACCTGGTAAAATGTGGCTGCACTTTGCAAGTATAGCCACACTGTAATAGATCTCGGGAAGCAGGTTGACAGAACAAATCAAATCAATACTCTTGCAAAGTTTGGGGTGTTTTTATCACCTTTTTAAGACTTTTTTTTTTTAATTAATTCAGGACCTCATAATGAATTGGAAAACAGAAGTGGTCTTGAAATTTGAGATTTTCTTTTCTCTCCTGAGACATTAATTCTGACCTCTTTCTTTTCTGGAGACACAAAGGCTCAGCTACTGTCCCCTTTGTTTCTTTCTTCCTCTCTCCTGTAGCTCACCTCATCACCATCTTCCTTGTTAAACTTCATCTGGGTGCATGAGCTGATGACAGGTAGAGTGCATGGAGCTATTTATACTTAAGTACTCATTTCTTTGTTCTTGAAATTATTTCCTGATGGGAAAGAAGGATGCATCCCAACCTAAATCCAAGGCAGAAAAGAGTATTAACCTGAGCTTTCAGAGATTGAATTGCTGATGTTGTTACTAAGAAGAAATATGTTTAAAGCCCCTACTCTTTTCTGATTTATCCTATGCTCTGTAAGAGGCACTGTTTGTGCCCTGCTAAATGCATGGACAGTAAACACTAACTCATGTTTGTCAGTGGAACTGTGTATTACCAGTGTATCTCCTGGGCTTGGCCAGCTACCTTGGAATGTGTGGCTATTGCTTCACCCAGACTGTTGTGGTGAATTGATATGCTCTAGGGGAGGCACAGATATGACCCTACAGAGACATGGAACACATGCAAGATTTCAGGGGTGAGTTGAGAAGCACAAGGTCATACATATTAGGGGAAGGACTGTGAAGGACAGAATTTAGGAAGACTGTGGAGGAGGATTACAATTAATGCATGTAGTCCAAGGCAGAGTGGTACCAGCCCCTGTTGCGTTGGACCTTCAACTTGGTGACTTGCACCTGCAGAGCAGAGCTCTGTGTAGGAGCCAAGTAATGAAGGAAGTCTTTGGCTCAGACAAGGAATGGATGGTCAGTTTGAAGGGCAGAAATTAGCTGTGGGGTGAGCTATAATATTTTGTGTGGAGTGACAAGGTTTTTATTGATAATGCAGAAAAGTGGATGAGCAGAAGGGTGAAAAAATTTCCTAGAGATGCAAAGTTGAGTTAATCAAATGTAGGGATTGAGGGAACCTTAAAGAATTCTAATGGCTCTGCCAGGGTGATAGTAATTGAAAATCAGCATTGATAGACATGAAACTACATGAATTATTGACAAATTTCACACTGTTTTCATGGTAGAAACTTACTGAAAACCTCTTTTTATGCTGTAAAATGTCTGACAGTGTCAGTACGTGTTGTTCATGGGCTGCAAGTGACGAGGAGCATGCGCTCCATAGTAAATGCTGTTAAGACTTTTGCCAAATGACAGCTATTCCAGTTGTGAACTTCATTATGTTCAAATTTTTCCATTCTCTTTCCTGTCCTACAGTATTGGAGGAAAGTAAAATTGACACTCTCCTTCAGAGATGGCCTCACCTGGTGCGTGAAATGATCTTAGATGCTTTCTGCATGTTAAAATGTGTAAGCGTTCTTGAATTCTTCAGGAAGAAAGACCTTCTCCAAAGGCAAGGTAAAGGAGTAATATAGTGCTCCAGATTGTGGCAAAACATCATCATTTTGTTTAAAAATTCTTAATAGTAATAATATTATAGTTATAATATGGTTATTTTAAATATCATGTTGAAATATTAAAAGAATAGATGTAATTTTTAGGATTTACAAGGCCACATATTTCTATCAAAAAAAGCTGATTTCTTTTTGTTCCAACAAAACTATTAAAAGCTTTATACTTTTAAGCATGTAGTGAATTACATGGCTGTATAAGTACTGGAGAAATTCTTATTTGTTTGGTTTTTACAGTCAATAGTTGACATAACATTTGTTTTCCCTTTGTTGATTTTTTTTAAACAACCTAATGCAGAGTGCCTAAATGTTGCACTTAATTTATTTTTCTGCTTGAATGGCGAATGCCAATTTGTCTGGAGGCAACAATTTCGCTTACTATCAGCTAGTATTCCTCTCTCAGCAACAAAGGCAGAATATTTTTGAAAGAAGATATGTAATAACATTAAGAAAAATTACCATTCTTAGAAAAGAAGTTTTAGAATAAAACTTGAAAGTGTCAAAATTGCTGTAATAGCTTCTGCATCTATTTGAGAAAATGATGATCAGACCTTAAATTTATGAATGAGATTTTTTTTGTTTTTTCAGAACAGAGAGGGCATCCTCTAGCATTGTTTTCAGTCTTCACTACTGAAAGGAAAACAAATTAATACTTCATAAGGGTGCTGCTGGTGAGGCGTGTACAGCTCGAGTGCAGAATAGCCACTTTGGCTGTGCTGGTCAGCCCAGTGAACTCCATGTGGCTCAGCAAGCACTAGAAACAAGTATCACTGTGACTACACATCAACCCTCTCCATTGCCACACAACATCCACATCAATTCTGCTTGCCTGTGTCTGAGCTGGGAATTCAGGTGCTGTGGGGTTGTGAAACTGAACTGCATGGTCTGAGGGCAGGGCTGGAGCAGGGCAGCTTCAGCTGCCCCTCCCCAGCCACACTACTTCTCATAGTGCTGGACTGTAAAAACATGTTCAGAATTTGCATCAAATTCCCGTAAGTCTAAGTTACCCAAGCCTGCTTCAGAACTAACCATTGCAGAGCTGTCAGGCTTTTATTCCACTTTATGAATGCCCTTGATAGGAAGGTTAGGCTGTATGATTGGGTTTTGTTTTTTTCTTTGTTGCCTGTAAAGGTGCCCAGCTGATAATCTCAGAGAATAAAATCCTCTTTTCAGTCACAAAGCAGATAACTGCCTGTGAAGTGACAGTGCAGGTCTCAGTTCTGACCCATAAGGAGATGAAAGAATACAAAAGACTATAACATTTTCAGTTCATACTTATTCAGACCTGACTGGCATCCAAGACATTAGGTGCATCTGGCAAAGATGTCACATTACAGACAACCTGCCCTTCCTGAGATAGACTGAAATTTCTATGTGGGGTTTTGCTACCTACAGAACATCTCTGGGATATCCTGAAAGTTTTAAATTTGCACTTGTTTTTTATTTGATCATAGGCTTTCTTTTTCCCCCATGGAAAGAATAATATTTATTTCATAAAAAGTATGATTTTGGAGATATGTAGTCATTTTTAATAGCTTGAAATGCATCTCTGTAAGGTTGAATGCTTCAAATTAATAATGTCAGAATATAAAGTTATGGAACTTACAACAAAACTGTATTTTCTAAGGAGGAAAATAGAAGCATTTTTGGTTTGTGGGATATTTTTTGCTAAGACTGTACATAGAAAACTCTTCAGCAGTTAGAGGTGTTCACAGGATCAGTGTTCTGTTGCTAACTAGAGAGTGGCAAGACCAGACTCATAATAAAGAAGTAACAGTTCCTGGCAATTGCTGATCTGAGGTAGATTCAAACTGACAACATAAAGACAAAATGCTATGGGCTGTGATGTTGTGTGGTACTGTCCACTGAATTGCAAGCTGAGCAACAGAGTATCAATTTTCTTTCCAATTCCTAGTCGTTCCTATTTCAATATTCTGCTCCATCCTGATGACACTTGTTCCTCTAATTTAGGAAGATGCTGATTTCCCCTAAGTGTTTAAAACAGGTTCTGTACTGTTGTAGGCACTGTGTGGCCAATATTTCCCTATATTTTATGTGGCCTTATGGTTCAGGTTTTCTCAGATGTTTGATGCAGATTCAACACTTCATTTTCACAGAACTTGTTGCCACAGAAGAGTTTATTTTAGGCAAGCCTTATATGCTGTAATCAGGTAGAAATATTGACTGTCTCTGTGGTTGCAGCAAAGGCCTTGTGGGTAACAAGCAGACATGGAACATGAAATATATTTAACAATCCTATTTAAACAAAAAAAAGATCTCTCAGTGAAGGACTCTGTATCCTAAGACTATTTTTACTATTTTTAGTCTAGATACAAGTATTACTGTTTAAAACAGTCCTGAAAACAGTTCATTTATTCTTTTCCTAAATACTTCCAGTCATTTGAAAGCTTTTTCCTTGCTGTCAGTTGATCTTGTCACTTAGCCAATTCCAGGAGTGCCCAAGACAGTATTTTCCTGGATTAGCTTTGACAACAGATCCAAGGAATTTTTCAGAGTAAGAATACTAAATAAATAATGTGGGGATTGGTCCTTCTTTCATGCTCTACCTGCGTCTCCTTCCTAATCCCATCAAAAGGTTGTCTAGGTGTCTTGCTTTGTAATATGGCCAATAGTAAGCTTGGGACTCCAGAAGTGGATATGAAGCTCCCACTAGGATGTGCATGGCATTGCATCTGGCAGAGCTGACTGACTGCAGCGCACAGCAATTCATGAGCAAAGCCGCCAGGTCACATTATTTGTTTCCTGCAAGTATTCGACACCAGTCTGACACTTGAGGAAGTGCTCAGAAATCCCTTTCAGTTCATAAGCAGGAAAGCCATCTTACTTCTTTTTCCTTGCCTGCATTCTGTCTTTGACCTTACTACAGCATTGATTTGCTCCTTTTCTTAGTAAAAACAGCTGGAGGATCTGACCCTAATTTCCCAGGATTCTGTGTTTGTCAGCAGGCAGCTACTGCCAATATAAGAGGGAAAAGCTGTATTTGTCTATCTGTTTGCTTCAAGCTCAGTAGCCAGGCTCCATTGCAAACAAGGGCACTGGTCTTTGCTGAGTGTTTCTGTATGGAGTAACAGTGGGGTCCCCATCGAGGGCTGGGGCTCTTAGATGTTATTGCAACAGAAATAATGTGAGAAATAATAGCTGTGCTGGCAGGGAGGCAAATCTGAGCTTGGCAGGGAATCTTCCCTCAGCCAGGTCCTTTTTTGAATGTGCAGGTAAGCTAGCTGTGCAAATTGGCTTGTCCAGCTTCTGGTACATGGAACAAAACAGATTTAGCCAGGTTTTGCCTATGAATGTGTGATGGGATGTCTCCTGTAGCCTTCATTAGCACTAAGGCTGCTGTGTGTATGGTGCAGTCACATTTGGAAGTGAATTCAGAACAAAGCCAGGCTGTAATGGCTTGAGAAATCTGTCCTGATGATGTCAAAAATGCTGGGGTATTGAGAATGCCATCGTAGATGAATTGTATGTAGAACAGACAATGCTGCACATTTGAGAAAAAAGCCTGAATGGAAAAATAGTCTATTGAAAGACTAGTGTGCCAGCAGCAGTCTCTGTTTAAAGGCAGAGCAAATAGACACCCCAGACCTCATAGATACTTTGAGATTTTCTGTCTTGGCAGAAAGGAAGGGTGTTTGAAGAGCACAGACTCTACTTAGAGACTTCTCAAACAAATGGTCTCCTATTGCCTTCCTTGCAGAGTAGATAGCCAGAAGGCCACCTTTTAATGACTTTACACACTTGCTTATATGATGAAAGATCTTATATGATGATTGCTTGTATGATGAAAAAAGTATTAAGATTCCCATGTACAAAGAGAAAAATGAAAAGTATTTCTACATCAAAGTGAAACTTAATTTCCTAGAAACAGACATTGTCATCTAGAGGGAGTAGAGCAGAAGTGTCTAAAACCAATTGTGCAGCTTCCCTTTGCACCTCAGAGCTTTGGCTGTTTGCCTGGTGGGCTAAGAAGAAGCTCAGAGTTCAACAGATTTTGATGAGACTGATTCAGCCACAGCTTCTAAGGCCCTGGCACTTCTCAGCCTGTGAGAAGCTGAACTAGCAAGAAATTGAGGTTTGAAGAGTCAACAAAATTACACTGCTCCTCAAAACTTCTCAGTTTTGACAAACCTCCATTTTTCAAAAGAAGGTTCCTTTAGAAAACTCGGAGGTGTGCTTTGGGGAAGGGGAGGAGGGATAAGAAATTTACCCTTCTGCCTTCAAATGCAATGGGCCAGAAAGATGTTCTCATTATGTGAACAGGGACTAAGTAATGGGGAATTGGATGAAGAAAATTAGTTTGAAAGAGAGTGGTGGAGGTTGTCAGTGAGGTGAATTCTACAGATGTGATTTGTCTCTTCCATGTGGCTGCCTATTTCTGGGTTGAGATGGAATCGTCTCTGGAGCATAGGGTTCTTTTCTTCTGTGAGTGTCCAGCCCTCAGTAGTACAGAGCCCTGTGCTGACAGTAGGCTCAGGGAAGGCTCTGCTAGCACCCAGCTGAACCCCTCCAGGAGCCTGGAGGAATCCTAGTGGAAGTGGGCTTAGGATGAAATCTACCACTTACAGTCCTGCTTCTGGTAGTAGATTTATTTGCTGCATGCAAATTTGTGCATTACGTTTGGATATAAGGATTTTTTAAAACTGTGTAGAAATTTTTTTCTTTAATGAATTGAGTGATTTAGAGGCCCAGTGATTTGTGAGTTACAATCATAACCCATGCAATGTGATGCAAAGGGCTCTAACTAAGTTCATCAAGCTGGTGTTGCTGTTGACAAGTTGATACAAATAGGAGAGACATATGGCCATCATCTGGTCCAGATGCTTGGGGAGAGCAGGCCAGTGTCACCCAAGTCAAAAAGAACCAGCAACTTCACGAGACAACTCTCTAAACAAGTTACATATTCAGAATTCTTGACACATGCTGAAGCTGAAATTGAATGTAAAATATTATCATACTTTCATTTCTGTGTGATTTAACTTTCTATAATATTAACCAGAGAATTTGTACAATAAGTACAAAATTATCAATGGAATTGAAGCCAGCAGCAGACAGTATGATTCATAGCAAAATACTGTCACTACTAAATGTTTACTTGAAGTTTTGGCAGGGTTTTGTTATAGAGGACAAATGCTCTGGCTCTTGCATGATTTTGCAAATCTCACAGTTAGCTTTATTTTTCCCTTTAAGTTAAATTTTCAGGAACTTTAGGTTATTATAGCTGCATTGCAACAAAGCAGATTATAAACTAGGCACAGAACTAAACTTAATCTGCAAAAGCATATGGTTAATATGGGGTTCAGGCATAGTGGGTGTGAAAGAGAAATGAATTTCAGCCAGCATGTATTTATCAAGCATTGTCATTGCCAGCTATTTGAAATTCATTTTTTGCCATTTGGAAATGTTAACATTGTAATTCCTATGTTTTTCCAGACACAAAGAGCAAACAGACACTTTCTATGTGAATTAGGTTTCTTTGATTAAGAGAACAACAAACCAAACAAAAAAGTCCCCTTGAAAGAATGCCCTGGTGTGATTTTCTTCTGACAGTCTGCACTGCAGTTTGCTCCGCTCCACAAATAAAGGTCATCTAGAAATGGAAAGGAGACGTGCACAAGAAAATTATTTTTTCCACTGCGTTTCTGCCTGTCATTGTGCCCTGAAGAACAGGCAAAATGCAGAGTGGGTGAGCATCGGTGGTTGTTTTTCCCACTAGTTCAGAGGATTAAGCACAGGACATGCTGCCTGCAGACTGTTTGCCATCAGGGAATTCTTAAAGGACAGCCCTGAGAATGAATCAGCAGGCAGGGAGAGCCACAGAGGGTGCCATGCAGTGACTTTGGGGCAGTGAGGTGGCTGATTGCAGGGACCTGTACATTCGGCGGTGCTCGGGAGGGTGGCTCCAAGAGGGACAGAGCCTCACCTGGCAGTGGTGGGAGGTGCCAGGCAAGCATGTGCCTCTCCCAAGGGCAACTGCAGCTTATCGAGGAAAAAAGTGAGTTTTGTAGCATGTTGTCTTTGTAACTCAGACACAAGATTCTTTTATAATAAAATATAATATATTTGAATATTCTCTTTCTATCTTATTTGTTAAGATTATTTGCTGCAAAAATCTCACAAAGGTAGTCTAGCAGAAGTGGAATTTTGCATATTTGCATAAGAAAAACCAGTAATTTTCATAGTTCAACTGAAAATGTGATACACCTAATTCCTCTTATCACATATCAAATTAATATTTTGTTCCTCTAAATATTGTTTATATTGAAGATTTTTCTGTAAAGAGCATCATATAATTTTAATTATTATGCAAATTATTAACAGAAACTGCTGGGCTTTTGTTTTCACAGTTCTTTAAACTTCAAATTGCAGCCACTAGGGTCACTTTTGTTTTGTGAAGATGAGCAATAGGGTGCAATTTCCAGTGCTGATGGCATTTTTTGGGATATGGGTCAAACCCAAGGGGGGGTTGAGTCAGGTGGGAGAGGACAGAGGTAGGTGGGTGAGTGGGCAGTTGCCATAGGGATAGAAGCCCCTCACAGGGTACTAGAGGGTTAAACAAGACTCTCCTTTGGTTAGGAAGGCAGACTGGAAGGAGCTGCTCCCCTGACTGAACCAGCTGCACTGTAGCGTTCATCTGTGTCTGAAAAATTAAGATCCACTTACCTTATTTGCCAGTAAAAAGATGAAGTGGTTGATAATCTGGATGGCAGCTTAGCCAAAAGCAGAAATGCAAGGTATATCAGAGTGTCTGACTGCTGTGTGTCCTTTAGTGGCACTTAGAATGTTCCTCCTCCCATTTATCAAATTCCCATTCCCTTATCCATGAGTTTCTGGTTGCTCTTGCCGCTCCCCCCTC